>VZTE01001498.1:467520-664621 GCA_013397775.1 Eulacestoma nigropectus
CCGGCCCAGGGGGGTCCCGCTACCGACCCCGCGCAGCCCCGGCGCCCCCCGAGGGGGTCAGCCCAGGGCAGCGCCAGCTCCGCCCGCCGCGCTCCGGCCGCCGCCTCATACCCCGCACGGGCAGCGGCCGCGCCGCGCCCTCCCGCTTGCTCCTGGGACTTGTAGTCCAAGGACCGGGCCCGCGGCCATGTTTAGTCCGGGAAGCCGACGCCGAGGCCCGGCCGCCATCCCGGCCCCGGGCGGGTGACGCCCCCGAGCCCGCGCTCACTTCCCGGGGCCGCTTCGGGGCCGCGCCCGCTCCAGAGCGCAGCACAACCGGCATGTAGTACAGGCACGTAGGCAGCCTGATTGCGGGCTTTTGAAGCGTTTAGGTGGAGGTAACACCGTGTTCGTGCAGTAGTTTCTTCACTCAGAGGGTGGCTGGGCGCTGGAACAGGCTCCCCGGGGAAGTGGTCACAGCACCAAGTCCGGCAGAATTCAAGAAGCATTTGGACAACGCTCTCAGGCACAGGGTGTGACCCTCGGGGATGTCCTGTGCAGGGCCAGGGGTTGGACTTCGATGATCCTTGTGGGTCCCTTCCAACTCAGGATAGTCTGTGATAGTTTCCATACGTGGTCTCCCTGAGATCGCCGTGTGTTCCTGCAGGGTCAAAGGGGCTGAGAAAGGGCTGCGATGTATTTCAAGGTGCCGTATATATTTCAAGGGCAGCAGCATCATGCTTAGAGTTTGCAGAAAAAAACCAAACCCCACTCACCCAAGCAAGTATTTCAACCTTGTCAGGTATTAAAATGCAGCTGAAGGTGCTCTGCTGAGGAGAGCTGGCCTGGGGGACGGGTGGGAGACCTGCCCACCCGGCAGACCCTCCTGACAGAGCCACCGCTGCTCACCAGCTGCAGAAACAATCCTCTGGCTCTGCTGCTGTTGCTTGAATAAGCCCTTAGAATGCTTTCTTGAGGTCTTCTGAGGACAGAGTAAATGCTGGCCCTGTTTACTGTAAGGAAACAGCACAACGCATAAGAAAAATTACAGTGCTGAATAGTGGAGATGCTGTGCAGGAACTGTAATCAAGTAAAATACTGTTTCTCTGCATTCCTTTTATATCTGTCATAAAAGTGACTTTAAATAACATTTGAAGCTTTCTGAGGAGTGGTAGGGAAGACTGGAATTGGAACAATGCAGTGATGAGCACACTACTTAGGCAATGTGTCAAATCCACTTTGGGTTTTCCATTTCTTGGTCACAAGTTACTGGTGAAAGGTAAAAATACCCATCCATTTTCTGTTAGTTTCATCACAATATGACAGTGAAACTACTAGCCCCATAATACACGTGTAGTAAAGGATCTCCCAACTGTATTTTCAAGACCATCTTGTTTTGGTGGTTTGTTCTTTTCTGCGTTTTTGTATTCTTATCTTTTAGATGTATTTCTAGGACAGAAGACAGTAAGCCATAGCTATAGCAACAACAACTGCTGTTATTTCTATGAGCAGAATCTACACATAGCATGCAGTTATTTTCTGTATTTTGACCTGCACAGGACACCCAAATTGATCTGTCACTTCAAAGGTTTTACATAGTAGTAATCACAGTAGTGATGCTTAAAAAAAAGAAATCACTGAAGCTGTGGGTTTTAATGAAAAGGAAGATGTGCTGAAAAGCATGAAGGTTGCGTAATAGACAAAAGAGAAGATAAGAAAAAGACTAACCTATTAATATGATGCAAATTGTCTCTCATCTCAGTGTGCTAGATTTTCTTGCCTTGACCTACAGAAGTCTTAATAAGCCAGTAACACTTAATTGTGGATTTTTTATTCTCATCTAATTACTCTTTTGTGTTGGCTATACCATGTGAAAAGATATTCTTTGGAATTAGGTATCTCCAAATTCTGATTTGTAAGAAGAAGCCAAATTATTTTATGAGTCATTTGAGCTTTTGAAACTCCCTAGTGAATGGAGGCTACTGACTCACTGAGGGATGCTTTGATTGATTACGCTGCACATAAGAACAGCCACGGCGGCTCAGCTCAATGGTCCACTGAGCTCAGTTTCCTGCTTTCTAAACGTGGTTAGCAGCAGATGCCTAGAAATGTGCAGGGGCTGGGCAAACTTCAAATGAACGCTCTCCCTGCCTCTTGCTGTTTTCAGCTCTGTACATTTCCTAAGCCTGATGTGTTTGTCTCTTTAGTTACTCACTGACTCTCTCCCGCAAGTACTTGAATTTGCAAACTTCTGATAACTTACGCAACTTCCATGAAGTTCTGTGTACCAGCACAAGATGTGAAAGACACGTTCTTCCTCTCTCAGAAGATAAGTGAGAGTGACAAGTGAGCTGCTAACAACCAATGTCCTCTTTCTTCCCCCCTCCTTAAGAAAATGTTCCTCGAAGGAGAGGCACTTGCTTACTAGGAACTTCAGTACAAGACACTCTCATCTTTCACAAAGACATGCAATTAAGTCTTGTTAAATACTTTATGTCAAAAACCTGCATGAGAGCAGAGATATTAATAACCTGGTAAGGAAAATCTGGTTTTTTAACACCTACAATGAAATGAATTGCAATTAAATGAAATTACAAAAAAAAAAATCTTAGCAGTTTATATAATCTGAAGTGTGCCATCTACATTGGTACAGATCCCACTACAGACAAGAAATCGAAGGTAATCTTATGAAAGGACAAGGTACTGCAGCACAGTTATGCTCCTTAGAACTGAAGCAATGCCCCTCAAACCCTGAGGGTTTCCTAATACCAAAGTGTTCCGCAGGCCTGTGCACGCACGAGAGCCCATCCGCAGGGAGAAGTCCAGGTACAGCTTAAAGAACCTGGAGGAGACACAACGCACAGACATGGTGACTCAATAACCAACAAACTTGCCTTTCTAGTAGCATTCCTCTTTAAAATCCGTGAGTCATTTCTGCGTTACAGGCCTATGGATTTAGGGCAGCATAGCTTAAAATAGCCCACGGCAGACGCTGGGAGCGGCGTACCAGGGGCTCATGACGGATTTGTAGAGGCCACGGGCGCCTGCGTTAGCAAGGGGCTCGGCGGTCAGTCCCCGCCAAGTGTAAATGCCCCACGGCCGTGCCCTTGCAGAACACCTGGAACGGGGCTGCGCCGCCGCCGGGCTGTGCCTGCCACGTCTGGGCCGTGACACCTCGGCCTCATCCCTGCGGCGCGGACTTCGAGCCGCGGGGAAAGGTCACGAGCCGGGGACCCCCGCACCCGAGCATCCCGTGCCGGCCGGGCGGGGCTCCCCGGGCCGGGCCCCCGGCACCGCCCGGGCGGGGCGGGGCGTTCCCGGGCGCCGCTTCCGCCTGTGCCGGGCGGCGCGGCGGGGGCAGCGGCAGGATGCTGAGCCCGCGGGAGCGCGGCGCCGACCTGGCCCGCTTCTACACCGTGACGGAGCCGCGCCGGCACCCCCGCGGCCACACCGTCTACAAGGTCACGGCGCGGGTGAGTCGGCGGCCGCCGCCCAGCCCCTCGCCCCCGCGGCTCCCCGCGCCCGGCCTGCCCCGCGGTCGGGCTGTAAAGCCGCCGCTGGGTGCGGAATAGCGCCCGCCGCTGCCGTGCCCGTGCGGATCCTGGCGCGCCCGGCCGCGACGTGGAATCCCTGTGAGGAACACGGGTGGGAGGGAGGGAGGGTGGGACCCGGCGGCCCCTCCCGCGCCGAGCCCCGGTCGCCTCCTGCAAACTTGTAGCCTCGCAACGTTGTAATGGCCTCAGACGCGCTCTGCAATTAACGCTCTATTTCCCTGCTGTCCGTTGCAGGGCATGAGAGAGTAGCTTAGAAACAAACAGCTCTTTCTCTTTTTTTCCCCCGTTCTTCCGCCCCAGATCTCGTGGATAGGTTGCAGTGGGATTGCCCAGCCTTCCTGGCAGCCCCGCAGCGCAGCGAGCTCGGGAGGAGCGGGAGGGAGCGGGAGTGCGTGGGCTCAGCGCGCCCACGCTGGCAGCGCCGAGCTGCCCGAGCCGCTCGTGGGGGCTGAGCGTGCCCAGCAGGGTCCAGCCTGGCCGGGCAGAGGGCTCTGGGTCAGTCAGGCCTAGCACGAGAAGCAGGAAAGCTGCTGCAGATACTGGGAGAGCTGCTGTGGTGCTGGCTTTGCTGAAAGCTCCGTCTGTTCTCCTAGGGAAATTCCTTGCTTTCCTTTCTCTTCCACTTTCCTAGTAAACCAAAAAAAGGGAGCAGAGTAAGTAAATACGTGGAGATAGGTGCAAAAGGAGTGAGGGTTTAGCTCACAGGTGTGGTGGAATATCTTGAGAGCATCAGAGTCACAGAGAGACAGAGTTTCTTTAAATGACCTGTGATCTCGTAGTTACGGCAGCTGTAGACATCCTGCCTTGTGAGAGCAACATACGCTTATAAGCACCCTCCTTTTAATTCAAAGAATACAGCATTCTGTATATGTATAGAGATTGTAGTGTCAGGTTGTTAGCCTATGATCAGTTTATATGACTTATAAAATTAAAAATACTTAAAAAATTTTTTTTTGGTCAAACATACATATCCAAGTTCACCAAACAGAAATATGGGACAAATATGTTTAAACTGTTCTTTTTAGTCCAATATAACTTAGTATTTGTGAAGACAAAAAAAGAGTTGATTTTTCCTATGATGTTTTAATTTAAAAAGCCTTTTCTGAAATATGGGCAGAGAGGAGAACAGTGCCATCACATCTTTCTGCTTTAGCTCTTGATGGGCAAGTGTGTGTGTGTGTGTGTACTAAAAAGTTGTGTCAGTGCAATAGGGACTAACAGGAACGAGCCAAGACTTCTGCTGCTTATTTTACTCTGGTGGCTTTGTTCTTTTTGGCTAAAGCCACTTAAATTTCTCTGTGACGTTTTGGTTTGTGTAGAATTATTCAAAATCAAGTTGTGGCTAACTAGTTGGGGATGTTATTCTCTCTCCTTGTCCCGTAAACTATGGGTGCTCTGGTGCCTTTCCAAGTGAGGCAGTGCAGAATTGGGTGGTGTGCTGACTGCATGTGAGTTAGTGCAGAGCAGGGAGCTGATCAGTCTGTGAGCTGTCCAAATTCAACTGGTCTAGCCAGAGATCATTACTTTACTGTGTTTTGATAGCTAAAATCCTCAAAGTGAAAAGTTATTTTATTTTTTTGCAGCAAAGGATGCTTTGGACTCAAAAATGCAGAAATATAAATAACTTTTGTTTCAACAGGACTCTATCTGGTAATCTGTTGTGTAGTACTTGAAGTGAGGATGTGGGAAATGGAATAAAATGATTTAAAAAGGATTCAGTGTACATATCAGGTACCCTTTCTGTTTCTTTCCTCCTATTCCTCCCTCCTGCTCCTGCAGTGATCTGGCTCCATGGTTGATATCACAGCACTCCAGCTGTATTTGCTGAGCTGATGCTCAGCAACTTTGGGGGACCGCCAGGAAAAAAGTGAGGTGGATCTTCCCGTTGTGTTGAATATCATTCTGGCTGAGATCTAGGGTAGTCAGTACGTGTTAGTGGAGATTTGTGGTTCCTTAGTGTGGTATATGAGTGAATCCTTTGTGAAATTAAGTTAAAGGAACTTTCTGTTTCGATGTAATGTAGATAAATAATCATGGATGAGAAAGAACTTGTTTAGCATGTCCTAAACATCTGGCCCAAGGCATAACTACCAGTGCAGTCTCTTGTGAGTGCTAAGGGGGTCTATCCTTATTGGAGCTGTTTTCTTGAAAGTTTTGTTTGGATAGCAGAGAATATGTATTTTATTTAGTTGTAAACTGTAACATAATTGTAAATGCAGACAAGATTAAATGAATATTGGGTTTTTAATACCCATTTCCAAATGCTCAGAAACAGATAGAGATATTAGCAAGTTGTGATATGAGGAGAGTTCTTTAATGATGCCTGAAAATATAGGCCACTAATAAAAGTTTAGAGAACTTGGAAGATTACAATTATTAATGATAATTAAAATTCTAATGAGTTATGTTGGATATCTGCAGGTCAGATGAAGAATGGGATAATCTGAAATACTTTTCTCGATGTTGAGGATCCTTGTAGGATCTCTGTTTTTGGAGTCTAGTGCAGTAATTATGCATTGCTCAGCCAATTGGTGGGTATCCTAATGATATTTTTGAAAATAGGTTAAAGTTGCTTGTGGTAAAGATTTGCAGAAGGAACTGACTGCATTGATCCTTGTGGAAGGATTGAAAAAGTACATGGAAAATTTAGGGGATTGGGTCATCTTTGCCAAGTCTCTAGGTTGATGATAGGTTGGATGGAAGGGGCAGACGTCTTCTGAGATTGACCTTCAGAAAAGGATATGAGGAACAAAGTAGGACAACACATAAATTATTACGTACAGACTTAAAGTTGGCATGGCTGGTGGATATAGAAGGCGGTGTAACATAAGAACAAGTGTGAAACAGGGCCTCTGGGTTTTATTCCAGGTTCTTACTAACTGGCTGGGTAATTACTCATCTCTCTGGGTCTCCTTCTGCCCATCTGGTAACTTACTTAGCTGCCAAAACTATTGCAAGGCTTTAACTAAAGGTGAATTGCAAAGCAAAGCAGTTGGTGTCTGCCCTTTGGTGTTCTCTGTGATGTGTAGCCATGCCTGTGATATTTTCTTCCCCCAGCTCTACAGGCTCCTTGCATCAAGTACGCTAGCTATTAGAAAAGGAGGTTAGAAATATTTCACCGATTGTACTTAGAAACTGCCAAGTAGTGAATGAAAAAGCAACAGCCACCAAGGTTAACATTTGGTAAAGTTGCCAAACGTTAGATTACTCAAGAGTGAGGAAAAGTTGAGAAAGGTTTTATCCATGTAGACTACGCTGGAAGAAGAGGACTTTGGTGTGCAAGGTGAGAGAAAGAACTTAGACTTGTGAAGGAAAATGTTTCAGGTCTTTTGGGAGATTGCTAGAGAAGGTAACACTTCTCTTTTCCGTCTTCTCCAAAATGTGTGATAGATGAATAGCTGGGCTGTAGTAAACTGATGGTACAAAATCTCGGAGGCTTTGGCAAGGATTCTTGAAAAATGAAAGGGAGGAAGAGAGCTAAGTTTGTGGGAAATACAAGAGGTATGCTATTGTCACTTAGGAAGAGGAAAGTGTGGATTCCGCGGCTTCCATCTCAGAGCAACAGCTGCGTGGTGCTCACGGTACGGCGGGATGGTGTGTGAGTCTCTGGGGTGCAAGTAGTGTGGGCTCCCTGCGCTTCCTTACACGCATCACCTCTTCAGGGCATCAATTATTCCGGGGTGTGTCGCTGAGATAGTCCCAGTTGGATTGAGAATGCCCTATTTTGCTTTAGCTAACAATAGACTAATTATTTTGTTAAACAGCTTTGTCTCTTATGATGAAGGGTATACTGACTTGCACAAGATAATTGCAGTTATGAATTAAAGATGTCTCTGTTTGGTTTGTGTATTTGTGGGGATATGCTCTTACTGCTGTTTATAAGACCAATACAAAGCTTGGATTACAAAGGCTTTTGTGATCAATATTTATTTAAAGAAAAAAAAAAAAAACCGTAACGAAATACAGGCTTCTTTATGGTGTGCAGCCAAGCCTAATTTTCACTGCAATTTTCCCCTGGACAAAGTCATTTATAATTAATTAGGCAAAGAGTTTTTAAGGAGAAACAAATACATGAGGATAGTCAGACGTGTGTGCGCTCTGGTGATTGTAAGTAAAGTGGAAACACTGTCTTACTAAATACACATCCTCATGTTCACAGCGAGGTTGTGTGCAGCTTATATTAAGCCAAGTAGCCTTAGTGAGCTCTTCTTATTTGGAGTAAAGTGGTGCTAATATGAATTAATAGGAAGAGACTGGAAAGACGATAGGAGATGTGCTCTACGTAGCTTTGTTTTGAGAGATGCCTTTTGAGCCATTTTGCCTAGAATGTACGTCTTTATGTGTGATTATGACTGACTGCTGCTGAAATCCCTCACCGTGTTGTCTTTGGGTGTTAGGCTTCTCTAAAACTAAATGAAAACTTTCTGAGTGCACAGGACGATGCAGCTGTTTGCCTTTTTCCAGATTTTTCTCTTCAGCAACGAATCATTGTATGTTACTCTTTAACTTCCAAACTGAAAATCCAAGCACTTATGTGGTTTCATTTTTGTTTTGCTTTTCAGATTGTTTCAAGAAAAAATCCAGAGGATGTCCAGGAGGTAACAGTTTAAACTTGTGCAAATGTCTTTATGTATCATGCTATGCCTTTTGAAGCATCTTTGATGTAATTTAGCAGTTTCTGTGTGTTTTGTCATTGTAATTGACCAAACAATTTTCGTATGTTTCCATTTGTCTTTAGCTTTCATAGTTAAAAACAGTAGCTAGTGTAACATGATGCATTTCATCCCTCAGTGATGAATGGTGACTTGAAACAAAGTCTTAGAGAGTAAAGTGTCTTTTGATGACAAAACTGCTTTGATAACTTTACACGCTCTTTTCTCGGGGCTGGAATTGGCAAATTGATGGTTACTTAACTCCTACTGGTAAAATTAGAGATCAGTCCACAATTCAAGTCTTAGGTCTCAGCTGTAGGTACTCTTTTCCTCTTTAACCAATACTTCACTGAAAAGCCTACACCATTACTGTCTATTAGTGAAGAGGGAAGATGGAGGAGTGTAGGTGTAGTTGAGAGAGATTAGACTGCAAGTCATATATATTATGCCCATCTCTCTGAGGCTCCTTTAGTATTTTGCAGTGATATATTTCAACAGAACTTTAAAATTGCTTATTCTTTGCCTCTTCTGAAGAGGCTGCGAGTAAGGGTCTGCTCTAGTCTTGTGCCTCTTAAATACCTCAAAAGTCTGTCACAGGAGCCATTTATTGAGAGAGAAATACACCACGTGTGCATGTGTTGTGGATTTTTTTTTTCTTTTGAATTAAGAAGCCTTTCTTTTTCCCCCCCTCTTGATTTTTTTCTGGGCTAACGACTTGACATGGTTACTCTTATATGTTGTACCTGCAAAATCTTCCCTCAAAAGCACAACCTTATAGCTTTCCAGACATCGTGTAACACGTGTGTGTATTCAGTTTCTGGTGCAGTCTCTTACTACAGCTGAAGAACCTGCATAGTTGATGAAAGAAGAGCTTGTACCTGAATTCATTGCATCTCTGTGTGGTCAAACAGAGTTACTGATCAGTGGCTTGGCAGATGTGAGAATTGGCTAATACATGTAACATCCCTTTACTGCATCCTTCTTTGTAATCTTGAGGGTCAAGCAAGCATGAGCATTCATGCTTTTTGCATTTTATTTTAAATCTCTAGGAGATTAAAATAACCTATCAGAATCAGATATGATCATGGATCTAGTTTAGAACTGCCTTACTGTAGTTTGTAGCTTGATGTTCACCTTTTCCAGGGAGACTCCTGAATTGAACCTATCCATGAGCACATTCTGCCATTACGTTAATCTTCATTTGTGAGGAAAAGCACTTTATAAGAGCTGTTGATGAGTCCATTCATCAGAAAAATATATTGCAAGTGTCTTTCAGCTAGAGTATTGCATGAATATATGTTAAGTAGTTTTGACACAACAGCAAAGCCATATCTTTTAGTTGTTGCTTTGATCTGTGGCTGTAGGTTATCCATGCAGAGTTTCACATACTCTAGACAATAAGAGGACATAAATAAGAGATGAACTTCTTGATAGTTGTCCTTTCCCACCCTGCATTGTACCATATTAATTATTCTGCATGTGATAGCATGTTAGCTGTGGGGTGATTCGGTTATAAGCGTTATCTGAAAATAGTTGGTTATTACAAGGAATATCCTAGATGGTAGCCATAAGGGGAAATTGTAGTCAGAAAACCCCATATGTTGAGAGCTTTTCTCTTACATGGCCTCTTGCAATAAAAAAGAACTGTGGCAGCCTTTGAAAGAAAAAGAATATGCCCTAATCTGCTCCCAGTGAAAATAAATTACCTCAGTTTTCCAGAATGCTCAGTTAGAAATTCAGTAGAAAATTCTGTGCACACAACCACCCCATTGCTTTAGGATCTGTCTCGTGCAACCCGCTTCCCACATCCATGTAGGACCACTTAGCTGTGCCTGCCTCCTCCTTCAGGAGTCTCTTAATGCCACTGCTGTGATGTTAATACATTCTTTACATATGTGCAGCTGCACATAAGGCTGTGTGCTGTGACCTCAACTCTACTTGCTAGTTTTCTGTCACCTCTTTTGGCTGCCCTTTGGGATACAAGAATTTACTACAGCACCTCTCCCACTGCAGCCAATTACAACTCAGTGTAATCCCAGCTGTTGTTGGGGCAGGAAGGAAGAGAACCTTGTAAGGGCTTCCTTCTCAAAGAATGAAAGAAATTAACTTGGAGTTTTGTGTGGGGGTGTTAGTAGATACAGAAAGGCCAGCTGACCTACCTTTAATTTCCTTGCTTCTGAGGACTGATGGTGGCAATGTGGTGTGTAAGGCAATTGCATCTAGGGTAGTCCTATGGGGTTTTTTCCTTTTCATTTAGGAGAAAGGCTTATTCATTGTGGAACAGATGAGTTGCATGAGTTAGTAGAGAGCTACTGGCTCTCGCCATGACAAGCACCTTATTGCATTACAAGTCTAACATATGTTTTATGATATACTTGCTGTGCTTCGTTGGGCCTCAGAGTACAGTGTGTCCTTCCTCCAAGTCTAATTTCTAATGAGGATGTTAGAATGGGAACTTTGCTAACTTTGCTGGGCCACATGCGTGCAAAGGCATGTTTTCCATGAGCTTCTGAAAGGTTTTAGGTTAACCTTGACTGCTTTTCCTATGCAAGTTACTTATGGATATTAATTTTTTTCCTCTTGACTATCAAGTGATCACTTGTAGCAGTGAAAAATGATGCTTTTTTTAGTGGAATGAAATCTCATGCTTTTATTTTCTGGCAGCTTTTCATGTTGTCTCCAAGTACTGACAATACAGTAACTTACTGTTTAAAGAATTCACCATCTTAAGCAATTTTGTGTTCTATATGCGCACTGCTCAAGAAGTGCTAATCATCCACTTTCTGGCTATTGGATTAGATAGAAGTTTAGCATTGAAAAATTATTATTTCTGATAGCAAAATGACTAGTTTGCCTTCTTGAGATTCCTCCCTTGTGTGTTACGCTTCACTGAGTACCAGCTGTAGTTAAGTCATGAAAATGTGTGCCAATAAGGGAGTCTGAATCGGGACTGCTGGTTCCAGTATAGCTAAATTTATAAGGTGGGTAGAGTGTTGCCACACTAAAGCTTTGCATATCCACTGTTAACAATCCTCTTACCTTATATCTGCATTGTTCTATAGGTAGGACTTGCATCTGCTGAAACTTAGAAGGCCCCTGATTGCAGTATTTAAAAAAAAAAAAACCACAACAAAAATGCTCTAAATCTAAACCTTTTGCTTAGCTCTTAATCTGGTTTGCTTGAAAAAAAATTCAACATTTTCAATTATGATTGCTCATGAGAAGGCAACCTGTTAAATCATTCAGAAATACATGGAGTATTTTAAGTTGTGGTTAGTTGTATTAAGTTAATTGAGACATTTGACTGAGGCAACTGTGGAATCAATTGCTGAATGCATGCATTCTCTCTCCTTGTTTTTTTCCCTTCTGTTCTACTTTAATCACTTTACATTAGTGTTGAGGTTTATTGTGATGGCTTAGTGAGTCTGACCAAAAACGAGGTCAGGATAGAAAAAACTCTTTGTTAATTTCTTTTCGTCCTGATAACAAATCCGGTAGTAGTCAAGTGTAAATTTCATTGTTTACTTCTTTCCTTGGTTTGATTTTCCTACTGGGTTCTTGTCCTTTCTTGAATGGAAGAAATGGGATGGAAGAAGGATAAGGTAGATACCTGACTGGGAGGTGACTACTTTCTGGAAAGGATAGATCAGGAATATCTGGTATAACGAACCAATGACATCTTTGTGTTCCTAAGATGGGGTTTTTTCTAGATTACAAAAGGAACATACTCTTTCTTTTTGGTGTTATTACAAAAAAACATTTAAAATGAGGGCTTGCTTTTACATCTAATCAACACTACATACACAGCTTAGGAGCTGTTTTTTAGTCCTGAGTGCTTAATGTACCATCCCTAAAAATCCCTTGCTTGTATTGATTTCTCTTCCCGGGTTTTCTCTTCTGCTTTTGTGTCTCTTCCCCACACCTGCAGCTGCACCAGACACAGTGTGCTGTTAAATGTTGGAGTGTGCAACACTCCTGTTCGGCATTTTTTCCTCTCTTACTGGCTCCCTGTGCAGGTCTGGATCTGAGTGTGACTGAAGCAGTGCTGCCTTTGCCCTCCTTTCAGCTTTTACTCAATTTTTTTCTATGCACTGTAGTGTTGTTCGCCAAAATGCGGCTTGGGGACAGATAACAATCTGTTTTTAGGCTTTTTACAGTTGGCAGTTCAGACTGTATATTTTTTGTTAAACAAATTTGCTGAAGTTAGTGGTCTGGTGTGATTAAACCAGTGTATTTGTGGTGTGATGTAATATGAACAATGAACCTCACTAATACTTCTCTCTGGTTTCTCTGCTTCAGATAGTCGTTTGGAAGAGATACAGTGACTTTAAGAAACTGCACAAAGATCTCTGGCAAATTCATAAAAACCTATGCAGACACACAGAGCTCTTTCCACCTTTTGCCAAAGCAATACTGTTTGGTAAGCATAATTTCTTCCTGACCTGCTGAAATTCTTTGATAACTTACTATCTATAAATACATCTTGTTCTGGAGCTGGATGGAAAATTTTCTTTGTACTTTTACTACTCAGCTGTAGGTGTGCTGGTGTCATAACTTGATGCTTTTATTAATTTTTGTAACAGGGGTATTAATGTCCTTGCCTCCATGTTAGGCATCGTGGCTGAGATATTTATTGATGTATGTGTTCTGTATCTTTACAACATACATTCCCTGTTTTCAGGAGCATCAAGTCTATATTAGCTTTGTGAACAGCATTTGAACAGCAAACAAAATATTTTATATATGAACTGTCTGATTTTTAGTGAAGAGCTGTGTTAAAGTATTAAGTGGTTGTTACAGAAAAGAATTTCTATTATAGGAATTAGATTCCGATTGTCAATTTTATCTAGCTAGGCTTTTGAGATCAGTTTTACATATACTAGCTAAGTATTTCACCAAAACAACCTGCAAGAGGATTGTGACTCTACAGGAGAAACAAGTGACAAAAATGTATTGGCTCTCATCCTGATGTGTATGTCCTCATGAGTGGTGGACTTTCAGTGAAGTGGTGTGACACTATAGAATTCCACCTACCAGACTTTTTTTAGCAGTGTTGTGTTTATAAAATCAACTTTTTTTGGTCTGTGTTCTTCATGTTCAGCACAAACTGTGCTGTTTTTGGTGTACATATATATCACACAATATCCACTGGGTTTTTAAGTGTTTTTCAACAATTTTTTAGTGTGTTCAGCATGTTTGGCATCTTTTTTGCACGCATCTCCTGCATGCTCTGTTAGTGTTTCTGTGGCATTTCTGAGGTGTTGCTGACTGTTGCTTCTTGGTGTGCATCTACCACCTGTTTTTGAGCCTTTGTCCCAAGAATTTAAAAGTTGTTTTTTTAAACTATCCAGCAAGTGTTTGACGTTTGTTTACATGCATCTGTTGTGCATTTGGTTTGGTTTTGGATGAACTTACTGGTTTTTGAAGAGCTTTTGGGGTTACTAAGGCATTTCCATGGCACTTACTAGTTGTTTTAGTTTATTTGGTTTTTTTCAGCAGCCAATCTGTGGTGGTTGTAGTTGGTTGGTTTTGTTTCAGTTTTTTTAGCATAGTTGTGAGCATCTAGCATGTTGGCTGTTTTTTGGCAAACATCTACCATATACTCACTTCTTTGGCAAGGTTTTTGGTGTGAATTCTTTGCTCCTTTGGCAAGGTGTTTGGTTCCTAATGCATTGCTGTAGCATCTTTATGTGGGGTTTTTTACTGGATGCCCCATTTCTTAGGTGTAGCTTTTTTTTCTGTGCATACACTGCAGGTTGTTAAGCAAGTTTCAGCATTTTTTAGTGAGTCCAGCATGTTTGACCTTTTTTTCGCATACACCTACTGTGTGCTTTGCAAGTGTTTCTGAGGCATTTCTAACCCTGTAGAATGGGGCTTTTTAGTTTGTTGGCTTTGGGGAGTTGTTTTTTGATAGTTTTTTTTAGTGACCAACTTGAGTTTGGATTTTCTTTGTGGGCATCTACCAGATAGAATTATTGGGCATTTTAACAGGTTTTAAGTACCCAATGTGTTTGGTGTTGTATTAGCATGAATCTAGCACATGGTCTTTTTCGGTGGTTTTTGTCAGGCTTTTTGGCTTATAAGGCGTTTTTTGTTGGACTTTTTAGTTTGTGGGCTGGTTTTGAGGTTACTAAGGTATTTCCATGGAGTTTACAAGTCGGTTTGGGGTTTTTTATAAGCATCCAGCCTGTGTTATGTTTTTCTAGGAACTTTGCATGCTGTTGATAGTGTATAGCATGTTTGGTGGTTTTTTGCCATGTGCTGTCTTTGTTGGCAAGGTTTCCAGAGTGGATTTGGAGTGTTCTTAGGTGTGGTTTTGGTTCCTAGAGCATGGCTATGATGTTATTTCTGTCCAGGATTTCTTTGTTGTGGTGTGTTTTTTTTGGTACATATACTGTATGATTTTTCAGTGTATTTAGGAGTTTTTCAGTAGGACTTTTTTTTTATGTGTCAAGTATATTCGGTGGGGTTTTTTAGCATGGGTTTACCATGTACAATTATTGGGCATTTTAATGGTTTTTAGTCTTTGAACATGTTCGGCTTTTTTTTGGTGTGAGTCTACCAGATGCTCTTTTTTTAATGTGCTTTTTGGCAAGGTTTTCAGTTTCTGAGGTGTTTTTGGGCAGGTTTGTCAGAGCCTAAGGCATTTTGGTGTTGTTAAAGCCTTTTTATGATGTTACAAGTTGGTTTAGTTTGGTGGTTGGTTGGTTTGGTTTGGTTTTGTTTTTGTAATTAGCATTCAGTCTGTGCTTATGGTTTCTCTATGCACCTTTATGGGGTTTAGTGTCCAGGATGTTTGGCATTTTTTAAAATGCATCTGCCATATATTCTTGTTTTTTGTCTAGGTTTTCCATGCGTATTTTGGTTCTTACAGAATTCTTCCAGTATGTTTAGCATTACTGCAGTGGTATTTTGGGTGTCCAGTAGGTTTGACATCTTCTGACATGAATTTCCCATGTGCTCTTTTTTTTTGTTAAGCTTTTTGCACTTTTGAAAAAATGTTTTTTGTTTCTTAGGCATTGCTGCAGCGTTGCTTTCCATGGCCATGTGTTTCAAATATGTTTTGGTGGTTTTTTAAACATACAGCACACTTCAGCGTGGGTTTGCCTTTTTTTTCTTTTTGCATCCTGCTAACACATCTTTTTTTTTCCCCCATATATTTAACATTTTTAATGTTGAGCATGTTTGCCATTTTTTTGCCACACCTCTAGTGCATGCTATATGGGTATTTGCAGTTTCCATGTGTTGTGTCTGTTTTTTGTGTTCATTGCCATACGTGTTTTTGCATGGTTTGGACGCCTTGTGCATGTTTTAGCACCCAGACAGTGTTTGGTGTGCTTTGGTGTATATCTAGTGCTGATTTTTGCAGGTTTTCTTTGTGTAGCATTTTTTAGCAATCTTGGCCAGTAATCTAGAAGTTCTTTTCCCAAATTTTCTGTGTGTCTCAGATTGGTATGTTTTAGCATCCAGCATGTTTTACATTTGTTGGCATGCATCTATGAAGCTGAATTCTGATGCAGATTTTGTGGTTCTCTGCGCTGAGCTGGGTAAAATTCCTGATTTAAATTGTATTTCACATCAGCCAAATTGTACTCAAGTTTTATGTAATTTTATTTTTGCTTATTTATGAAGTTGGAAGTGGGGTAAGTTTTGCTATGTCAGAGCTTGGGGAATAATGGTTAAATAAAGCATGTAGTATTAGTTCCATTCCAAGATTATTTTATGTCTGATTTACAGTGTCGAGTTCTCACTGGACAAATTATTTACAAAGCTAGTATTTGCAAAGCATAATTTAATTTCAGGTAGAAGATGTGATAGCTATTCATAGGGGAGAAGAGAGGGGTAAAAGAATGATTTTCTTCATTCATTCTTCTTGAGTGGAAGAGAGTATAGGTGTCTAATGTCTTAAATAATTTAAAATTGCTATAAATGCAAATTAACTATTTTTGCACTAGCTCTGTAAGCAAGGGAAGAATTGAATGAAATCCCTTCTGAAAAACATCCTTCTTCTATTGTATTTAGTGAACAAAAGTGACTGCAATGTACATTGTGAGAGAAGGAAATCCACAAAAACATTCAATGCAGTTATTTGTAAAAAAGCTCTTTGAAATTAATACTAAACGAAAACAAACCCCACTACATTTAAATGAAACTGAGACACAGAAGAATACAGAAAAGTGGAGATAATGTAAAAACAAATTTTAAAAGATTTTTTGGTATATAGCTGAAAGGAACAGAACTGTCTGACTCTCCAATTAAGAATTATCTTTGAATTTACAACATAAAATTTTACTGTGTATCCTTCCATCCCAATTCTACACATAGTAACTGCCATATGATTTAATTTAAAATAAAAATAGTATTTTCTTTTTGTACTAGAGGAAAAATACAACCTTAGTAGATAACAAGGTTTTGATAAACTTGTTTTCAGTCTCATTCTGTTAGTGATGACCTGCAAGGTCCACCTCTCTGAAGATCTTTTGTTTCCATGCTGCTTTGATGGACCGTTTCAGCAGTGTTTCTTCCCTGTGGGTGGTGGTGTTACAATTGTTGCAGCTTTTAGACTAGCGTCTAATTAATCTTGTGAGTAGAATTGCTAGCAACTGGTGTTTTTAAATTTTTTTTTTTGATACTTGTGCTTTAAATAATGTCTGTACCTATTGTTTTGCAGAGAGTGCACTTTGCAAAATGAGCACTGGTGGTTCTGACAATCGAACTTAGCTGTAGTAGAAGTGTTAAACCTGAGGAGCATCTCCAGTTCAGCATTCAGAGTTTCAGGAGATGGTGTAGAGAATTGAGATGTATTTAAAAACACCTATGTCATGCTGTGCTTCCATATTTCGTGCAACTAAAGACTTACCACGAAGTGTGTGGTTTTTTTATGCTGTTGCAGTAGAGCTGCTTGCATCAAAGCAGGAAACATGCTATGGATGGGGAAGAAGAAATCATCTGACTTTCTCTGTACTTCACTTGAACCTTTCCCACCCATTTTATCGGGAAGACCTCAGTGAACTTGATCACGGAAACCTGAAATGCCGTAACATATCCAGCTGCTAAAATTATGATACCTATATCTGGGACATGATTACTGTCCTATCCTAGTATGCATCAACATAATTTTTGTCAGTACTTTCAAACTACTTCTTTTTTGTTGTTGCTGGACACTTTTAAGTATTTCCATATGTTGACTATACATGGCATTTTACCAAAATATGGGTGAATCTGCATTTTTTGTATGTAACAACTGCAGAAATGTACTCTAATATAAGAAATACTACACCTCCCCCACCCCAGCAAAAAAAGAAACAAAAAAACCCCCAGATATTGATAGCTTGCTAGCAGTGAGTCAGAAGGATGATTTATGTTATAAAGTTCACATAAGGATGCCCTTTGTATTGGAAGACACTGAATGAAGTAACGTATTTATGAATTTGGTTTTGTGTACAGTAGGAAGTCTTGTGAGAAACTAACTGAAACATGAACACAAACCTTGCTGGGTGTTTCATTCTTCAGGTCTGCTCCACAAAATTAATTGTGTATTCTTTGCACAGAAATTTACATTTCATTTCCATGTAAATAGGAAATTTTGGATGGATCATCACTGGAAGAGTAACAACTGTGTTATATGCTAAAGTTGTAGTTGACACTTCTTAAAAATATTAGAAAGACGTTGTCTCTACAATGAAGTTCATGTGTGTCTGAGAGATTGTAAAGACTAGCAGAAATAATGTTGATGTAGATGGAGAATGACATCCTGATAGAAATGTTTGAAGAGTCAGCTGGCTGTGTAAGCACCTTTGAGCATTTCCGTGAGAAAGGTGATAATGAAAGTGTTGAGCAATACAACATCGCTTAAAAGTACGAAAAAAAGAAAAGGAGGAAGGAGTTAGGCAGGGTTGCCTGGAAATTAAACTGCCAGCAAGATGCCAGGAGGTCTGTGAACTGAACCAGTACTGAATAATGTTCTTCCTTCCCCAAAAGCCCTCTAGTTCTAGAAACAGTTTTCCTGCTAGTGTATCATGATGCTAATGGGCTGGAAAATGCGACACTGACTAATGTTTCAATAGCTCTGTTCAGACATGTATTTTTATTTTTTTTTAGCTCAGCTTCCTAAGAAACTAAGGCTTGTGTAATTGTGCTGCCAGAAAGTCAAACCCCTTACTGATGTGGCCAATATCAGCTAAATTGGAGAGTGAAGGTGGTTGCAAATGTAATTATACTTCTGCAAAGTCTGTGAAATGGCAGCTGAGTAAGAAGAGAGCACGTGCTTTGGTGCTGCTGAGGGCCAGGCAGGCTCAGCTCGTACCTGTGAGGTTTGCAGCTGCCTGGCGATGGGTGAATACACACTGATGAGCCTGGCAGGGCTGGTCCTGATGTGTCCTATCTAGTGCCCAGTGGAGATACTGAGAAGATGTGGATAAGGAAAATTAGTTTTTATTGAGTCTGATGAAATGAAACAGGGAGAGAGTCTTGGGAAATGAGGGAAAATACAGAATTACTTTCTTGCAAAAGTTGTCTGTTTCTGGTATTGTTAGGTGTTTACTTCTTCACAATTGATTTTCTACTGCATTGTATAACAGCATTCGTGTGATTTTTGTAGATTCATTTAGCTGGCCCATGCTGCTGTGCTTTGCTGAGGGAAGTTGTTTTCTTACCATGATGTCCAGTTTTGCATGGAATGAACCAAGAACCCAAATGCACCCCCAGTGTTGCTCTGAAGACTTAGGAAGTTTGATGAGCAGTTTAATAGGGCCTGATTTCAATGTTGGCACTCACCGTGGTAGCATTGCTTTTGCCTTCTTTCTGCTTGCTTGTTGCTCACTCTTTTGTACAGCTGCTCATGTTTGTACAGCTGAAACGGCAGGGTGAGCAAGGCACGGAACCAGTCCAGCTGAAAATTAGCCCAATGATGTCTTTTCTTTTCTTTCATGGGAAAAATAAGCCCCAAAAGCTTTGTTTGTGATCTTGTGAGTATGTGCGTGTCTTTTTAGTTTTATTTTCTTTTTTCTGGTACCGCATGGGCAGGAGCTATTTACTTGAAGAATTTCTCGAAAGAATCCTGCTTTGATACTTTCTTCTGGGATTATTTTTTTGCTTGCTCTAAGTATAAATGAATTTTGCTTTTGTATTCAATGTTTCTTTTGTCCTCTTCAAAGGTTAATGCCACAGAGCTGTCACAGGTGGTTCTTATTTTTCTGGTCATGCTGTTATAGCAGTACTGTTTCTTGAACTTGTCTTCCCAGTCCTTTTTTCCCCTCTGTATAGCTGTTGCAATATCTGTTCTATTCTCCTCCAATTATTACTGTTAACCTCTGCCCTTTTCCTTTTGTAAACTTGTAACTATTTCAACAACAAAGTGATGTTGATATAAAAAGCTAAAATAAGTTGTGTGCAATTGTGAAGGATATGAATTTAAGGTAGCAATCCAAGGGTTTTCTCCTGAGAAGCAAATCTCTTCAGGTGAACTATGGGATTGTTTTTTAAGTCTGTTTTTTTCTAATTGGAGTGTTTTGGGTGCTGGGTAGAGAAAAAGGAAGGTTCATACACTTTAGTAAATGAGCTGCTTCCCAGCTCTGTTTACCTCTTGAATCCAGAAGGAGATGAGACCCTGTCTGCATGGAGCTACTTCAGAGGAAAGCTTCAGTGCCTGGTAGCAGGGCTTCACCATCTCCCCTACACTTTGTCTCCTCCATAAATGGCACCTTGGAATTGAAGATCTGTTTGGGGGCTTTTAGTAATACTTTGTTTACTACCCGCTCATATTGTGCGTTGTTCTTGAGAATATGTGAAGATTGCTCAGCTCCTTACAGGATTTGGGCCGTAATCAAGGCTGACACTGACTGGCATATTGTCAAATTGTGCATGTATCATTTATTGTCAGATAACACTGGACATCCGTTAGTGTCTCTTGGCTAATCAAGAGTGTTGCCTCACATATTCTTACGATGAGAGGGCGAAGGATTCTTGTCGTAGCTGCCAGCTTTCATCATCCGAGTGGATTGCAGAAGACGGGACTCTAGGGACAATTGAGAATAGGAAGTTTGAAGATTTGCTATGTTCTCCTGAAGCGTTGGAGTGACTTTCATAGACTCAGGGCACTGTCTCCAGAAGGTTGCTTTTGTCTCTTTTGTTTTCTTTCGTTGTGGTTATTATTGCAAAATAAATGTGTAGTTATTTCTAAACCTGTCAATCTATGTGTCTGTTCCAGGGCGATTTGATGAAACTGTGATTGAAGAAAGAAGGCAATGTGCTGAAGATCTCTTGCAGTTTTCTGCCAATATCCCTGCTCTCTATAACAGCAAACAGCTGGAAGAGTTTTTTAAGGTTGGTTAGTGTTTGCAGAAGTATTTGCTTCTTACCGACATGACTGAAGTATAGTGCTGATTCTGCTTTACTTTATAAACCATGGGATGAAGTGAGCTGGTCTGACATGCTTTGTGAAGGGACTGGGAGTTTTCTGTTCACTCTGGAAATGTGGCTTTAAAAAAAACCCATGCCACACCTGTACAAGGTGGAAAGTTTTACAGGAACTTCAGGTGAAGGGATTTGAATTTTTTTTTATTGAATGATGAGTAAAACTTGTGATGATAAATTCCAGTGGGAAGTAATAAAAATATTATCACTGTTCCTGTATTTTAAGTAGGTGTTTATAGTTTCAAACCAGAGGAGTCAAGACTGTTCACACTGTTTCCTTATGGTCTTTATGGACTCAGGTCCCCAGCAACAAATTCGGCATGTAACTAGTCCAACGTGCTGCTTGTATGGTGTTGTGAGAAACAGTCTCCATAACAAATTTTAGGACAGTACATTGATATGGATTTCCTCTTTATTACAGCTGAAGCAATTTCTTTTCAATAGTTCCTTCAAACGTCTTTATTTTCAGTTGCTTAGTCTAATGTTCTGCAAACTCATAAGCATAAATTTACGTGTACCCATCATAGTAACTCTCTGGAATTAAGGAAACATTCATCTGGCTGAGATGGGACTTAAAGCATATTAATGTATTTAGTATATTTAAATGATGTATATATGCAAAAGCAAAATTATCAAAGCTTAACATTCTTCACTTGTTTTCATGATGAAGTTACTGCAGTGTTCTTTAAAATACTTAAAATAATTTTTTTTAAGCTTTGGTGGCAATAAATGAGTGGGGGACCGAGTTAGACAATTTTACTTCTTGTTTTATTTGCATTTGCAAATAAATGGGTGGTTTTGTTCCTTTTCAGTTTTTTGTGCAAATAGCTGTGGAGAGAGAGACTTGGACAGTGAATTCTTAGAAACATCTGAAGGGAGAGCTCCCTGGATCTATGTGTTATAAACTCCAGAAGAATGAACTGGCTTGTGTGAAAATGTGCTGGGCTGGTTCAGGACAGATTAGCAGTGCCCGTTTGTAACACGGCCTTGAAAATGATGCGCTTTCTGTTAAAAGTGCATGGAAAGTGTGCACTTGAGATGTGAAGCAGAAATTTAAAAAAACACGAAAAAAATTTAGGTAGTTTCTAGAGCTATTGTTACTTCTCTTAACTTTGGTTCCTTTCAAGCTTGGAAAGGAATGTCCTCCTTGTATCCCTTAGTCTCAGCTACGACTGAGCTCAAGATAGTGGGTCATGAGTGGGACATTGGTCTGATGGACAAACAATCCTGTGTGAGGGACCTGCTGAGCTTGGGAGCACCACTGAAGGGCACAGACTGTATGTGGCACAAGAGATCGGGTGCATTATTTTTCTCTCCCTGTTAGACTTGGGTGTGCAGGTCTCTGTGGTTCAGAACTCTGAAGCTGCAGTAGGCTAAATATTTAGACATCTAGTCGGTCTGTGGCAACCAAACATGGCTTAAATAAAAGTCTGTGTTTAATTTTGCCAATGGTTTAATTAAATGCATTAATTCTAAAGTAATGGAGCATTCGCTGATTAGGAAATACCATTTTGGCTATCACGTCTATACAGTGAGAATTTCCATAGAGCACAGCAGCTGAGTAATTCCTTTCCTCTTTCTTTTCAGGGTGGAGAGGTACATGATGGCTCTGAACTGATTGGTCCTGTTGAGCCTCTGTCCGACTCCCTGACTGACAACCTGTCTGACTGCAGCTCTGAAGGTTTGCTTTCTCTTCCCACATAACCTCATAGCACGATCTTTTTTAAAGCAGCTCATAAATGACAAGTGCCATATTTCTTCATGGAGCGTTGGCCTCCAGTTTCTGTTTGCTTGGTATGGCAGAAATGCCAGAGCTAGGATTGGCAAGAGAGAAGTTGGGCGCAGCAGAGCTGTTTGCACTTCTGGAAGTTTGCTTCCAAAGGTGTACATGCTGACTTGGATACCACGTGTAGAGTGATTTTAGTGGCCCTTTTAGTGGCATTTCACTTGCACTAGATAATGGTATAGCTGTAAGGCAGGGTCAGTCAGCCCAAATAAATACTGTACTAGAGCTTCTTGCCTGCCTCTGGGCCGAGTCAGCTTAAGCATTTCTGTGTACCATGCAATCCTTTAGATATTTATGTGTTTCTGAGTTATGCTTGGTCCTTGTGATTTCTAGGAAATTCTTCTCCAACCCCGAAGTTTTCCTTTGGAATTGTTTAGTACTCATGTATAAATCCACATTATTATACAAACACTTACTAAGCTTATTTGGGAAGGGATCTGATCTTTCTGGTATAGAATTTGCTTTTATAAAACAATTCTTGCATAACAGAAAGTGGTTTTGTCTTCTAACAGTGGTTGGTTAATTCTTTTTTCTTGAGGTTGTAGGACTTGTCACTGGGATCTCTCAATGCCAATAACTTTGTGCTTAGTTGTACAATATATTCTACATGGGAAGTGATTTGGATTTTATTTTGTAGTACTCTCTATGATGTTAATGCACTGATGTCCCCACAATATTTTGTTCTGTGAAGGGAAAGGTATAGAGCTGTTTAGCTGAAGAGGGCAGTTATGAGAAATAGCACTAACTAATTTTAAAGGGTTTTAATGATTTCTGTGAAATATAACATTCCAGATTCTGACAATGCACTCACTTTACACTGTGCCTTATAAAATAAAGAGTGCTTCTAAAAGTGCTTAATGTGAACATTTCTATTCATTATTCACAAGGGCCTCATTTTTAGCAGAAGAAAACCACTTCCTTTATGTCAGATAAAATACTGAAAAGAAAAAAAATGCTGTAAAGTAGAAAAATTCTTTGATACCCTTCTGAATCGGCTGGAGGGCTTTTACGGGATACTTGGAACAACTATTAGCACAGGATTTGGAGATGCTGAATGTGACTTTTGTGGAGTTATATTTTCTAAAAAGCTATGTGTCTTCCAGCTCATATCTTCTTACGTTTGAAAGCAGGTTTTGTTGGGGGGGATGCTATGGGCAGAAGGAAACATGATTTTAAAGCCTCTAGATGGCAGTGGCAATACTCGGCCTTGAGTCCTTTCCCTGCCTCTCCTCACGGCCTCCTGCCTGCATCTGATTTTTCCCAGTGTGATTATGGCAGTTAACTGTGGCTGGTTCACTGTATTACTTTCTGTGGGCATCCGGGGGCCTCCACGTGGGCACTGCTCTTTCAGGCTATTGTACTGAGAAGTAGCAAATCCATCCCTTAACAGGTGCTGCTGTTTGCTTTTAAGGGTGGGTTGTGTTTTCTCACTTTCATCTGTTCTTTTCAGACAAAGTTCATTTTGCAGAAGGTGTGCACATTAATGGCAGAAGATGCAAATTGACAGTAGTAGAAATGTTTTTGTACGAAAATAAGCAACAATTACCTTGCTTGTAAAAGGAGTTTGGCAGTTCATGCTTTCATAGGAATCTGCTTTTCAAGAGGCCAGGTTACCCAGGTTTTCCAACAGTTTTTGGAAACCATGTTTACTTTTCAGATACCTGGTGAAATTGCACAAGGCAGAGACAAGAACAGAAATTTGTGTTCAATTTCAGCATCATTATTCTCATCTAATATTCCTGGCAGTCACTTTGTCATCTTCTCTGAGTACATGAGATGATGTTCAGTTGTCCAACTTTCTCTTCATAAGTATTCCTATATCAATTACCTTACCAGATTCTTCAGAGAACTTCATCAGGAAGTTAATTTTTTTTATTTAATTCTCTTTTTTCCTCTCTCTTTCTGTTTTACCTTGTACACATTATCTTCCCAGAAATAAGCCTGTGCACTTGAGATGCTTCCTACCCCATAAGATGACTGGAAACCCCATGTCTGTTGTTGCATGGTGCCAGCTCTGGGCTCTAAACCTGGCCTAAAGAAAAGTTTATTAGCTCAGGCTCTGTGCCATGCTAGCTGTGTTCATACAGCTTTTGGTTCAGTTGGCTACATGACAAGAGCAAATGTGGTTTTGTTTGGCCTCTAGAGAGGGGAACTTGAGTCTCTGTGAAATCTGCTGGGTGGATGGGCTTTAATTCATCTCATCTGGGTGGCCAGAACACCCTTCCAAAACCCCCAGCTTTTCCATTCATGCTTTCTCTCTGCACTCTTTGTCCATCAGTCAGATCTGCTTCCACCACCTGATACCTCTAAATGGTGTTTAATAAATGCTCAGTCCTCCACCCCCAAATTTGATATCGCTGCCCCTAAATTGAGCAGGTGAATGGCCCACTATTATTACACTAGTAAATGAATCCTCTGTCTTCTTCCAACTTTTCTGTTGTGAGTTTTCCTTCTTTCTTGCAGGATTGGGGGCTACACAGGCTGTTTTCTTCTCTGCATGAACACTTGCTTTATGTCTCTTCCATGAGAAGATCAGGAGCATTGTCTTCTGTGCACCCTGTCCCTTTCTCTCAAGCAGTCTAGTGTCTTAAGTATCACTGTCCCTTGCTTTTCAGATGAAGAGTGGCTGGTAATTTGTTCTCCTTCGTGTCTTTTTCCTCTCACTCATGTTAAGGAGCTGCTGGCTTTTAGAAAAGCATTATTTCTACAGTGCCTTCTCACTCCTCTTCCATAAGTTGTAAACTTCTATAGCTCTACAGCTGCAAAATGTAAAAGAAAGTTTCAGTTAGTTGCCTTTGAGTCAGCTTCTGGCTGCTGCCACATACTTTTTGAAAATAAGGCAGCGCATGTTGCTTGGAAATGTGGTTAAACTCTTCACTCTGACAATAATATAGGAGAAAGCAGACACCAGGTTTTAGCTCAGAATTTACTTTCTCTGTGCGTGCAAACAGCTAAATGTCTTGACCTTGTTGCCTGTTTTATTGCCTCAGTGGGAACATGTGCCAAGGTGATAAAACAAACTGCTACTTGATATCCAGGTGGCACTGCCAAATCTGTGGCTTGCTCCATATGTCTCATGCAGGGTACTATTCTGGAATGACGTTTTTGAGACTGAAAGCTGGCTTTTTTTTTCCTTGGTGTGTAGCTCCCAGCTTTGAAAACTTTCCTGTGTTAAGTCTCCTTAGCCGTAAATTGTCCAAGCAGAGAGAGATAGGGATTATAGTCTTGCTGCTGTTGAAATGAGGTGGATTGGAGTGTGAGGTTTGAATAATCTCCCACCCAAGCAAGGACCGGTGTTTTCTTTTTAAATCTTGGAAGCAGCGAGAAATGGCAGACTTAATACCACTGTCCCAGTTTTAATGGTGTGTTAACAAATGGATATCTCTGACAGCCAGTCAAAGAGCAGTTTCATATGATGTACTTTTACCTGTAGGAGGGTCATGCTTTTTCATTCTGATGGCAAGGGAACTTGTAATCTGTTGTGCAGATGGATGTCAGATGCATTCTTGTCATTCTTGTCCTTTTCAGTTCGAAAGGATTTAAGTGGGCTTGATGATGTGACACTTACGAGCCAATCGGAATGTGGAGGTGAGATCTAGAAGTTGTTTCCATTACATTTGTGGAAATTAAATAATTAGAAAATCATAATTGAGTGGATGCCTTTTGTGGATGATAATCCTTATGGAATGAAATGGTATATGTGTAAAATACCTTTGTTGCCATTTATTCCCAAATAACCATGAAAAGTTCCTGTGGTTTGGTTACTGAAGGTCAGCTTGCAGTAAGGGTATAGTGACTTACGGCAAATGTAAAACAAAATGT
Source organism: Eulacestoma nigropectus (assembly GCA_013397775.1). Classification (NCBI taxonomy): domain Eukaryota; kingdom Metazoa; phylum Chordata; class Aves; order Passeriformes; genus Eulacestoma; species Eulacestoma nigropectus. The sequence goes on from VZTE01001498.1 coordinate 493,728, forward strand.
GTTAGCTCAGATTTGAGTGATGAAAGAGGTGTTAAGTAATTTATTTTACCACGTGTTAGCAATGAAAGATTATGTGTGTTACATGTGAGCTGAGTGCTGCATGATACATAAGCTGACAGTAACTGTGTTAATTCAAACTCCTAATTTACTGTTTTGAGGATGCTTCATCTTACTGATTTAAAACAGTATGTTGGGATTTCTTGCAACAGTAATTTGACTCCTGCTGGTTGACTTTCCTGATAGCACTCACACAGAAAGGTTTAGTTCTGTAATTTCCTGGAGCCCAATGGTGGAGCTGCTTTGAAAGCTTAAGTTGAGCGTTAGATGTTGGTCTCTTCATTCCCAGTACTGAAATGAAGTCCAGGGTTGTTCTGCAGAGTTTGCAGTTAATTTTTAAAAATATGTTTCTATAGATACTAAAATTTTTTAAAGATGGCATTGCAATTAGGGAGTTTCTGTGGGCATTCTGAGGACACTGTAAGTGAAAAGAGCTAAATCTTTGAATGGGATAAAGAATTTTGAAGGCTTCTAAGGTATGTGAGAAATTTAGAGTAATGGGTGTCTTTCTGACTTTCAGGCCTCTCCAGTGACAGCGACCTGATATCTCTGACAGTTGATGTAGATTCTCTTGCTGAGTTAGACGATGGAATGGCATCCAACCAAAGTTCTCCCAGTAGAGCTGCTGGCCTTTGTGTTACTTCTGAACCCCCAGTACAAAGCACACTGGCACCTGAGCAGGAGTGGAGCAAACCTGAAGGAGAAAAGGAAAGCCTTGGTTTGTTTACTGGAAGCTTAAAACCCAAGCCAGGCAAACAAGATTATTTGGAGAAAGCAGGCGAGTTAATAAAACTGGCTTTGAAGAAGGAGGAGGAGGAAGATTATGAAGCTGCCTTAAGCTTTTATAGAAAGGGAGTTGATCTGCTTCTGGAAGGTGTTCAAGGTATGGATCTTCCCATTATGTTTGTCTTCTCTTTAGTTACGTGTGTTTGTTTATGGCATTTCCATGGTTAACATCAGCTTACTGCGTTGCAAAGAAGTGATGTGAAATGCAGAATACGTGTGCTTGGCTTTCACGTACTTGATGGCTGTGTGCATATGAGAGAGAGAGAAATCTTTCTCTCTAAGACTGAATGATAATTTAGGGTCTCATCTTCCAAGTGCCCAGTATCTCCTCTGTTAAAATTACAGCACAACCTTCAACTTGCAGGTAAGTAGCAAAGTGCTCCACTTTTGTCTCTTTCCTTTTTATTGCCTAGGCATTAATTAATATGTGGCACTTGCAGCACTGTTGAAACATTATTTAATTTACATGGTTAAGTGAGGATTAATTATCCCCATTTTACGCATGGGGAGAGGCAGACTCAGGTTAACTTCCCAATCACAACGGGATTAGAACTGCTCTTGTCTCACAGGCTCTTGCTTCTTCCACTAAACTATTCTTTTCTAGCTAAAGGAAGCATAGAAACTTACATGCTTGCATTGTTAGGGGAGCACAGGGGTTTTCTTTCTTTTTCAAAAGACTTCACTCTATCAATATATGTTTGCAAAAGCAGTGTTTAATAGACTGGTTACAACTACTTGCAAATTTCTGCCTCCTTGCACCTTGTCAGTAAGGGAGAAAATTTTTTCCCTTCTCTAGTTCTTGAGAGTCTCAAATGATAACCTCATATATGCATTTTGTCCAACAGTGTCTTAAAACTATAAGGTACAGGGAAAGATTTGTTCTTTCCCGGAGTGAATTCAGGGTCTGTGTATTGTGCTTCTGTCCCACACAGATCAAATGAGTGAGATTAGAATTGTGCCTTTGTTTGACAGTGTACAGCACAGGTGCATTCTGCTGCTCCAGATCTGGACTTGGACATGAATGTACCAAACACACACAAGCAGAAGCCTTTGCTGCATCCCAGTGGGATGCACAGCAGTAGTCCAGAGTTTCTGAACAGTTCTAGCAATGGAAGTTACCTGCTGAGCTGATTTAATGAGGCCTGGCAAAAAATTATGGGTAGGTTACTGATGAGAACTAGAGGTGTGGGCCAAGATATGTGCATAGCCTTTGCTTAAAATGTCTTACACCTTTTGGCCAAAGTAAATCCCCCTCTTTTCAAGTCTCAGTGATGTCAGTAGGGTTGCTTCTTTGCTGCTTGTTGTGGCTTTTCAATAGCATCCTACCTTTCCTTGCCTGTGTTGTCAAAATGTTTTTCATTCTTAGTGTTGAATATGCTGGCAATCCTTCTGTTGGAGAGCCCAGCTATTCTTTCTTTGCTAGTACACTTTTTCAGAGACCTGTAGGCCATTCAGCTGTGATCTTCTGAAGGCTATCCTATTTTGTCATAAGCACTTCTGTCTGCCAGCCATGATGCAAGGCTGCCATGATGCTGTTTTGAACTGACAGTTCAACTTCAAAAGCTTTCTTTATTAAACAGTTTCAAACTGTTAGGGCATGAAAACAAGTCAGTCTACTGCACATGAGTTTTGCTGTGGTAATTATTGTGTATACTTAAGTTGTGGCAGTGGTTAAACGTGTTGGCTTTGAGTTAATGGCAATCCTTAGGATAATACGTTTGCTTTAAAGTTGTGAAAGACTTTTATTGCATGTAGGTGACTTGCTCAACTCATGCATAGGAACTTGTTAAACCAGAGTGGGTTGAACTTCCTACTTATATTTGCCAGAATTTCCTCCAATGATTTTTTTCTTTTTTGCTGTTGCCTAGCCACTCTTCCAGTTAGCCTCATCTAACTGTTAATCTTTTCCTCTCACCCACTTATCCCTGCTTTTCAGGCTAGGAAGAAATTCAATGAATCTTAGAGAAGTGTGATGTTTTGCCTGGTTTTCTTGATGCCAGTCAGTACAGTGGGAGTCACTAATAAATTTTTAGTGATGGTACTTGTGTGGTGTGTGTCAGTGTTCCTGATGGATGAAGAAACATCCATTGGCACCGGCACCCATTTCTTTGCAGTCCCTGACATTGCATCTGTCCCTGACATTGCATCTGTACAGCACACAAGAGGGAATAATGGGAATGAGTTGCATTTTAAGTGGTGTCTTACCCCTTGGGAACACAGTTGTACACAGGGGATTCCTAACAGTCAGCTCTTTTTTCATTTCTCTGTGTTACCCTGCATGGCTGTGAAGGAATGTTCATCCTCTGCTGGGCATTCACATTAGATTTGGGTAGATCCAGCTCATTTTGTGTCCCATTCTCCTTGAAGCTTCTGCAAGCTGGCAGGGAGACACTGATGCCCTCTTTATGATATCAGGGCTGGTCCAAATGCCTTCCTAAAAATATATGCCATCTCATGATCTATGAGGACAGTAAAAAAAGCCAAAAAAAAACCCCAAGAAAACTTTTAAATGAAGCTGCTTTGTGAAGGTAGTATGTTTAGCATTGATATGTGAACATTCAATGTATGTTGCCGTAAAAAAACACAAACCCTCAACCTAATTACTCCAGTTATTTAAACACCCCTGGTTATGTATTTCACACGGATAGTAACACACTCCTTTCAAAGGTAAGGGTAGTGCAGTTATTACAAAAGGCTTCTGGTCTTCTGCCACTGATTATTTTCCACCGATTTAGTGTAAATAAGACTTTGTAACAGCTGAGAGTGAAACACAGTGTTCATCGATACTTACACACGTGTGCAGTGCCGTTGTCTCGGTGCACAGCCACGGCAGAACGTGGCCTCTGGAACGGGCCGCCCGTGGCTTTTTCCCTGGAAAACGGTAGTACGGTAATACAGGCTTTGGCCACGAGGTGGCGGCAAGGAAACAGAAATTGCCACCCCAGAATAGGAATAGGAATAGGAATAGCCTTGGAATAGGGCGATGATACCAGCGCACGGAGATGGGGGAAGGAATGGCACCCATCCTCTGTGCTTCACACTTGGGATTTGAGACAGTTCACTGGCTCAGGTGTAATGCCTTTTGAGCTGCTTAGGTGTGTCTGAAGGGTGAGGCTGTGTCTGGTACCAGTCTCTCCTTTGGGCTCAGCACAAGATCTGCTGCTCAAGACTGCCTCGTCAAAACCATGTATGAGCAAGTTCAGTGCTGCAAGTTTATAGATCTGTGCTGGTTAGTTTGAAGTAGGTGGCTTCCCTAAAGGCAGTTGAGCACACTTGAGCTTGTTATATTCTGACGACTTTCCAGCTCTCAGAGCTGCTGGCACTAGTGCTGGGCGAGGCAGGTGTCATATGTTTGAGAAATGGCCATCTTGACTTTGTTTTCAGCTGTGTGCACATGCTCTCAGATGTACAGTGGTGTTAATTATTCTGGACAAGGTGCATATGTATTTTCTTTTGCTAGTCTCTTGCAGAGTTTAGTTCTGAATAGTTTCATAGTCCTGCCAAGAGACTCAATTTGTGTCCCTTGGGAATGACTGCTGCCTGCGTGCTCAGAGACTGGTGTATACCTTGGACTCTGGGCATCTGCTTGTTATACATATTTGGCCTACGTCTGCTCCATACATGTGTTTAACATTAAGCATTTGTTAGTGGGAAGAAGAATGAAATCTTGGCCTGGCAGTACAGCCCTTGAATAGCATCTCCTGTGCCTTCCTGTGTCATTTATGCCAGAGTTGCATTGCTTGCAGTGACAGGGACTAGCTGCCATATTTCCCTTTTTCTTCTGGATATGTATGAATTCTGCTGCTCCTCTTGTCTTTTCTGGGCATTGCTGCATGCAGGGTTTTGAAGCTTTTGGAAGACAGGTCTGTAGGGGTTGTGTAGGATGGTTCAACAATTCTCCAGGAGCTGAAACCTTCCAAAATTCAAGCTTTCTGCCTTTTTAAGCATACCAGGTATGCTAACTGATAGAAACTTTGGCTCACAATTATAGCTATTCCTTTGTTTTGTTAGCATGTCAGAGCACTTTGAGGTCAGTGCATTGCTTCAGGCATAGTGATGGAAAAAAATGCACTAATCAATAGCAAGCCACCAACTTCTAGCTGGAAGTTAACTCTGTTTTATGCAAAGTAGTGCATTCCCTGACTTTGGTATAGGGCATAGTTTATGTTAGGAACAAACTGATCATGAAACTGAAATTATGGAGGGCTTTTTATAATAGAGAAGGGAGTCCTGCTTGTATAAACTGCTCCTCTTTTTTACAACTCCAGACATTCTTTAGTTATTTCCATTATGGATCTAGGCAGCTTGAGTTGTGTGATATAGAGTTAACATTGTTGCATATTGCTGGGTTTCAGTAACTTCAGGCATGTGAAGAAGCAAGAATGGTGCACAACATGGCCAGCCTAATTCATGTAGAAAAGTACAGGAGCTCTTCCATGTGGTTTAGAAAGCAAGTGTGTTCATTGCTGGTCTGTCCATGTTGCACATTAACATCTGTAGGGAGATGATCCAGTTACTCTGTCAGGGTCTTGGGATGTTTATTTTCACATGTGTAGCAGCTGAGGCTGGGCAGAATGAATATTGATTTAGTTGAGGCAGCATGAACCTTGTTGCATGAAGTATATGATGCCTCTGGAGTGCCAGCAGCCACAAGCTGTTCTCCAGGTATCTCTGTTTTGTGTTAGGGATCTACAAGTTCTGAATGAGCTGCTGCTGTCTTTGAAAGCAGCCTGTGAATGTCAGTTTTGCGCTGCTCCATGCTATTTTAATGTTTATCCAGTAAACAGAGCTGGAACAAAAATTACACAAATTACTGGAACCTTGCTAAAATGACTTTGACTTTTAACCCAAAAATGCATATACAATGAAATGCTGGGAATACTTTGGACAACTAGATGATATTTTTGGATATACTGAAAACAAACCAACTTGTGTCTAATTACTGGGATTATGATGGGCTATGATTTGAACTTGTGATGGAGCCAGGGATGCAAACAGGAGCATGCTTGACAGAATGCCAGGAAGACAGTACTTTATGAAAAGAGAAACAGCCATGGCGTTCCACCAGCGCATTTCTGGCTTCCTTTGCTTGTTTGTTGAATGGCACTTATGAAGACAACTTCTGTTACCACACAGTAGCTATTTTAAATTCCTTTCACTTGTTAAGTCCTCTGAGCAGTGTTCCTCAATGATGTTAACAGTTTCTGAGCTATCCAGCAGATGTGTCTGGTTGTGGCAATGTCTTTAAGGAATTTTGTGAGAAGATGAATTGGGTTGTGAGCTGCAGGGAAACCTTGAGAGTTGTGCTGCACTCCACAGGGAAAGGTTGGTGATAAGGTGACTGGTGGAACTGTAGTTCTCCCCACCCTGATCTTAGGCTTCTGTGTTCCTATGGTGTATCATCACACAACCTGTTTGCTCTTGTAGTTTTGTGCTTCCACTGAGGCTGGAACCAGTCGAGGCAAAAACTTCCTGCCCCGGTTCCTACCAAAGGAGCTGAAAACCGTTTCTGTTTCCTGGTATTGGACTGTGAGGATGCTGTAGGACTGTTTGGGCTGAGCTTTCTGAACAGTGATACAAAGTGCTCCCTCTCTCCTAGTGCTTCATACAACCTTGAAATCACAGCTGCTGCTTTAGAAGAAAAGTTTGTGAGAGGACTTGTCTGTTGATAAGCTGCTAGATTAAGAATGGATGTTGGAAATACTTTGGTTGGTTAAAAAAAAAGTCGTATCTTACTGTGCTGCCAGTGATGCTGAAACACATGCTACTATGGACTGTGAACTGCTCATAATTGGAATGTGTTGTCTTCCAAGCCCATCACAGACCATACAGAGCTTCAGAGCAGATTAGTGCTGTAGGATCCATCACTGTGCAGTAGATGCTGGATGGACCACCCTGAGTGATGTCATTCCCTGTGTGAAAGTGCTGGGTTTAGACACCTCGTTGTGGCAAAGCAGTAAAATACAGCTTGTGCCAGTAAAGTATGGTTAATGTATATAGTTAATGCCAGAAGCTGGTTACTGTATAAATGTAGCGAGACTCAGCTGTGTAAAGGGACACTCAAGGCAAAGATCCATTTAAACTGCAAGACCTCTCTGCACCAGGAGGCTGATAAAGGTCTGAGGTTTAGTACATACCGCACAGCTTACAGCCTTGCAATAAGTGTGAAAGTGAATTGTAGCAATGCCTGCAAACCAGCACGTAGGCTGTGATGCAGAGATGACTCTGAATGTGGTTACTTAGCATGTAGCTGTTAAAGAATTAATAAATATGTGACCAGGTGAGCCTTAGAAGTCTCTTTTTTCTTCCCTCTTGGGACACAACTAGCTGTATAGACTTGGTGATGTTCTGACCTTTCCAAGATTTCCTCGTAGCAGTTCCTTGCCAGGTTGCTGCCTGTGCCTGGCCTCTTTGACAGACATCTCTTCCAGCCTGCACTGCCTTTTATCTCGGCTCTCGTTAGCCACAACACTTAGCTGCAGAGTGCAGGAATCTTTTTTTGACTGTAGCTGTGTGGGGTTTCTACCTCCCATCAGAAGACCCAGTAGGGCTGCCACACTTCCTGCAGCATGCAGGGTAGACAGGGCAGACTGATCCAGGTTACAGTGCCGCTTCTGTCCGCAGGTGAGAAATTTGAAGTCTCTGGCTACAGAATTCAATGCCTCAGGCACTGTAGGTGAATTGAGGCAAATTACTAGCTGGAATAGAAAAATTGCATAGATAGGTTTAAGGGCATGATGCTGCATAATAATCAGTGCTCTGATTCTCTCCCAAACAGTTCTTGCATATACAGCTTCTCTCTTTTCACATCCTCCTTTTCTCTTTTCCTGTCCTCTTTCCCTCTTAACTCTTCCAGTATCTTAAAATAGCCTCTGCAGCTTCAGAGCTGTGTAGAAGGAGTAGTATAGGTTTGATCTCTACAAGGCCTGCCTCTGGCTCTTCTGTTTTAGAGATTTTTGTGATTGCTCAGGGAAAAATACCATTTCCCATAGTAGTATATAAAAGTACATATGAATTGCATTTAATACATAAATATGAGTACTATTAGACTGTCAGGATTTATGAGTCTCATAATTGGGATTTTTTATCTCCCTTTTTCTTTTTTTCCCCCTGCAGTACTTTACTTCAAACTGTTCTTACTTGAAGGGGTAGACATCTGTGTGCCTGGGTTCCCTCTGCTCTGAAGCAAGGGATGTTTGTGGATGGTAATTCTAATTTGAACTTGTCCTTTTAGTTAAGGAGGAGGAGTGCAGAGAACTTGGAAATTTCCTCTCTCCTGTGGTGGTGGCCTGTGTAACTTCTTTCCTTGCTCTGACTGTCAGTGCTCTTCCCCTTTTCCCATGGTGCTTGTGTTGGAGGACCTCCTGCTGCTGTCACCATTTTGTTTCCTCCTCTGGGCTAGAATGCCACTGCTGTCCTTCTGTATTGAAACACTCATAGGGTTTATTCCCTTCTTAGGTAGTTCAACAGAAGAATGTTCAAGAATATTTGTCACATTAAGTCTTATTTTGGTGAAATACCTTGCAGTTAAGACTACAAGTTTTAGCAGATAAATGGGAAGTTAAGCTTTTCCTCCCGAAAATGCTGGGTGCTATGTGACCATTTGTTTGACTTTTTTTCAGGTAGTCACACATACACGTGAAAAGCTACCACCACCTTGTGGATTTAATATGAGAGTTTCTCTAGAAGCAGATGTTTGTTGGTTAGCATTTCTGGCAAGTTACGTTTATCTTCAGTGTTATTGACTCCTGCTTTACTGGTCACTCAAACACATTTCACCCACACCATCCTTCTGTGTAATCTTAACTTTGGCAAATATGCCAACTTTTTCCCCCCCCCCCCCCCCCCGGAGATGTTTACCTAGACATTTACATAGCTGGTGTGTAACCATAGGTTTTCTACAAGATGCAGAACTGGCAACGTCATAGGAAATGTAGATCTGTAAGGGTCGCAAGCAACCTGCAGTGAAGATGATATATGTAACATATGGACATAATAGTTATCAGCACACTGGGAAGTTGGAAGAAGAATTTGTAGGTGTTCACTCACTGTCACAAATTTGTGCTTTAGTATGAAAGGTTTAACTTCTAAGTGGCTTTTCTTCTGGGTTGATAGAGTACAGTACTGTCCTGAATCTTCAGAAAAGCAAGAAAGAATGGTTCTGATAAATGTGTTGCATCTTAATAAATTTCGACTCTCTCAAAATGTTAAGAAAAAAAGAAAGAGGAAAAAAGATCACTTCAAGCTGTTTTATCATAATGGGCTTAACCTTTGTCTTATTTTTTAATATTTACAGTTTTTTTCAGCTGCAGAATTTGATCAGCACCTCAAAGGAACTCCCCATTAATATAATGTGTAGCATACTAGACCTGATGAGGTAGTGGGCTTATTTCACAATTCCAAACCCCCACCTGCTGCTAAAATCTATAGCTCTTTCCTTGATACTGCAGTGTCTGTCTACCCCAGCACCTGCCACATTTCACTTAAGTAATTGTTTGAAAATTAAAGGTTACCCACCCTCCTGTGAAAGTTGGTGGAGACTTGTTCCAAAATCAGCAGCTTTTCCCCTTCCTGAAATAAATTTGGGGGTTATAAAACTGTGTCCAAAGTCATCACAAACCCGTGCTGGATTATGAGTCGCATTGTCACTTACGGTGTGCCTGAGCTTTTGTTTGGCTAATATGGACAAAGGAGTCTGCTTCACATGATGTAAGAAGTGTTTGCCCTAAGAAGAACAGAGGTCCTCTTGAACCAATTAGGCAAAAATAACAGCTGGGCTACCCACTAATAAGGAAGGTGCTGCTAAACCTCTTTTCATTGTGAGAAGAAATAAATCTTTTAAGGCTTACTCCCTTGCATTTTTATAGAGAGCAATTCTTTGAAAAATCCAGCAATCCAGCTGGGTGATATGTGCAGGAAGACTGTGAAGAAGATAAAGAAACTTTTAAAAATAAAAAATGGTATTATAGCTGTTAGATTTGGCAATTATAAATGTTTCATTGAAGATTTCAGTATTTAGAGAAAGTTTCACTGTTTAAATTGTTAAGAACGTGGAGTTTGGGGCTAGCACAACAGGCAGTCTCGCACAAGTTCCTTGTAGCCTGTTCTGCAAGAGGACATTCCTTCCTGGAGCAAATCTCTTCTGATATCTTCTTTAAAGGAAGGCAGCCCCACATATATTTTTAGTAAGTCTGAGAGAAAAGCAGGAAGAGGAGGTCACAGAGGATTGGGACAGGTAATGCTAACTTTATGGCCTTCTTCTGTGAAAATATCCCCATCCTGGCTGAGCACCTAGTTAGGTAGGGAGTGCACCTATGTTGCCCTGGCAGATTAACTCTTCATGAGGAAAACTTCTGGACACCTTAAAGGGGATTATTTGGAACTGGTCAGGCACAAAGAAAGGAAGGGATATCTAGAATTCCTGTGTGGGTGCTACATATTTCCTGATTATTTTACTGATTTACTGATTATTTAAAATTTTTTTTGTATATGTTTGTGGCAAGTGGCAACTGGAGCTATCTTTATCATCCAGAGAGAAACACATCTTCCCCATGACTTAATCCTGGATCTGTGGAGGAGAATAGTTACGGACCAGAGCAAGTCTGACAGTACTTCTGTGCATCTGAGATGTGTTCTCTTGGTAGCATCCCAGATTATTTGGGGAAAAAGGACAGGTTTTTTTCCATAGTCTTTACTGACCAAAATTTTTTTTTGTCTAAGTTTATTGAATATAGCCTCCTTTCAATAGCTTGTTGCTGTTACTATCTAAACATAAGTAATTTTCCTATGTGATAGAATTACAGAAGATTTGATGTGTGAATAAGCAGTTAACCGAGCTGAATAGTTCAGCATTGAGTTAGCTGATGTCTCAAAGATGTGTCCTCTTCTGAGGTACTAGGAAGTGTGGGTAAAGACTTTCTGAGCAGAAGAGAAAAATATTGCTAGTTTTCCAGACGCCACTGCGGTACATTGTGGAAGTGCTGCTTCTTTGTGTTTTTCATTCAAATCAGTGCACTATGGGCAAACAATCAGACAAGTCACAGAAGAGCTCAATGGCGCAATTATTCTGATATTTGTGGTTTTCCTCTATCAAACCCTCAAAACCATTTGAATATTGTTAGGCATATCTGTCTTTGTAAATATATTGTAGCTGAGCTGTCTTTAGAAATACAAATTAAAGAACAAATTTTAAATCATTGGCTGCTGTTCTAATGTCCTGGCTTACTGTTACTTTGGTCAGCGGGTGGCCTGGTAAGCCTTCCCAAAGCCAATTTTCATTTTAAGATATTTTTATTTATTTGAAATAGGCAAAGCCGTTGGAAAATGAGGGAGCAGCCTGCTTGTGCTTGTGTGTGTGGATGAAGGCTTATATGTGCAACAAAGTAGCTGTAGAGTTTTTATATTCGGTTTGCAGTAATAGTACACAGAGCATCTAAAATAACCACTTGCACATTGCAACAAACACATCATCATTTGCTTAAAAAGAGTTATAATTACAGTTGACGAAGCATGGACACCATAAAAAATGCATTAGTTTGGCTTGACACATTAATTACCTGTTTTTGCAGATGTTTTTATATATTGTTGTGTGAACAGTTTACAAAATAATTACAGGAAAGTCATATGGAAAATAAACCAAGTGGGTGGTTTCTCGCCTTAATATTTTCATTCATGTGAATCTGTGTGAGGCACAGCTGCTCTGTAGCAAATGCAGAGGGAGAGAGAGAGACGGGGAATCTTGAGGGGTTTTTATTCTAAGGTCTCTATGATCAGCCTTGCTGCACTTTTATATCTTGCTTTAGCAGTGTAGTTTTTAAAAGTGTGAAATGACATTGCTGATTTAATCCCAGTGATCAGGAGGGGGGAGAAGCTTTGATCCTGATCAGATGAAACATAAATCTTCTAGTATCTAGGAAAATAAATGAAAAATCAATATTATTTTAAGCAGGATGATCTTTTATGAGCAGTTGTAAAGATTCATCAAAGGCTTTGACACAGTTTAAACATTTCCTGTTTGCTGCCATTTAAAGAAAAATGCCTTTCAAGTTTAAATTGTAATTAGAGAGATACCTTTAGATTATTGTGGGCTAACCACAGAATGGAAATAGGAGCTCAATATGCTCACGCAATACTTAAATCAGAAGTTCTTAACTAGGAATAAATGATTATTCCTAATTTATTATAAAATAAAATTGATGCTTTTGAAAATACATATTTTGTGTAACTAAAACCAGTATTTCATGGCAAAATGTAATATTGCATGAAAAAAATGCATGAAGTCTGAATCATAGCTTTGACATCTGTCAGATGTAAGGATTTGTTCTAGTACTGTGTTTTAGTGATTTATTTGGTTTTAAGTGAGCAGTTCTATGACCTTGAATTTGGCATAAATGCTAAAGATTATTTTTAGCTTAATGGGGTCTTTATTGTTACTCTCTGTGTTTGAGGCTTTTAAAGTAGCATTTATTTGTTTATTAAATTTATATCCTGTATTTATTTGCAGATTTTTGTGAGATATTGGCTGTTTAAATGGGAAATTATATTGCAATGTAGTTTTTTACATTTTCTTGGTTAAACTAATGCAAAAAATAAAAAGCCAAAATCCTATTTTCATAAACCTAATTCTCAATCATCCACCTGTTAAAGTATTCAGAGACTGAACTGTTAATGATCTCATCCACAAATACGATGCAAGAACTTGTTGAATAAATGTTGTTTTGTGGATCCACACCCTTTTTTATGGCTGAAGATTTTAATGAGGGAACAGTTTGCAAGGGTTATTTAATGAATTACTCGGGAAGGAAAAGTAGAAGGAAAACTGAAATTGATGTCTTGTGAAAGTAGGGAGAACAAAGACAGCTCTGAGGGGACATCCTAGCTGGTTTGCATTAATTACTGTAAAATTACTGAAGCATTGGAAAAAAGCTATAAACATCCAAACTAAATACACATAACTAACAATTAAGCAGTAATCTTGACTTTTATAGTAGCCTTAGACACTAACCTAGCAGTTTTCTACCAGCCTGCTTGAAGGAAATGCTGACTGAAGAGTTTATTGTTGCTGTGCAGATGTCTTGTTTTCCCTGAGCGGCTGCCACTTTGTGTGTCTGAGAGAATGTGGGTGCTCCCCAGTGCATCAGCACGAGGAAGTTTCATGATGCTTTAACACTATGTGCAGAGATGTAAGCAAGAGAGTTAGTCGTGTTTTAAGAAATTGCAACACACACTTAAAAAAAAATAGGATGTTATTTAGTCTCTTTTGGTAATGCCATCTTCAAAGAGTTGAGTGATACTATTTTTTTTTTCTCCTAGTTGGGAGTAAGACTGGCAGTCTCATCAAGGGAACTTTTTACCAAGATTCCCCTAGGTCTTTGGAATGAGAGAAATTACTGAGATAGTGATATATATCCATAATATTGTATGTTGAAAGTGCACTGAATTTCTGACTGTCCCAAACCAGGTGTAGACAAAGGTTTTTGCAGAGCAGTCTGTGTCTATATCCAAGGAGGTAACAATCACTTTTCCCTCCTGCTGTGACGTGGCTAGTAAAATTTACAAGAGATCACTTACCACAGAACTTGGAGTAGACCCAAAGTCTCTTCTGCTCACTCTTGATGGAGTCTGAGTGTGATGGTTCTGTGTGTTTAATCTCTAGTTGTGATATGAAAGGGAGTCTGTATTTTATAACAATCCACCTCGACCCCTACCTTTAATTCTGCCCTTGAAAATCTCACAATGTCTTACACATTGCCACAATTGCCCCCTGAAAACCTCCTGCAGTAATTTCTGAAAGCAAGCATTCACACAGTAAGTTCTCTGTCAGAAGTTCCATAATAAGCTTGCTCTATTTTATGAGGCTCGTTCTTGATAACCCACAATAATCCTGTGTTTTTCTTATCAATTACAAAGTTTCTGGTTGAATTCCTTCAAGGTTACACTCGGGTTCCTTTCATGGCCCCTTGATCAGTGTCTTACGAGTTTCAGTCTTTGTTATTGTCTGTTATCTGCTGTTGGTTGGGGTTTGTATATTTGTGTGTTTAATTTATTGCCTCTCCTGTTCCTTGCCTTGTCTTTCATGTGGAGTAGCTGTTGGGCAGATATCTTTGCAGTTCCTTGCTTTGTTTGAGCATTGGTTTGAGAGGTGCTGGCTTGCACCTGGCAGTGCAGAGCCCCTCACAGTCAAGGCTTTGTTTCTGCAAATCTTGGATGGGCTCGGTTAGGGTTGGGAGAGAGTGCCAGGGCCATATAAAGTCTCTGCTGTCCTTCAGTCTTCTTCTGGGATGGTTGTCTCTAACTTTTTTTGAGCACAGTAATCTCATTTCTCTGTTACAACAATTGTGTCTCAGTCTCTTATCTGTGCTTGGCGGTTGACTGGGTTGGGTGTTGCCATCACAAATTGAGTCTGTTACAGCAGTGTATCGCTCAGGATGTCAATGCCTAAACCAAACTGAAAGCTTTAGAGTGAATACAGAGTTTGTGTGGTATCATGGGGCTCTCACTAAGAGTTTGGGTAGATCAGAAATAATACAGCGGTCGTTTAACCATCTGGAAAGTGAAGTAGTTGGTGCAAGTGCTTATTCCTTTCTTCCCATGTTAACCCAAGCCAAGAGACAAGGAGTGTCTAGCATTGGAAAGCTGTGAGCAGGAGTTCTTAGTGTCTCCTCAGTTGCCTTCTTGCTTTTAATAGCATTTCTAGACTTCATGTATAATTAGGAGAGTCCATACTGGAAACCCGAGGAGAAAATAAGTTTCTTGTTTTGTTGTAAACAACTTATTCTGTCTTTCCAAATTGATTTTGCTTTTTGGAATACAGCATTTGGATCAGTGGTTTCTTTCAGTTCTTACTTATGTTACCATAGGAACATACAACAAATCACAGAAATGTTAGGAAAGTCTTTTTATTTACTGTAGTCTATAGCAAGGCTTAATTTGTTATTTTTGTGGAAGGCTGGAATCATAGTACTGCATTTTTAGAAGATGCCTATCTTTAGGTTTGATTGTGAATAACCCAAAGGAAATCAAAAAGGTAGAATCAAAGTAGTCATGCTTTGATTATTCTGTACCTCTCTCTTTATAGAAAACATAAATTCTTTTTTCTCCATTGAGGTGAATCAAGTCCAACTCGTCGAGAAGCAGTGAAAAGGAAGACTGCAGAATACCTTATGCGTGCTGAAAAAATTTCCAGTCTCTACCATAAAACCTCTGAAGATGCATCTGTTTCTATGGTAGGCTTTAATTTATTTTTTTCTGAACCAGAATGTGGTATAATTAAGTAGCAAAGCACATTCAAGCTTAAGGTTCAAAAGCTATCTAGAATTTCTCTTTTTGGAGGCTTGAGGAGTATTTTGATGTTGTGTTTCTGTTAAGTTGCCATTCTTTCTGATTCTTCATAATGTTACGAGGAGCGCTTGGTTTAATACGGGACTGCTTTTCACATGCTTTCCTGCTGCTCACGGTTGATGATGTAGACATTTTTCATCATGCTGAAGAATCTAAAGGTAAAGCAGAAAACCACACTAGAATGTAAAATTTCATTTGACTTTTCCGCGAGAACGTTGGTCGGGCCCCTAGGGAGTGAGAAACCTGTTGGTTTCTTTAGCCTAGCACATAGTGATGTATCAGAAGTGAGTCAAGCGCAGGGTAGAGGGGATCAGATTAATTTTCTACAGAACAAGTACTTAATAGAGCAAAGACTCTTCCTGATCTTTTCAAATGTCTCTCTTGGATGTGCTTGTGGGATCAGCTCCTTCTTGATTTTTGAGAAGTTTCTGTGCTGATTCCCATTTTCTTGAGCAGAATACCCTTATCTGTACTTGTACAAAAGACAAACAAAGCTTGTTCTAAGATACCCTCAATAAATGTCTACCTTGCCCTTCCTTAAACAGTTCCTTTGGGATTTATCTGTTTTTACTTTGGACTTTTACTGCCGTCATGCTAAACTGTGTTATTGTTGATGACTGCCCTATTGCAGTAAGTATAAAAGCTACAAACTTCCTGACTCTTTAATATCAAGGCATAACAAAAGGGATAGAAGATTATTGCTTCTTACTCTGCACAGATCTAAAAATGCTTTAAGGAGACAACTGCTGCAAAAATTGGAAGCCTTCTAAAAGGTGTCTGTCTAATAAGTAAATTTAAAAAGTAAAGACACTGATTTTTTTAAGGGTAGATTTTTTCATGTTGAGAGCCCACAAGTACAATTTGAGGATGTTCCAAATGGGATATATTTTGTGAGGCTTGGAGTCTTGCTGTTGCTATGAACTGTACTTTGAACAATGTAATATTTTGGACAGATATGAACTCCTACTAGGTATTCTTTCTTTGGGTCAAACACCCCTGAAAATGGGGAAGAAACTATATTGAATAGAATCCTCAGTGTGTTTGGAAACTGAAGAACAAGAGGAAAAAAACCCATGATCAACCTATTTTTGCCTTTTTGTAAGTTTAAAAACTAACTGTGGTTGGGAAGGAGGAAGAAATAGGTTGCATTTTTCTGTGTGAACTTGAGAGGTAAAGTATTTCCTCTTTTATGCTGTACTGAATAAGACACATGCCTTCTTTGCAGATCCAAAGGAAAGCAGATTTAATTGGGATAAGACAAGGAAAAAAAAAAGCAGTGAGAATAAAAAATCATTCTCCTTCTGTGTTGAAACTCAAAATTGACAAATTATGGCAAATCTTGTTTTGTTCGAAGTGTTGCACCTGGCTGATTCTCCTGCTTACGAAATAAGGCCATGTAGATTTAGCCTTGTTTTTTTCCTAAGTTTGTACATGTATTTTAGTGTCCTTTATTTGCTGCTCTTTATAATGCATAAATTTTACTTTTATCTTAGAGCTTTGGAATTTGCTGGTATCAAGGGCAGATGGTGCTTATAGGTCATGATGGTTGTGGTGGAGGAGCAGCTTTTCTCTGAGTTCATAGCTGAAAGTTAACTGGGAGAAGGACTTATCTCCTGAAGTTATTGTAAAGGTAGTGGTAGAGACCACGAAAATTGGCATGCTCTGGCTTAGTGTCTTAAGGAAAATGAGGAATGTGATTCTTCCTTCATGTTGGTTGCTGAGTAGACCTGAATTCTTGCACCGTAGTTACTGCTTATTATTCTTACTGCCCAAGATACTTTATATTGGAGTTTGCATGAATTATTCCACCCCAGGAAACAACCTGTGTCTATATACGGTGTGATTCTTGGGACATACCAGTGGCAACTTTGCGTCCTTCTCCTAAAGACATTAAGTCCTTGGTGGGCAAGGTTAGTGCAGTGCTTGGGCCCCTGTTAGGACTGGCAGAGTGCAGTTCTGTTATGGGGAGCATGGTTCAGTGCAGGGAATGTCAAGGGCACTGGGGGCGCTGAGATCATTTGCACCTTGGAGGAAGAGGTCTGGCTAGTAAGTGAGCGTGGGCATTTAAGGAAAAGTGCTCTTGTTCATGGCCTGGTGTCACAGGGCAGAACTGCTTTGTGTTTCCTATTGTGCCCTTAAAAGGAGCAGTCATGAGGATCAGCATCAGAACTAGGCTGACCTGTCCTTCTTACAGATGGAGTTTTACTTCCTTCTCCACCAGGCCAGAGAAGTGTCCAGCAAGGGAAGGGGTAAGCTCAGAAGTGCAGGTTCAGTTATTGTCCTACACTTCTCAGCCTATCAGATCTCCCAAAGGCTTGGGATGCCAGCCATGTGCTGGGCCACCTGCAGCAGTCTCGAAAGACTGTGCCCACTAAATGTGCCCCAAGCTCTCCCTTTGCCATCAGAACACCACCTGAAGGTAAAGCACAGAGGCTGGCTTTTCTCTGGGGGCCTCGGGCAGGAGGAAGCGAGCTATTCTTTCACGGCTGTAAATGCCAGGCCCTTGCCTCTTTGAAGACCAGATTTCCCTAAAAAGGCAAAAGTCTGGTATTTGAGAGCTGAGAAGCAAAACTGTCTTTGATGCCATGGAAACCAAATAAAGAACAACAGTACTTTGTTACTTTTCAGCAGTGTAGCTCTCAAGGATAGCATCCTTAGCAACCACTCTGCTGCTGGCAAGTGCAAGTGGTGAAGAGAGGAACACAAGAAGGTGGTGTTTGGAGAACCCTTGGCGTTGTTAAAGAAAGATTGTGGGTAGAGGGCTTGAAAGAAACACAGGGAACTGACACAACTGTGACCTTGAGCTGGGAACTCATCTGAGTGTCTTGTAAACATTGAGAAAAGCTTTGCTGTGGCCCAAAAGAGTAGGAGATGTGGAGACAGCTTCTGGAGCTTTCAAACAGGCATGTGGACCTTCTGGAAAAACAAGCTGCAGCAAATGCTGTCCTTTTCTTCTTCCTTTGGTGTAGCACAGCAGCCTCAAGGACTGTCTCCTGGACAAGTGCTCCGGAGCACTCTGTAAGAGCAGCGCTGGGTCATTTTGCAGATTCTCAAGCTGCATTTTCTCCTCTGCCCCTTTATAAATAGCATCTCTGGGGGGCCACCTCCAAGCCTGAGTGGGAGCTGCAGCAGCAGCCTCTGAATCACACTGGACTGACCATCAGAAAGCTGCAGTCTTGGGTAGCTGTCACCTGCAATGCACAGCACAGCTGCTTGAACAGGCTGTGGGGCCATTTTAACTTCGGTAGTTTTTATAAAGCATATAAAGCATATTTTATAAAGCATATTTTTTCCCTCTTTGGATTAGTTCTGATTCTACTTGTGCCTAACTTCATATATTCAGAGTTGTTTCTTTTTGTACCATTATGAAAGCTGTTGCCTTTTAAAATGTCAATTATTTTTGATTTTCAAAGCAATTTAGTAACAAGAGGTACATGCAAGCCTGATGCCCAAACAGAAGAAGCAGTCTTTGTGGTTTCCGTAAGATATCTTCCTAAAACTCTCATTAAATGTACATGAAAATTACATGAAGTATAAAGAAAATGCACCTCTGTAGTTCTGTGAGATATAAATTTAACATAAAATAAGAGATTCAGTCTCAACTTCTAGGATCACATCCAAGGTGTATCCCAGCATCAGGAAAGGTACATTCCCCAACTGGTGCTTGCTGGGGGCCTTCTTAAGCACACTGTAGTTCCATCTGGTTAAGATGCAGGCAGAAGTCCAAGCTGGTTTTCTCCTGGTGCAGAGAGGGGAAGGAGCCAGGATGTTTGCCAGACCAGGAGAGCTGGAAGCACTGTCACACCCATGAGGCAGACACCAGTGTATCTGCATCAAAACATGGCATCTCCTTGCTGCCAGTGAAGGTCTGGCTGTGCTACAGGTAGATAGTTACTAAAATTATCAGACTTAGACCTCTGAATGGCAAAGGGAGATCACATTTTGATGTGCAGGTCTGCACTGGTGTTCCAGAAAGTTCTCTTTTCTTATCCTGAGGATCTCTGGTGACTGATGTCAAAGGTGGCAGCATTAGCTGTTAAATTAGCAGAGCTTTCTGGGTGAAAGAATGAAGAGGTGAAAATAAAGATCAAATATTTAGAGGGAAATCCAGGGAAAACCAGCGGTTGTGCTAGGAAAGCTTTGAGAGACCAATGCAAGGGGCATCACATGGATTGCTTTGAGCAGCCAAGGAAGGACCAGGACGTCACCATTCCTCATGTTTCACAGCATCCCAGGAAGTAGAGGGGTGCAAGGAACCCCCACAGTAGATGCTGGAGTGCCCCCAGCCTGAGAGGTACACATGGTGTGCTTCTTAGGGTTGTCCTGTGCCAGGCCAGGAGCTGGATATGATGATCCTTGTGGGTCCCCTCCAGCTCAGGATATTCTATGATTTCCCATCAAATGGTATTTGTGTCACTGGACTGGGGATGGTGCTCTTGCCTTAAATGAGGTTAACATGAGATGCCCTTTCTGATACCTGACTGGTGGAGTACTTCTCTGTCTCCCTCTGCTCTTATAACTGCTGGCAGTGATGCCAAAGCTGAGGCAAGAGCTATGGCCATGTTCCTTATGTAGCTTGCAAAACTAGAGCTTTCCAAAGGCAAGCAGTGGCTGCAGGCTACTGAGTCCTTGCAGGAGCATCACAATCAGCATCAGCCTTTTCTACTTGAAATTTACGCATGGTAACCAAAAGGTGATGGTGGGAGAGGAACTGGTGATGCCTGTCCTCACTCGCATAAATCCAGCAATGCAGCTCAGAGTGTAGTCTGGAAATAGAGAAGTCCTGACCAAAACAGAGAAGATCCTGGGGATACCTGAGCAGCATGCTGAGCATTTGGACAGGCTGCTGAAGGCCTTCTGCAGGCAGAGGTAGCCTGCCACTTTGTTCAGAATATTTGTCTTATTTCTAAAGGCAAATGAAGCTTTTGATTTTTTTGTTATTCTCCTTCCTGTATTTTTTTTGTTCCTCTTTTTTTTTGATGAGAGTAGGGGTTTTTAGTTATTTTTCTTATTGCTGCTTAGATGCTGAGCTTGGATTTTTACTCTATTCAGAGGAGCAGGCTGTTTCATAGAGTGCTTAATTGCTGTAGTTTTGGGAATTGTTCTGGGAATTTAGAGTTTGCTTCCAGCCTGCCTCACAACAGAATGTGATGCCTCCCCATCATTGGGCTCTTCTATTAGACTTTGAAACAGTAAAACCGAAGTACTGTAAAGAGCAAAACTGATAAAAATGGAGAGCCTGCTGGGAGCTGTGGAGATGTGGATGTGATTGTAAATCCGTTTAAGGTAAGAAGTGACTGTAGAGCACATATATAAAAAACTGTGTGTGTACACAGTATTACCAACTGTGCCACCACTGGTCACATTTTAGAGGACCTAAAATACATATACTGGGGTTTTTTGGCTCTTTGGACAGTATGGGTGCGGAAATCTGATTGTACAACATTATTAGACAACTATTAACTTCTGTAGAGATGTATGAACTTAATTTATGGTTGAAATGTTATTCATAAGAGGAAATTTTAAAAGCGTGATTACTGAGGAATGGTTATAAAATGTAATAGCAAGCAGATAGGAGTGAAAATCTTTTATAGTAGTCTAGAGGATTAGGAAATGTTCTCTTCCTTTAAATGTATTCCTTAGAATGCTTTTGAAATCTTGTCATGAATAAACTGTGTTAGCACAACTCTTTGTTTCAAAGGAAGTATTTCATTATTGCAGAAAAATTGCACACTCTCAAAATACTTCCAACAGCTCGCTGGAATGTGGAACCAAAATTAGGTTTGGAGAAAAAAGTTCATGTAGAGTTTACTTTTTTTTGTTCTTCTTCCTGTTAAAGCCTTTAGTTTTAGGTTATAGAATCTGGGCTGTTTGATTTTAACTGCTGTTGGTACTCCTGCTTGGCAGCGTTTATGTGACAAAACAGTTATCAGGTCCAGACAAATAAATGAAGATAACTAATAAACTCCTAAACACTGAGCACAGAAAAACACACTTTTCTCCAGGCTTTTTGAACATGTATTTATGGCCCTTTCTTTTGGACTTTGTGGGCAACAAGTACTTAAATAAGTACTGATTTTTAGGAAGGAATTTGGAAGGAGAGAATGTTTTTGGCTGGCAACATGAATGGGCCCAGTGTTGGGGAAGGCTTAGAGGAGTTTCTTTGGCCTTTGAGGATAGCACAGTAAGGATGTCTGAAGGGGAAAAAATAGGGGGGACAGGAAATGGCTCTGCCTAGTTCAGGATCTTGGAGTTTCTCATCACAAGGGAAAAAATTCTGATTTTTCCTGATAGTTAAGCATTTCATCCACAGCACATTTGCTTACCAGCCATCTTCCTTTGTGACATAATTGTTAAATATTGCCTCAGAATGCTGACGAATTAGAAAAACAGCTTTTTCCTCTTAGAAGCCTAGAAATCAAGGAGTTTCACCTTCCTCTTCCTTTGCACCTTTGTGTGATAGAAATGTACTTGGGAAGGCCAGGTTCTGCTTAAAGGAGTTTGGCATTCAGCAGCTCTGCAAATGAAGTTACCTTATTTATGAGGTCTGTGGTTCTAGTTGAAGCTACTAGAATTGTTGGATTTTTGGAGGAAGATCTAATGAGTTCTCTCAGTTGGCAACTAGAAACTGCTGAAAATGTTTATTCACATGCCAGAGGTATATGGGATGCTTAAGAGGTTGATCTTTTCCCCAAAAGACTTCCAGTTGAAATGTTGTTCCCCCCTCTGACATGCAATCGTTGAGTTTGCTCTGAGAAACTACAAACCATAGTATGGACAAACAGCTATGTGTATTAGCATATTAACTACTTGAATAGTTAGCACCTGCCAATTTTCTTGCTGTGGTGTTAATTTCTAGATTAATAATACCTAGCTAGCTACTTTTTTCTAAGGCAGCTTAGGAATCATTTCTGTTGTGCACCTTATTATTAAAAGGATTTTGTAAAGTCCACCAGAGAGCAAGAGAACCCTGTTTATAATTCTATATTTTATGTTCTTCAGACTTAAAAAGCCTCTAATTTGCTTTCTCTTCCTCAGTGATCTCTGAATTATTTTGTACCCAGAATACCTGTAAGGCTTTGATTGATTATTATTATGTGGTAAGAACAGAGTAATCAATTGCTGAGTTCCATTAAGCATAGAAAATACAAAAATTCGTTGCTTTTTTCTTGTTTAAATTCTTGTTTTCAGTGTTATTTCGACTTTTATTTACTTGCAAGTTGTTTTTTTTCCCCCACTAAGGACAAACAGAAAACTTCTCCTTTCATCTTCAGTCTCTCTGATTTATGATAAATTTAGTTTCCTTCGGCCTGGCATTTGCTTCAGCAGGCAGTCTTCCTTCAAGTACCACCCTGATTGATGTATAATCTTTGATATCTTCCATTAGCCTCCAGGATCACTAAGTTCAAGGCCCTCTTGGAACCTAAGGAGCCCTGCCGAGGAACTGAAGACCTTCAGAGTCCTTGGGGTGATTGACAAGGTAATTCTTCAGTGTCTCTTCAAGAATTCAGTCATAAATCGACTGCATGCTGACATTTTGTCTTTGAAGCTGTGGATCTTAAGAATATGAAACAAAAGGGGAAAATGACTCAAATGCATCTGCACTTTAAAATAACAAAAGTAGAAGAAAAAAAGGCTTTTATCTAAGCAATTCATGTAAGGTCATGCAAAATGTATTTGAGCTAAAGGATAAGGTACATGTTTGGTAGCATTCAGTGGGATGAGGCCTGTTTTTCAAAAATGGAATCACAGTTGCTGTTGTGGGGTAAGGACAAGTTGATGTGTTTTCAGTTGAACAATCTGGTGGATACTTGAAATACAGAAGGGTAGAAATTCTTACTTTTGAACTCTCACTTGAAATGGGAACTGAGAACACGCAGGAGAGGACACGCAGTGCTGTTCTCCTTCCCTGAGAATTTGGAATTGAAATCCCTTGCCAAGACAGAGATTCAGCAATGAAGCTAAGCTTATTTTTGACCTATGCAAATAACGTCTTCCAAAATCCCAGGATAGTACCCATCTGTAAACAGTAAAGGACCACACGGATTTTTTTGCAAGCCTAATTAAGAGACCAGAAGAATTGTTGGGTTGTTTTGATAATGCTGATTAGTTACCACCTTACCAAATACTTTTAAGATGATGTATTATTCAGCAGTGTGACAGCAGCTAATGCAGACTGTAACGGCTCGTTTCCTTTTTGCTGTGCCAAATCCCTTGTGCCTTTTGATAGTTCCTTATGTAGTCCCTGGTTTGTGCATGAGCTACTGATGCATGGTCAATTTATGCATTTGTAACGTGCATCAAAAACCTGTGGCTTGTCCCTTGAGGTCTGTGTTTCTTGGTTTCTTTTTCTTCTTGGACTGAACCTAGCTATTGGAACTGGTTTTTGTTTTTCTTTGCCTGTTTCATTGTAACTGTGTGCATAAGTTGGTAACTTCTCCTCAGAGGGCTGTATACATTAGGTATTATGGTTGTTTTTATAGCACACAAGGTTTTATAAGCTCTGACTTCATATTCATTGTATCTTCTTTCCTCAGTTGTACGTACAGAATTTAGCCTGTGTTCCACTCTGTATACATATCAGAGAGACATGTTGGAAAGACCACCTATCTGTAGCACCTGTTAGTAGGTGCTGACTAAATTAATAGCCACTAAATGGATGCAGTAGGCATGGATTTTGTGAATCAGTGTGACAGAGTGAGCCTGCAGAAATGCTGGAAATAGATCAAGGAAGACTTTTTTAGTATCTCCATTCTTGTGTAATGATAATGAACAGCTACTGGAAAAGATCAGAATGAAACTTTTGGAGTCCTTGGTGGTACCAGATCTCCTTAGCTCTCTCTGAGCCATTTCAGTAAGTGTCCCAGGTGTGAGCCGAACATGTCCAGATCTTTGAAGCAGAGTTGGGGAGAATCAGGGTTCTGATGATGGCAAAAATACAAGATTCTCAGAGCTGGAGATGTATGCAAGGAGTAGCAGGCCTGTGCATACAGCTGGAGTGCTCCTGTGTAAACAGTATCATAGGGCTCGGAGTTCATGTTTAATTATTCTGTAGAAAAGGGGGCCGGATTCTTTCAGGTGTCTTTGTACTCTGCATTCCTACTTCTAGATTCTCTTGTCACAATCTTAGCCTTATTCTGAGTATGCTGCTATTTCTAGGTGTTTGTAAAGTTGTGAGGTAAATGAAAACCTGCTCTAAGCCTGGAAAATATTTTATTTGGTTTTTTAATGCATACACAAAATGCACGTGAATATGAAGGAAACATGTGCACATTTATCTGTGGGCTGGAGATGATGCCCCTGCCTTTGGTTTAAAGCACCGTCTCCCTTCCTTCCTCACCATCACTGTCATTTGCCTCCTTCTCTGCTTCCATATGCCCTAAAGCTCACATCATGGAGAAATCCAATCAATGTGTAAGTATCCTTGCTGGAGCCAAGCAGATGACATAGCGTGCTTGTTCCTGAAAATGGATTTTGATTTTCAGGGCCAGCATTAAAGATGCCATGCTTTTGGGCACAAGGCTGTAACTGATTCAGCACCATGCAGAGTTTTGCCTGAAAATAATCTTCCATTCTAACCCTAAGGTAGCTGCTTTGGTGTCAACAGAAAATGGGTGTGTGGGTAGTAATGAGCCACTGGCATTGTAACTGCTGGCTTGACTAACCCTATGCAAGACTGGCTTAAACACACTGACTTACAAATGGTGTTGGTTGGTCTGCAGACTTGTTCTCCCACTGCTGAAACCCAGAGTGGTGTCTGCCTGCTACAGTGCTGCCTCGAGAAAACCAGCTGTTAACCTTCCCTCATTCAAATGCTGAAAGGTTCAGTGCTTTCCCTTAGAGTAATGTCACTCTTTGTTCTTCTTTTGAAGCCTCTTGAAGTGTTTTGAATTGGCTTCATTTTCACAGACAAAATGCTTGTTGCTACCTGAAACTCTGGGTTTTTCAAATTATTTTAGACTAGGCAGAATGATTAGATATTCAATTTTAGCCTAGTTTATTCCCAATGTGCCATCTTTCTTTCCCTGTCTGCTCTTTCACGTTCCTTGTCACCTCAATAATTTTTGTTGCCTTGACCTTTTTCTGCTAAATCTGAGAGAGTTAGAGATCTTAGCATTATTAAACTCCTTAAATTATTGTGAAAATTCAGGGAAGAATGCCTCTATCTGCCTTGCCTCCCATCCTTCTGCTCTCATGCAAAGGCTGTAGTATAAATCTGACTATTTTAGTAGACCAAAGAGGACTTAGGTTTTGCTTGAGGAAACCATTCTTTTTTTTTTGAGTTTTGCTGCTGCTGTGTTTGCTCACTTCATGGTGTCAAAAGTTAACGAGGTGGTGTTTGCAGGTATTTTATATGTTTAATATGTAAAGAGCCTGCCTGTGAGTAGGTTTCTGGAAATAGAGGTGTAATCTAATTGTAAAGGTGGCTTTTGTCCTGCAAACGTTGTGGAATGTGAGGTGCTGCTGTTTGGGCAGAAAAGCTCTCATTAGTGTTAGCAGAGATACTGCATTGAAAACAAATACTTAAATATTGTAGCTGTTGTTATCACCAACTACGAATGATCAATTATTTTATCAGCTCATGTACCTTGAAGTCAAAAACTTCTTTTTTGGAATAGGAAAGAGTTTTGCTTTCAAAATTTACCTAATTAAAAATCAAGGTTGCAGGTTCTGTGCTGAGTTCCTGCCGTAGGCAAATCTCTCCTTTGAAGCTACGACCGGCCCCTAAAGAAACCACTTTGTTATGGTGCTGCTGGATACCTTCACAATGCTGTTTCAAACCCAATTTCTTATTCTTTAGAAGCCTCTGTTATTTAGATTCATTCAATTTAAAGATTCATCTTGAAAGCAGAGTGCATTAAGTAATAACTATGCCTCTGTAACCAATGGCTGTCATTTATGTCTCTATCCCCTCCCCATGTCCCTCATCAAGGCACACTGTCTGTATTGGCACTGCTGTGGCTGTGTTCAGTTCTTCCACAGCTGTCCATACATTTGAGCTTGTTCAATACACTGTTTGTTAAGCTTTATTATGAAACCTCATGAAATAACGTACTCTCATCAATTTGCTAAAATTATTTTGGGAGTTTCTGAGATGGATAACTGTTTTTAGAAAATGGAAGCAATTCTGTTAATCTTGAATATAGGGGGTTTTTTGTGTCTCCCGTGCTGTCGTGAGAAGTCCTAACTCTGGTGGGTGTACATTTTGATGAAGTGACTTTAAAAATATGCAGGAGAACCAAACTAATATTATTAATTATTTATAAAGTGTGATTACTACTTGTCTGCTTAATGAGTGAAAGTGCCAAAAAGCAGAAATATGTAGACTGTAAGTCAACTTCACATGCATAATCTGCAGACCCTGAGTTGAGTTCAGACAGGTCATGGCTAGTTCTAATGAAATTTAATCAGAGGGGAAGGAGGAATAGCCCCTTCTTAGGGCAGCATGTGTGTTGTTGTGCATGAATAACAGACATAGCTGACTATGTCCTGTTAGTGTTTGTTAGTAACTTGAATATTCAGCCTTTTATTGTGAGGTGAGATTAAAGACTGTTGCAGCTGTGAAACTGAGTTGACCGTAGCAGATGTTTTCTCTCCCTTGGTTCTCAGGTGCACTCTGTCAAGCATCTTTAGATCATCTTATGGGTTTGAATGAGTGGCTGTGTGTGCCTAAGAGGTGTGGGGGAAAGGGAGCTGGAATGTACCTACAAACAGGGCATAATGGAAAATAGCGGTGGCAAAAACGTTGCAAATCTGAAACTGAGTAATAATAGTAACTATTCATACAAATAAACTTTTAAGAGCTGGTTTTATGTTTTGATAACCTTCTAGTTTCTTAAGTGGCTTGCCAAGTCCTACAAAATCAAATCAACTACAGAGTTATTGTCAAAACTGATTTCTTGGCTCCCTTTCCCTGCTGCTGTGGGATTATTCCTCAGATACAGTCAGGTTTCACACCCCAAGTAACAAAGCTTGCTCAACTTTAAAGTGTAGTCTCTGCCAGCTAGAGAGTCCTATCCCTTCTTCCCTGCCCTCAAACACCTGCCACTTGTTTTCCTGAAATCTTTCCATTTACACAAATCTGAACATTTCTGAGTGTTTGTTGTTGTAACCCTTAGTTTCTCTCTAGCTTCTTTCTTGTTTGTCTCACTAAAATGTCTTTTGACTTGAATGAGATTTGGTAGAGTAATGCAAATTTTGCCCTTGCCTTTAGAAAAAATAAATTATGTTGTTGGACGTTCTTCTGCAGGCTGTACTATATATATCTTCTGGCCTTCAGAAAGAAATAAATTATTGAGATATTTTCTTTTAAGCCAAAATTATTTAAGTTTATCTTCCTAACTAAGTTGCTTAGTACATAACTGGTGCCAGGCAATTACTCTGGGATGCCAGTGGTATTTCATATTGTAAAATGCTTTCAACTAGTAAAACGTGCTAGATATATTTTCTAGGTTAATATTTCACCATTTGTAATTTATCGGCCAGTTTCTAGTTTACTTTAAGAAAGTGGACTTTCCTGTTACCAACCAACTCAAAGTATTTAAAAATTCCTATTTGAATATATGCTGCTTTCTTAGCATTTCCATTATTTAAAGCTGCACCGTTTGTCTTATAAGTACACTATTACTGCAAGTCATAGAATATACGGGCTGTAAGTTCCTTAGAATAATGGTTTGAAAGGAGGAGTAATTGCAAACTGAAGATAATTCATATTGCACAGGTACAAGGATAAGGAATAATCACATTTTTCATACGTATTAGCCAAATGTAATCTCTTTCTGTAACGACAGAGGGAGACGAGGGAGAGTCCGGGTGGTGTAATCTGAAAAGTGACAAGAATAAATCTGTGTTAAGTAGATCTTTTAATCCTGGTAGCCTTGTGACAGCCGGCACAGCTGAGGAGAGCAGGAGGAATTGCACCCCTGCTCCTGCCCATCAACACAGCCGTGTCCTGAGTGCAGCACCCAGCTGTGCTGCAGCCCCAGCTGAGGTTTTCTTGCAGTCCCAAATACTTGTGCCTGGGATCAGGTGGACGATTTCTCTTGTTCGTAGTCATCTGTCACTACAGCATTTTCCAACTCGTGGAGTAAACGCAAGAAAAAAAATCCCAGGTGATCGTCTGATAAATATTTAAGTTTTTAGGACTTTTGTTAGAGTATCTATCCTATGATAAGGGTACATTTGTTTAGCAGATAAGGAGCAGAGTTAATAGGTGGCCCGCTGGTGACAATATTACATGACGTGTTTTCAGTGTGGAGCAGCAATTTAATAACAAAATGGAGCTGGTTTTAAAGTAATCCCTTAGCTGTGGTTTGTCTTGGAAACCTTTCTGCTGTCTGGTACTGCAGTAAGAGATCCTATTCCATTTTCTTTGATCAGGCACGGGATATTTTTCAGTTATGTTAGTGAACTTAAAATCACATTTTTGTAAGCAAATATGTTGACGTGTTTGTTTTGATTAGTGTTAAAAGCTGCTCCAGTAAATAAAAAGCACAAGTATGTTCTGTGCTATGTCCTGAAAGAGTGGAGACTAGGAAAAAAATCAGTATGAGATGCTGGGCAGGGGAGAAGGGAGGGAAAGAAAAAAAAAATCCCAGAAAAGAAAGGGGAACCGGAGGAGCAAATGTCTGCAGCGTGACGGGATTTGTGTGTTAGTGTTAAAGCCACCCGCAGGAGAGCAGCGCAGTTTAGAGTAGTCCTCAGTTCTCCCAGTGCTGTCCCCTGTGACCTTGGTTGGGTGCTTGGCAGGGTGACTGCTGGTTCACCGTGTTCTTTTTTCCCGGTGACTTGCCTGTTGCCTGCCCCTGGGTCTGTGCTCCCCCGTATGCTGACTTCTGCAGTACTCCTTCAGTCTCTTATCTCAGGGCTTTGATGCGTATGTTCTGAAGGTGGCCACCGTGACTTTGGGTGGCAGCAGATGGTAAACCTTCAGGCTGCCACCGGCTATACTGGTGTTAAGTTGGAAACTTAACGTTTGATGAAGAATCAGTAGTGCATATGAAAGAGCTTTTACTGCAGAAATATCTTTTAATTAAAAAAAATTAGCATACCGAAACATTTGCTAATTTCTGTGCATTTAAAGGATCTTAAAATTAACTGTTTTCTTAAAGCTAGACTATGGTTATTTACCAGGCAAGTTTTATTTTATTTTTCTCCAATTAATTGTACCTACTATGTTGAATTGAATTTAATTTATTTTCCTCTAAGCTGTTGGATACACTGTAAATCAAATCTAAGAAGCTAATTTTTTAAAGTAGCTGCTGTCAATATCAGAATTAACCCTTGACTTAGGAAAAAAAAGAAGAATTCACAAGTAAGAAATCCTATTTGGCATCACAGAGGGGTATTGCTATCTGCACTTTACTGAGATGCTGTCATGCAGTGCTGCTGTGTTCACTTGTTTTTTGGGCTGTTCCTGAGAGCTCCAGTGCTTGTACAAAATTAGGATGTCTGTGCTGCTGAAGACACTTATTTACATTAGATATTTATTTGTGGTAGTTGCTATGTGTGTATCAGTGGTTTTGGCCATGTTGAGGTTGTCCTCAGTGCGAAAAAATAGAGAAAGAATGAGTAAGCAACAGTGCCGTAAGAGCCAGCGTGAAACGTGGACCTTGACTTTGTTCGTCCATTAGTATTACAAATAGGATTTTGCCTTGTCTCCTTTTGTGTCACAGTCTAGTTGCTCAGTGCCCAGGAGTGCCCTGCTGTGCCTTCTTCTCCCTCCTCCCTGAGACAGGATGCTGAATGTTACAGCTGACAGCTCGTTGTTAGGAGATGTTAAATATTACAACTTACATGGTGAAAGAGGCTCTGTCAGCTTATGTGAGCTAGAAGCAGCCTAGTCTAATGCCAGCATCTCTGTGTGATCTGCTCTGGAGAATAACAGAGTTCTGTCCTAGGGAATGCTCTTTGGAATCCCCTTTGGCCCCATCGTGCCATTAGGGTGGGGACTTGTCACTTTGCATTTTAAAAGGAAATCTTAGAATTACAGAAGCACTTTTGCAACGGGAGAGAAGTGTGAAAGAATGCAAATAGGAGACTTGGTGCACTGCTATCTATAAACTGGCTGTAAAGCATGAGGTGAGGAGAGTGAGTTGGCACCTGGGTCAGTGGCAGGGGTACAGTTGTGCCCTTCTGCAGCAGGGTTGTAATACATCCAAGAGCTGCTGACCTTTCTCTGCTCTGGGTGTGATAAAAACTCAAGCAGATATACTTGTGACCCTCTCTTTCTTGGACTTACCCCTTCCTGAAATGGTTTTCTGATAGCGACTTACCCATTCATGTAGTCTTTGAATTATTTGGGAGAATCTGGTTAAACCACATCTTTGCAATAATGCATGCACGCTGCTTTCCCTTGAAACAAGTTTTTGATTTGGTGGGTCCGTGTAAAGTCTGCAGTCTGCCAGGGTCAAATGGACCATCACTACATGAATTTCTAAAGTTACTTCCAAGGCTCTTCTGGGCTTCTTGGAGTCCCTTTTGAGGTAAACAGTCTTGCCAAAGGTTGATACTGAATCAGTAAAGAAATAATTGTCCCTAAATTGAAGTGGAGTTGTAAATGAGGTGTTAATCACTTGGGAAAGCTACGACGGGAAGCAAAAAGAAAGGAGCTGGTTAGTTGGACTGGGTAGTCCATCTAGGTAGTTGACCTCAAAGGCACAGGGATATTGTCGTTATTGCAGTATAAAACTGTAGCTGCTGCTTCCATGTTGATGCTGCAATATAACAGCAGATGAAGTTACCCTACAGGGACCCTCTGTCTGCTTTATTTGCGTTAGTGGTCGTGGTTCTATACCTCAACTTACGGGGCGAGGGCTCAGTAATCTCTTCTGTTGCACCATATGCTAATACAGTGCTGATAAGCAAGTGTGAAAAATGAAAGGGAGGAATACATTAATTGTATTTGTGCAATAAGGTATGCTATCAAAGGTAATTATTTCATGACAGTTTTAGTTATAGCAGTTGTTTTATCATGGAATAAAAGATGGCTTTAGGAGCCTTTTATTGGAAAGACAATTGTATCAAATTAGTACCAAATTAGATTTTTGTCTTTATAAAGGTGAGCAAACCCATGAGCAGTTTTTAAATTGGTGTCTTCTACTCTACAAATGAACAAATCCTGTTTGAGGGTTAAAGAAGCTATTATTCTGTCCTTTATGCTGACAGCTTCATTACTGATTGGCCTGCTGTTGGTATTAAAAAAATGTTTGGCTCCTTATGATCTTTGTGGATGCAACTATAATATTAATACAGACCACGGAACTGTTCATTAAGAAATGACTTTAAATGAGGTTGATGCTTGTAAATCTGGAGAGATACAGATGTTAAATGCTGCCATTCCTTTTCATATACAGCCGTATGGCTAATAATTTCCAAGTGGCTAAAGCTCTTGTTAGCAAGAGTGCTGGTGTGTTAAGAATGGCCCTATAAATAACTTTAAGAACTGAAGTTGAAGGTGCTTCTTTTAAAGACTATTGTTAACTAAACATTATTGCCAAACAGATGGAAAGCATTCACCAGCCTGATGTTTTTAGGTCTAATTATATTATCGCCAGTCCTGTACGGCTCAGTTGAAGAGGTGTATCCAGAGGCCAATTTATAATCATTTAGCCAACACCTGTTTGGGAGATATTGACAGTCAAAGGGCACATTTAAAAAAAAAAATCACATATGTTCTCGTATTTATTGCCTCAATGTGAACAGTGTCTAGTTGCAAACAAACTTAGGAGAAGAGGAAGGAGAATGATTGTAAACACATAGATGTTTCCAAACCATTTTCATCTTCTTTTGGCACCTCTTGTAAAGTGGCTTTTATTTTTCTCTTGTTCTGTTGGTTTTATTTGGTTGGTTGGTGTGGTTTTAGATTTTTCTTTAATTTTAATTCTGCACCTTTTTGGTGTAAACATCTTAAATATCTGTAAACAAAACCAGTTTCACAGTTGTTATTTATTGAGCTGGTTTCCACTGTTTCTGGAAGCCACAGGTAAGAGGCCTAAAAAGTTGCTTGGCAAACTGAGTGGTCTGGGCAGACTTGCCTTTCCTTACCATGCCCTTGACATGGAAACTGTGTCTCACTCCGTTGTTAAAAAAATCTTAGTAGCACCAACTTCTGTTGATTTTTTTTCTCCCCTCGAAGATACAGAAAAGCTTTTAAAATTAAGTGCAACCATAGTAAAAGAGGGGGTCTTTGAGATGGGGAATAGTCTGGCACTTTATTTGTTTTGGTGAAATATGTTGAGAGAGAAATTATTAGAAAAGATTTCAGTTCTCCTTCTCATGTTTGAGATGCAGTGGGGAGAGAAGTAGGTTTTGAATGCTACCATCCCAAAGAGCAGAGGTTTCTTCCTTTCAGAGACAGCAGAGCATGGCTGCATTGCTTACCCCTCACGGGTAAGGTAGGCTGTATGTGGTGTTGTCCTTCTGCCACCTGATGAAGCCACGTTGCTCCTGACACGTCATTCCTCTGCAAGAAGCCTTTTTGGATGCAAGCTGACTTGGTCTTCACTGCACCTTGTCTGTTCTCTTGGAGTTGCTGCATCTTGTGTTTTAAACCCAGAGTTTGGTAACCCCAGTGCCGGCATGGGAAGGAAGCCTTTTAGAAGTACGATTTTGCAGCCTAAATATTTTGGTATAACTGTATGTGAATATTTATACTGGAAGTTTACAATGTCTTATGTAAATAAACAGTGAGAACACACTCTTGTTCTTGTTCCTGCAAGAGGGTTGAGCTTGTGCTTGTGCTGCTCGTGTGGCTGTCTTGCAGCTGGTGCTTTTCAAGCACATCTGTGTTCTTAAGAGTTTGAAAACAGTTAGTTCCTGAGCAGAGTGACTTGAAGGCGGAGGGTTCCAGCTTTCTAAAGATGCAGTTTCCTAAATGTATATGCACACATATGTATCCTTTTGTTTGTTTTGTTTTCAACACGTAAACAAATGGAGCTTGCTAAGAGTGTAGCTGTTATTTAGTGCTTCTCTCATTGCTGTGTTTAAAGTGCTTTCAGTAGAGGTGACGCACTGCTAACAGAGATGCTCTTTGCAGCTATAGGTGTTCTCTCTGCAGCAAACCCATCCACACTTTTCTCTCTAAATAAATCCTCTTTTTTTTGTTGTTACCCTAATTTTAGAGATCTATATCCTCAGTAATTTCTTCGCTAAAAAAAAGACTGCTTATCAAGTCTGTATGCTGCAGGGGTTTAATTTTTAACTTGCTTATATCACTTTCTTTGTAAGATTATTCAACGTTAGATTTAAGAACTATGTTTTGTTAGCTTACACATGTGAATCTTAAATGTTTCTCTGAATACTTTTTGCTTAGGTTTTGCTTGTAATGGACACTAGAACACAGCAGACTTTTATATTGAAGGTGAGTAAAATCTTTTATTATATGACCTCCTAAACTGCACCAGCACACAAAGATCAACTTATAGGTAATTTAGAGAGGTATTCCTGTAATATATTGTTATTATGGTAATGCATATTAAGTGCTCTGGAATTCTTTTTCAGTATTTGGTTGCATTCCCTTCCTTTCTCTCTAACATCCCTAGTGCTCAGATGTGCTAGTTTAGTCACCTGAGTTGCCTCTGGTTATTGAGGCCAACACTTTTCGCAGGCTTTGGTAAAGAATCACAGATTTAATGTGCTGCTTAAAACATCTGTAAAGCCCTGGTGGCTCAGGACTTCTGACGAAGATGAAAATTCTCCTTAATCCAAGCACATCCAGTCCACTTTGTGTTTGGTCTTCTTTAGCTGAAGAGTATCCTGCTGGCCAAAGTGGGTTCTGGATGAAATATACAACTGGTCTTCTTCTAATTTTTTCTTTGTTTTACATCAGTAGTCTGAGATAAATGTAATTGGTTAGTAACATTAAATTCAGTTATGAACAGTTATTTGGTCAGAATAAAATTTTTCACATTACTCTTTTATGTTTCAGAAAGTGTTCAGATCAAGACCCCCAATACCCTCAGACCATCTGTGATGCTGAGAATTAGTTCAGTTATGAGTACTGTTTTTGTGGCCATTTACTTCAGGCTCCCCTTGTCATGAATCCCACTACTATTGGCAGGAAGGATGGGAAAAAAGCCGTGTCCCAAACATGAACCTCTAATTACTTGTTAACATTTTGTAATTTTGCCTCAGATCTGGCTTACAACCCACCTTAACCTTGTGCATTGGCCTTTGGAATTGTGTGTGCAGGATACAGCAAACCTGTTTGTTTCTGAGAAAGGTTTATTTGTGAATATTGGATATTAGAACCTCACATTATCTACTGGCAGATAGGGTAACATTGAATTTCCCATGTAACTGCCTATGTTTATCAATATTGTAATAGGTCACATTATTGACATAATTTTTTTTCTTTCTCTCTCCCCTCCCTTTCACCCTCCCACATCAATTTTTTCACTTCTGGCAACTTCATCCCTGCACTACCTCCCAAAAATCATTGCCTCTCAAGGAGACTAATCCTTTCCTTTCTTTTTTATTGAGGTGTTTGTTGTCTTTAGTAAAGTAAAGTGGAAATGTGAGGATTACCTGTGAGGCTAAGGCATTCTTTTGTCTTTAGGACTTGAATTGAATTTTTGTAATAGTGTCTTTTGGTCACACGCAAAAAATAAAATTTTAAAAAAAGGTCGCAGGGAAATAACTGAGTGTCATCCTGATGACTTAGTTTGAGAGAGATTCTAATAAAAACATTGACCCATGTAATTGATTTTAATGGCAGCTTTGTGCCATCTTCTGTTCTCTGGAAATGCGCCAGATGCCATCAGCACAGCCTCGGGGGACCGAGGGGCATAGAGCAGCAGATGAGTGGTTTCTCTGAAGCCCAGAGTAACTCGGATAGATTAGTTTGGTTGATAAACACAGAGCACAGCAGGCTCCAAAGGCAACTGAGGGTACAACTGACCTTTTTGTTCTCTGTCAGGGTCTAAGGAAAAGTAGTGAGTGCAGCAGGAGCAGAACGACCATCATCCCCCGCTGCGTGCCCAACATGGTGTGTCTGCACAAGTACATCATCTCCGAGGAGTCTGTGTTCCTTGTACTGCAGCATGCAGAAGGTTTGTCTCTCCTTTAAGCATATTGTTGAAAAGAGTCAAAGGTTTTCACAGTTTTAATCAATGGTGCACTTCATTGTCAAATTAATCTCTCATACATCCAGTTAAAATATTTTTAGTGTGCCAGAGAGATGTCATATAAGACACCCTACTCTGTTTCTCTGTCCTTCCCCCTTTTCCCCTCTCATTCTGCGGTGGATCTGATTCCTGCTTCAAATGGCCTCAAATCCTGATGGGTTGCTTGAATTGTATGTAGCAATATTGAAAGCTTCCAACTGTTTATCTGCTACAGGAGAGGGAGTACTTTGATTGCAACAACTATCTGCATTATTTACAGTTGTCTCTCAGAGATAAAGTCTTTGGTTACTTTCGTAAACTTTGACTAGTAAATCTTTTTAGCATTTCTAGTTAAAATGACAAGTATTTGCACAAGAATTTAATAGCTCTGCTAAAAACCATGAACATTTTCCTGTTGGTTAATATTGCACTGATCTGGGTTTTTAAGAAAATAGCTAGTGGCATCACATAGGAGTTCAAAGCAGAACCACAGAGTTGTGCCTTCAAACTATTTATAAAATTCCTGTTAAATGTACAGGGAACAGGTGGCACAAAATAATTACATTTTGATTTTTTTGTCTAACACCTGGATTTAAATATTCCCTAAATGTAATTACCCATATTTGTTTAGAATGAGTGCAGAATATAAATTTTGGAATTGCTAATAGTTCTTTTTTTTAGGAAATGTTAGTAACTCAGAATGGATGATGTGAAGGAGGTAAGCTGACTGATAGAGAAGATAATTTTATTACATTGAATATTATTTCTTTTTTCGCTAATAACTTAGATTTTGGTTTTTTTCATGGACAGTGTGTCAAATGAGGCCAGTTAAAGTTAGCTTTGCAACAGGAATGACTGTTTCTGCAATGTGTGACTTGGTTTTGCCTTGAGCAGTGATGCATGAAGAAAAGCCTCACATTACAGTAGTGCCTGATGGTGATCTTGGGAGTTTACAGTGCTGCTCTGTACAGTGGTCCTTTTCTTGAGGTGGGTGTATAATAATACACAAGATAATTGGGAGATTCTCACCTGAGCTGGAATCTCCACATAAGCTGGTATATTTTGTTTGGAGAAAAAGTATTTTTAAAAACCTGGAACCAAAGAAAGCCCAAAACAAACAGAAAACCCCACCCACAACCCTTGTCAGATACCAACTGCCCTTAAGGCTAGCATAATTACATAATTTTAAAAACTCTTCCTAATATTTCTGCAGTTTCTGAAGTCCTACAGTTTTGCTCTTCTCTTTAGGAAGAATGTTCTTCCTCAAGACAGATGGAAAAGTGGGTGGAGTAGTAGTTGATTTTCGTGGGAGAAGTGTCAGATGTAAGAACAAAAATTTTAAGGAAGGCCTAATGTGAGCAGTTGACCAAGGTGATCTCCGGGAAGCGTTAATTTTGTTGTGATAACAGAAAAATAGAGACATTGCAATCAGAGCTCTTTCATTTTCATGAACCTACTGTCTGGGCTCAGAACAGGCAAAGGGAGAGGAAGAGTGATATATTCCGTTGTAAAGAGGGGTAGCCGGGGTACACAGTGATGAGTAAATTTCCTGAGAATGTATACAGTAAGTGTATTGCAGGTGTAGGGCCTAATCCCAAATCCCTAACTGGGGCAACAGCCAGTGCACCTCACCCTGTCCTATGAGACTGATGCTGGAAAGGGATTCAGGAGAAAGGCTTCTAACTCTGTGTGATTAAAGGATACTTGAAAATAGGGCTGAAGTTATGCTGCACTATATGCAGAGACTGGTCTTGCTCACCCCACTGATGATGGTCTTGATCAGATCAATCTTATGTTAGTTGCACTCATCCTTTAAGTTACGAGGATAATAATACCAGGAATCCCTATAGATAAAAGCTGTCTTAAAATTTCATCCATCTCAGACCAAATGTAAATAGAGAGGGTGCTTGTAGTTAATGTTGGGAAAGGATAAAAAATTCTAAGACAGTACTTTTTAAGTGATAGTCTCTTGAAATTTTATTTCATGACTTTATGAATGCTCTTAACATTCTTAATCCAAGTAATTTTATTCCAATAAGAAATAAATTTGACTGGCAGAATATTCTAAGTGGTGCTGATTTATGATGGTAGTATGTTAGCTACACCACTGTGAGTTTGAAGGATAAAATATTAATTTAAATGGGCAGTGGCTTGTATTGTAGCAAATTTAGAGGTTTTAATGTTATGAATGGACGATATATGTTTGCTAAGCTTCTCACTGTTTCCTGTTCATAGTAGATTTTAATTGTATTATTAAGTGCAGCACTGTTGGGTTTTGTATGGAATTCTGAAACCTTGACCACAGACTCAAGAAGAAGACTCTCTTTGTTTGTTTGTTTTGGTAAATCGTGATGGTGTTACATGCTCAGAATCGGTGAGTGAGGTCTTGGGTTCTCTTACAGATTTTTCTCCTGGCCACAGTGAGAGGCTTCAAGGATGCATCAGAAACACAAAAGTCCATAAAGTTATCTTGTAGCTTTGTTGCAAAGCTCTTGGCAAGTTCTAGTGTGGGAGAGAGCCAATCTGATGTTAATAAGGCCTCGCTTCTTCCTGGCACTACTAACTACAGAAATTTTAGAAACAGATGCTTCAAAAATAGGCTGGGGGGCTTCCATGGGACATCAAAGTTTAAGTGGCTGTTAGAAGCTGTCAAATCTCTTTAAGCATAAACAAGCTGGAGTTCCTATCAATCTGGAGAGCACTCAAGAAACTTCCTGCTGAAGAGGCTTGCTGCACGCAGCAATTGATAGACAACACCACGGTAGCGCTCTGGCTTGCAAAGCTGGGGATTTGTTGTTAGGAAAGGAGATAATGCTAGCTGTAAATATTTGACAGCAATCAGAAAATGTAGGAAAGGTGATACGCTCTTTGGCAAGTGACTTTTTCAGGAGGCTGCTTTGGAATAATAGCTTTTGCTCCAAGTGCATTGGGAAGTGGGAGCTTTGCCTAAACCAGCAAACTTTTTAGCAGAGCTTCCCCAGCAGCACTGGAAATACAGGACTGCAGATACAGGACTCTGGTGCTTGTAACTACTATCATGTTAGAGATTAGGCAGGAGATCAGCTTCCCATTCATGTGGAGCTGCAACTCCTCTGTGGCTGCCATTGGGAAGCTGTGGAATATTGTTGTACCGTGGCAGTGCCTGTGTGTCTGCTTTGCTTTTGAACTATGCAAGCCTCATTTTATGTAGCCATTGCATTAACACGGTTAAGTTTACCAGTAGGCATGTCTCTATTGAAAAGGAGGACAGTGATTCTTTGAAAACATTAAAATTGTTCCTTTTCCAGCAAGGAAGGCTATTAATTCTCATGAGGTGCATGGTTTAGAATTGGTACTCCTGGCCGTACACAAATTCTTATGCAGTGATGTAGAGAGTTGGGCTCAGTTTTGGAGAATAATTCAAGCACATGTCATTTAGTGCTCTGTTTTTCTTCCCTATCAGATGACAGTTGTTTGGAAGCCTGGGTTGTTCACTTTGACTCCGTTTGGGATTTCCTAAATACAGTGACTGCTGCATTCTTAGCTGAATTCCAGTTCTGCAAGAATTGCAGTACTTCATCCTTGGGAGTAAACTCATGGGCCAAGCTAGCAAAAGCTATTGATTTATTTTGGAATAGGTGTCCTTAGCCAACCAGTCTTTCAGGATGTGAAACTGAAATGGGAAGCGTCTGAGTACTGGATGAGGAAAAATCCAACTGGTTATGAATTTTTCTAGTCATCTGGAACAAAAACATGTTTAGGAGACTAAATTTGCTGACCTGTTAGGTTTCATTTTATCCTGTCATATACACTATATAGTCTCTATATTTTCTTTTGATGTTCCTGCATCAAGTGCTATTAATAAAAAAGCTGCAGAAGTGTTTGAAAGAATATAAAAGATTCCTAGTCAGCTTTCTCACTTGGTCACTTTATTCTGAATTTCCCATTGATTATTTTGGACACTAACTTTTTAGGTTCTGCCTCTAGAAGCAGAGGTATAAGCTCCAGAATGCTGGAAATAATGGTTAAGTATGGCACTGCTAATAAGAAATTTTTCATTGAATAACCGCAGAAGAATGTGGAAGTTGATGATTTTCATGTGCTTTATAAAACCAGAGAGATTGAACTAGTCTGGCTGTAGAATCAGTTCATGGTAGAAGAAAACAAACTTAATAATTAGTTACGTTAATAATATAGTTCTGATATTGTATTAAACACAAATAAACTTGAGCTTAATACTGTAGCTTTTATAGTTATTTAGTCTGTTGAACTATTTGACAGTGACTGAAGCTTACTTGTTTGGATTGATTTCTGTAATTTTAGTTTTTATAGATTCCTGATACTATATTAGCATGGCTTGCTAATGGGTTTTCTTGATCTTACACAACACATGGGGAGAGGGGAAAAGATTATTAGTATGTCATTCATAAAGGCATAATTACATACGCAGATACAAATATCACTTTTGTTTGACCCTGGATTGGACGTTTTCAAAAAGGAATAAAATTGTTGTTTTTCACTACAGAACACAATTATTGAATGGCATTTATTTATGTATTTCCACTTGACCAAGAGGCCAGTCTTGAAATATTTGTATGTTAACATATTTAGATTTTTGTTTTGTTTTGTTTTGTTTTGTTTGCTTGTGTTTAACTATTAAGTTGAAGTTGCAGTAAGTAGTCATTTCCACTCTGGTTTCTAAATACAAGTCATTAAAAATGAGCAACTTCTTTTTGAAAAATTAAGATAATAGATTTGCAGAAACAAGATGAGTTGTTGTAATTCTCCCTCTTTTCTCAAGTGGATAGTGGTGAATTCCTGAACACTGTAAGAATAAAGAGATTGCTTTTTTTTCGCTTTTGCA
Organism: Eulacestoma nigropectus; assembly: GCA_013397775.1. Lineage (NCBI taxonomy): Eukaryota > Metazoa > Chordata > Aves > Passeriformes > Eulacestoma > Eulacestoma nigropectus. The sequence goes on from VZTE01001498.1 coordinate 533,859, forward strand.
ACTTAAATGTTTACTGAACCTCTCAAATCTTCCAGTGATTTTTCTGTGGATTTTTGAAGTATTGATCGCAACACGTCTCTTTTTCCTTCCATAATCCTTCTTGGGTCTCCCTTCTTAAGCTGCAGTAAAACTTCAAGTAGGGGCCCAGATCTAGTGGAGGCTGCATAAAATCTTGCATGAAGTGAGGTGGAGGGAGCAGAAGACAGGAGTTTCCCTGAGAGCAGCTTGATGTGTCAATAGGTGAAAAACTTAAGTTGTGCGAGGATAATTGCATTTTTCATATTGCTGGGCAGCCTGGCCCCTTCTTATCGTAGTGTAGGGGTACAAAACATTTAGGTCACTGAGAGCTGTTCAGGTGTCACATATAAAAGCACTCCTGGTGTCCGGTAATGACACAGGAAAAAAAGAAGTGACAAAAGCTCATAGGAAGAAGGTTTTGAGCTTTCTGCATCCCTAGGTCAAAGCTCAAGGCAGGCCTCTATTAGAAAAGACCTTTTCTTACTACTTCCATCTGAGGAAGCACTGATGGTGCTTATATTTTCATTAAAGCCATGCCTGGAGTCTGAGGTGGTGGTGTGCCAGGCGCTTCCCAAAGCTCCAGAAATCTTTATGTGAGTCTTCATGGGTCATGGTCTGTGAACATGCTTTGGAACCTGAGATTTGTGTTTTTATAAGAAATTTGTGAAGCACAAGTAATAAGCACTAGTAATATGTAGATGAAAATATTTAGCTTGTACTAATTAATCTAATGCAGGTGGGATGGGGACACTATGTAATTTTTTTATTAGATAATGTGTTTTATTAAGTGCAATAAAGGTGTGGTTCTCAAATGAGATTTTATTATTTGGTATGAAATGGACCTGAATAATTCCATGCCTAGTTAATAAACTGGGAAAATTCATTTTATTATATTACTTTAAGTAATTTCATTGAAATTTTAAAAGAAATTACTTGTTATGGATAAAAGTGTGAAAAAGAGGATAAACTCTTTCAGACATATATAAAAGTTATGTATGATCTCATTCTCTTTTCTGTTGTTTTATCTCCCTGCCATTTTATAGCAAAAATATGAATAAGTGTAGAAGTATAACATTAGAAAAGAACTACTGGTGATTATGGGATGGACAACTTTTATCTTCACCAAATCAGCTGAAGACCTGTAATCCTGAAGTCCTGTGCAAGCTGCAGGGCTCAGAGGGCAGGGTGCCTTTGCCCTGCTGAGCTGCTGTGCCACGTGTCATGTTTAAAGCAAGTGGCCTCACTGGAAGAGCCTGCATGGGCTCTCTTCTTCTCACAGGGGTGAAATCCTGCTCGTGGGGCAGCTCTGGCAGGGCAGGGCTCTGGCTGCCGCTGACACAGGGCCTCGGGTCACTTGTGCCCCGGCAGGCTCAGAGTCTGTCCCTGCCCTGCTTTGCTGGGCTGAGGGGCTGCTGCTGTGCTGGGAGGGACTCAGGGGCTGTGCCTTGCTGCTGTGGCACACTTTGGGGGTGCATATTTTGAATGCATCTCTGGGTCAGTATTTAAAGTGCTTATGCCATACAGTGGGCAGTGTAGCAGCTCTTGTTCCTTTCTCTGTGAGCATTGCTTCCCTTTGCTCCTGTTTGTTTACCTGCCATCCTTTCTCATCACATTCTAGAAGTTGGCAAGGGTCATCCTGACCTGGTGGTAAATCCATTTGTAGCCTATGGCAGAAACCATGTGGATTAACAGATCTAAATTGTAGTTTTTACCATTGGACTCAAGCTGTTAGAATTCCCTCTTAAGTGTTTTTAATATACTTAGTTTCACCAGAACCAGTGAGATATTTTTTTCCTCTTAAAAAACAAGTCTTGTCTTAGCCAGGGGGATGGAGGGCAGGAGAACTCCACATTATATTATTCAAATTAATTTTTTAAAGTGTCAAGGTTTTTCTGTCTTTGATAAGTTTTTTTTGAAATACCTGGGAATATAGAAAATCTGTTCCTAGGCAATGATAAATACTTTCTTCTTTTATTGTACTTTTTAAAGGAATTTTGCCTGATACAGAGAGTGTTAAAAAAACCCCAAACTATTAAAGAATGTCTTTTGGAAAAATATAAAACTGTTTTATCCAAATAAGTAAAAAAACCCCAAAATAACCCCACCAACTTTGCAGATGCCCAGTGGGCTGGATACTTACTTTTTTTCTTTTACAAAGACTTTGTTAGAAGTCCTGCATTTTTGAGAATTTGTGTACAATCTTTTAAATGTCTTGACAGTGCATTTTTCCTGAAGTTATCAAAGGAGACTTTCTAACTTTAAGTCAAATTCTTTGGCACATATGAAAGGTACAGTAACTTCTTGATTTATTTTGCTAAAATTATGTTTCGAAATTTGTAAGTTTTTTTTAATAGGTGCAGCATTTGGAAACATGAAAAGCCCTTGTTCGTATTTTTTAAATGTAACTATTATTTTTGGAGATAAAACTTTCTTAGATGCTGTGAAGGAACAGTTTGCCAATGTAACTTAGAGTACTGATAAATCCTTGTGTGGTGCAGCAAAGCATAAAAACCTTTTTTTTTGAATTCTAAAGTTAATGGGAGAAATATATCAATATTTAACTAAAAAACCCCAACTTCTTCAAAGAGAGACACAGACCCTGAAAATATCCTGCTAATATGGTAATTCCCCTTACTGAACTTGCTGTTTAATTTTCAGTCCATTTCCACTAATGTTGCCCATGAGTTTAGAGCTGTGATATAGAATTAATCAGTGTAGGCAGAAATGGTGATGGGCACTAAACCATTTGATCTTCCCTAGTTTTTGCTTCTTTTGAGACAGCAGGTGGAGAGTAGTGACCACTGTGCAACTTCAGACACACTCTGAAATGAGACTTTACAGAAGTTTAAAAACAAAAACCAGCAGCTTAGTCTCAGATGCAGCTGTTTAAATATTTATGTAATAATACAAATCTGCATGAAAAACAAGTTGTGGTCCCTGTAATTATTTCCTGCTGAGGTAGCAGATCCAGCTAACTGTGGGCATAAGGATAGAGTGTATAGTGACAGTGAGGATATTTTCCTGTTTCATAAAAAAAAATTCTATTTTGAGTGAAATTAAGAGATCCCCTCCCTTTTTTCTTTTTTTTCAGGCGGGAAACTGTGGTCTTATGTCAGTAAGTTCTTAAACAGAAGTCCTGAAGAGAGCTTTGAGACTCCTGAATCCAGAGCATCCAGTTCAACTAAAATTTACCTGGAGCAACCAACACCTAGTCCTAAAGAAACTGGTAGCAGCACCGATTCCAGAGAAAGCTATGGGGAGAGCATGCTGAAGGTGGTCCCACTGAGGAGCAGCCTGACACCAAGCTCTCAGGATGACAGCAGCAACCAGGAAGATGGCCAGGAGAGTTCCAAGTGGATGGACTCGGCATCCAGCTCAGAAGAAGAGTGCACCACTAGTTATTTAACATTGTGCAATGAGTACGGGCAGGAAAAAATTGACTCTGGCTCCCTAAATGAGGAGCCAGTGGCTAAAGCAGAGGGTGAAGGGCTGCATACCAAAGAGAGGAGCTCCCTGCAGAAGTGCAGTGTTGTTGGCAGTCACAGCTTCACCTCCCAGATTGCACCTCAGGAACGAAAGCTGTTCATCGACGATGCCGAGTCGGAAATAGCCAGCCCTACTAGGATATTGGACTCATTAACTAGATCCAAGAACAGCCCCATGGAACTCTTCAGGATAGACAGCAAAGATAGCACTAGTGAACTCCTGGGGCTTGATTTTGGAGAAAAATTATACAACCTGAAATCAGAGCCTTTAAAGCCATTGTTTACTGTCCCAGATCATGACAGGAGTTTGGATGCCCTGGAGAGCAAAATGGGTGTGAAAGCTCATGACACCGTGAGCAGGGGTTCAAATGACTCTGTGCCAGTTATCTCCTTTAAGGATGCTGCTTTTGATGATGTGAATAGCATTGATGAAGGAAGGCCTGATCTCCTAATAAATTTACCAGGCATGTCTGATGAAGCAGAAGAGCCAGCCGTGTCAAGGCCAACAAAGTTTACAAAATCTGACAGGGACATGTCAGAAGTAAAGTTGTTAGAAACACCTGATGTCTTGCAATTGAATAATTCTGTAGAGCCATGCAAAGCATTTGATCAAGAGCCAAATCATGTGGCACCAGAAGTGGGCGATCCTGTCCACAAGGAAGCAAATGAGCAAAGCGGTGTCACTCAGGGCGCTCTTGGGACCCTCTTTACATCTGACCAAGAGGTAGGTGGTTCAGAAGATGGGGCTCTGTTTCAAGAGCTTGGGGCCTGCTCCTTAAACATGACAAGCACAGAAGAAAGTTCATGTGTTTCCAACCCGCTCTCAGGTGCTCAAGAGGTTGGCTTGGACAGAGACGTGATAAGAAATGAAGGAGTGTCGCTGTTTTCCAACCGAACTGAAGACAGTGGGAAAGAGGAGACAGACTCGGCTTTGTCAGCAGCAGCTGAAAGCAAAAAGACTGCACCAAAGAAGGAAGATCAAATAGCAGGAGCAGGGCAGAAGGAAATACATCAAATTTTTCAGGACCTCGACGAAAGATTAGCGCTCACCTCCAGGTTTAATATCCCAGAGGATTGCATTCAAAGATGGGCAGCTGAAATGGTGGTAGCCCTTGATGCTTTACATAGAGAAGGAATTGTGTGCCGCGATTTGAACCCAAACAACATCTTATTGAATGATAGAGGTCAGGAACTTTTGCAAATGCATTTCTTTTTATTCGCTGTTGCTTCCAATTAACTGAGTAGGCGTTTTATCTTGTAATTAGTATCTTCATTTCCTGTCTAGAGCTTCATTATCAGTGCAGCAAATTCACCCCCAGTAATAGCTTCTAGTACTTAATGATGCCATTATTCTTAATGATACTGTTTTTAGCTACAAAAGGAGTAATTACAGTTCACTTCTGCAGAAAATGGAAGGGAAAAATGTTTTGATTTCTCCTGTCGTTTTGTTTTTAGGACACATTCAGCTAACGTATTTTAGCAGGTGGAGGGAGGTTGAAGATTCCTGTGACAACGATGCCATAGAGAGAATGTACTGTGCCCCAGGTTAGAGCAATCACCTACAATGTTTCACTTGGAAAGTAGATCAGCAGCTTTCATTTTCTCATGGAGTCTCTGTAGCATAGAGCTTGAGATCATGCAATATCTGCGTTTTCTTTGCTTCTTTTCCTTAATGTCTTAAAAAGCTACAGGGCTCATAACTGCTTTATTGTTGAACTGTGGTGGTGTCTGTTATGTCATTTCCATAATGGGTAATTGTACTGAATGTCTTGTTTAAGCAAGTTAGGAATGTTCTGTTTTCTTGCAGTTATTTCCTGTGTGTGAGTACATGTTGGTAACTGAAAAGAGCAAATGAGATTGAAAAGGTGTCACTAAGACCCTTAAAAAATACAAAAATTTATACATGCAAAGGACATGGGTGGTGGGGGGAGAACCACAGAGGTTTGAAAAATACAGCCCTAATAGGCCCAGAGATGCCTCTGACATTTTTGATGAGCTACAGTGGGCTTTGAAATAGTTTAGAGAGCTCTTTTCTTAGAACCGCTTTTATCAATCATGAGGGTGATAAAATCAATATCTCTTGGGTTTTTATAGCAAGGATGGCACTTGAAATTGAGCCCTCCCTCTTTTCCTTTTTCCAGTTTATTTTCTGCTAATATAGTGGTCTGTGATTTTTGGCAGTGACAGCCAAAAATCAGGTGTTTCACATAGAGCTCCATTTTTAAAAAATTTCATAGCTAGCTTATAAAAACTGTGTTTAGAGCTGAAATTACTGCGTTTTTATTCTGACTTTGAAATGCCAACATAACTTTCTGCTGAGCGCGTGGTCTGGCCAAGTGTTGCAGCTTGGCATGCAGGCAGTCCTCAAGCTCAGAGTCTGCAAATGTGCTCAGAAAAATTTAGAATAAGAGTTACCAGCAATGGAAGTTCTGAATTTAGTTTGGCATCAGGTGTTTCGTCTGTGTTTTTGTTCTGCAAGTGAAATGCAGTAAGGAGCTGTCTCTCTGAATAAAGGTGGTAGGGTCTCAACAAATTCTGAATGTCAGCTTCTTGAGATAAATAAAAAATAAAATCTTTTCTACCCAGATGCAAGTGAAATGGGCAGGTATTATAGAAAATAATTCTTTTCACCTCTCAAAGTAAATCCAACACCTTCGTTCTACCCTCATGCCTCTTTTATTCAAGAACAAGATAATTGGGGAATCCCAGCAATTACTGTGTTTGTTAAATAGATGGTTGTCCAGGTTGCCAACATGTGTGACAACTTGTTAGAGAGGTGTTTTCCTGCTTCCCTAACCCAGCCTCAAACAAAGCACTCCCCAGTTGAGTTGTAGCAAAGATGGAAGTGCTGCCTTTTCCCACCCTGTCATCATTAATGAGCTGTGAAAGTCAAAGCTTAATTTTTCTGTACTTTAATGAGGATCCAAAGAGAGGCTTTTTTTGCCCCCTAAGCCCCAACCAGCCAACTCCTGCAGTAATTAAGTGTTTAGGGAGCAGTGGAAATAATATTTAGAAGTCCCCAAATGCAAGAATAAAGTTTTCCCCACCGTCATTATTTCCACCTCACAGCACAGGTGTGGTACCCATCCGGGCTTTTCTTGGTGAAGTTGCCCTCCCCTCTCTGCCCTCTCTGCCCTACCCCAGGCTGTATTTGCTTTGTATATCTGCAACTGGTGAGCTGCAAGGTGAAGATTTGCAAATGCAAATATTAGATATATTCAAGGTGGATGAATTGGCATTGCTCTGTGATTCTTGCCTTTCATATTTCTTGATCTTAATGTTATCTCTGTGAAGCATGCCAGCGTAGCTGTTAAATGTTAATTTTTAGGTAGGAGAGTAATACTTGGTATAACTTAGCAGCACGAAATATGTTTTGGAGTCAAGTGCCATTCTGTTATGAGGAATGATTCAGTAATGGTGTATAGCTGAGTCCAAAGCAGCTTTCTTAGGGGTACTACTGCTGTAAATGTGGCTTTAGAACTTTTGACCAATGTTTAAAACAAATAATTGTGTTAATAGGATTTCTCTAGGTTCCAATATTATGGGAGAAAAAAAAGCTTCATTTGGATGATAATTTTTTTTTTCATTTTGAGGAGTGTGCCATGTCCCTGGAACCCCTTTATCATGAAAGCATTGCTCCTCAAGCTGCTTCTTGGAATAAGGATTTTGAAATTATATTTGTGCTTCAGTTCAGTACACTATGAACAAGTTTTGAGGTTTTAATATTATTTTTAAGTTGCTTTTTAATGTAAGTGTTTCTCACAACTTGGGGTTTTTTTTTTCTGCTGAGGGAAATGCTGTAGTTTTATAGAGGTGAATAATTATCTTCCCAAAATTTTATCAGGTCTTTATGATTTCTTACCATAATAAAACACTGTGTCTAAAATAAGTGACTCAAAGGGAGTCTTTATCTTGTTTTGAATTTTCCTGGTGTTTTCAGGATTATGTGCTGTGTTGCCCCACCTCTGGGTACTCAGCCTTCCTTCTCCTTTTCTCTCCTGGCTGAAGGATGCAGTGAAACTTGGCTTCAAAAAATTTTGTGTTTAGCTTGCTGTGTGTTTTAAACAGAATTTGAGATAGAATAGATCTGGATATGATAACTTGTATGCTACCTGATTTCAAAAATTTGGTGTTTAAATAAGTGCACGCTTTAAAAAAAGTATGCAAGAAAGGGAAGGTGTCTATCAATAAACATTGCTTTTTAGGGTCTATTGCTGGAGACTGAGAACAGATGATGATTCTAGGGCTGCGGTTCTTTTTCTGCATTGATTTTTGAGGAGCAAATTTTGGAGGCAGAAAAGGGAGAGGATGAATCTGAAATTTAAACAGATTGCAGGATGTCTTCAGTTTAAAATAACTAGGAAATTATCTTGCAGAGTTATGTGAAAATTTTAAACATGTATTTGAAACAGCTGTATCTTTTCAATTGATGAAGTTTCAGATACTGCTTTTCTACAGTGTAAGTTATAAAGTGATTTGCAGTGAAGTGCATGAAGATGTATTTAAATCTCAAGTAGTTCTATTTGTTGAAGAAAAACATGAACTCTAAATTTTACAATTTATGTATTGAGAACTAATTGCTGGACGGGTGAGGGGTAGTAATGTATTAGTGCTCAAAGCTTTTTAGAGCCAAGGGAGAATAGAGGTCCACCTCTGTGGAACTTGTCTGCAGGATCTAGGATTTTGTGTTTAAGGCTTTCTGTACGCCAGAGTATAACCTTGCCTTAAGGTAAAGCAAGGCAATGTTGGTACAGAAACAGTGATCCTGGTGAAGAGCAGGGACTTGCTCAGCTCCTGTTGTCCTGCAAAAAAGCGGAGAGGCAATTTGACTGCATATGTCAAAAAGACATTATGCGGTGCATATATAAAAAAACAGAACAACTGCAACCATTATAAATGCAGAAGTGTCAAAAAGACGAGGGAAGGGAATAGTTTAAAAAGCTGCATCCCGTTCCCTGCGAGCAGTATAATTAGCTTCGTGTGAAATAGCAATTGTCATTTTATATCGTGCGTGAGTTACGAGCAGGGCTGCATCTGCTGCAGGAGTGGCACTTCCCCGCTGCCGACGGGAGGTGGCATTGTACCATTAATGGATGTTGCTGTCGCACTGGCTGCCCCTCATTTGCTTAACTTCTCCTAAGAACTGGAGACGGAAGATGCGGCTCGTTTGTAATGATTTGCACATCAAGAATTGTGCTCGCAAGCTCAGAATCGTGGTGCGTTATGGTGCTGTTGAATCTGTTGGTATGGCTGGGTAACTCTACTGCTGTATAGTTCTGCTCAATTAAAAAAACCAAAAGTTCCTGCTGAACCAACTCCGGCACCAACAAAGCTGTCTGCAGACGCTTAAAAGTAGTGCCTGTGCTATACTTTGATTAATGGCCAAACGAAATCTTTGCTGTTCACCTATGATAAGTCAAATGTTGTTTCTCTAATTCACAAGGGAAACGTTGGATTATAAATCATACCGTATAAACTCAACACCACTTCAAGTAAAACTGTGGGGATTTTGGCCAAGAATAACCTGTTTGCTTTTAAAGAAGAAATTAAGCACTTGTAACTGAGAACTTCTGCAGCGTTAATATGGCGAAGGTGACTATTTTAAGTTTTATGTGGTTTTTTTTCTTTAACTTTCCTCTTCTTTATAGTAATTTTGTTTTCTGAACATTTTAAAGTGTGCTGAGCAGCTGATGTCTGAATAAAAAGTTATTAGCAGATCAGATGAGAATGATTCACTTCTGTTTAAACAGCCCTTTGCTCTCCATGCCCCCTGAGAACTCTTATCACATATTTGTCCAGAAAAATCCCCACAAAAACTAACAAAAAATCCCTTGCTTTATCCACCTGCCTGGTGGCTGATAGTATCAGCAATGTATCTCTTTATCTCTTGGTTAATGTGCCTTGGTATTCTGAAGGGGGGAAAATTCCAGTAACAGATTCAATTTACATGGACAGAAACTTGAGCAAATGCCAGCCTAGCAGGGGGGCCATTATTCTGCTCTATAAATAAGTTTAAAAAAGAAACACACACACACACACAAACCTGTGAATCAACATGTTTTGGTCTAATTGAGGGAAAAGCAAGATAGATGAATTTTGAAATGCAAATTATCACCTTCTGTTATTTTAAGTATTGGCTTTGCCAACATTGTGTTCTTAAATATAAAGAGTTGTTAACTTTTAAATACAATAATAATTGTATTCTGTTCTTGACAGCCACAATTTAAAAAATCAAACTGGTAACTTCTTTTTAAAAAAAACCCTTCTCAGTGTGCTTAATACCTGTGAGAAAGACAGAATTGTCTACAGCCATAGCCTAGTCAAGGCTGTCTTCAGCTAAAACAGATTTAAGTTGAGAATTTTCTCATGAAGAGAAATCTTTAAGTCTAACCTGTGAAGTGTCATGTTGTAGAAGCAGCTTGCTCGTCTGACATCTTGTGTAAATATGATGTGTGAATGAGATGTTTTATTTACACTCCTCAAGTTCTTGTTCCAGCAGCGGGGATGCTTTCTGTTGCCTCCCTGTAGTGTTTTTGGAGGATGAGGTTTCAGAACTGGGCTGCCTTTAGTGTCTTTTTTCTTTCTTGTTTAAACGACAAGTTTTCATCAGACTGTGTTTACTAAAAACTGGAGATTTGCTGCTTGAGATCCTAAAGCCAAAGGGTGCTTAGCTTCATAGAAAATGTGAGTAGGAAACTGGCCATCAGTAATGCATCGTATTATTCTGATGCTTTCATAAGCTGTGTGCTATAATCAAGCCTTATTTACACAAACTAGCCTTCACAGAAGCCTACACATAAATATATGGTAAATTTGGTTTTATGTAACCTGCTGTTACTTGTACACAGTGCAAAACCTAAGCAAAAAGAAGGCTTTGTGTATAAAGGGTTTTGTTCCAAAAAAAAGAGACAAAAATGTTTCAATGTGCAACCTGATTTTTGTGCTCCCAAATGAAGATGTCACTTCTGCTCTTAAACAATTGAAAATACAGATGCAAATTGCAGCTGATCACCTAAAATGTATGGCATGAAAATAAAAATTGCTAGTTGATATTATTAGCCTGCATGCTATAATTTTTATTTGCTGAATAAGGAAAAAACATTATTTGCCTCTGTTTACCAAATAGACATTTGATGCTGGAAAACCTGCATGTCATTTGTGTATGTGTTTGTCAGTTGGAGTTTGCAGGCACTCATTAAATCTGCTATTCTGTATTATAGTAATTTAATTTGAGTAGATTGTTTAAGAAGCAAAATAACTGTGGCAGATTAAAGTGCCATTGACCCTGAGAGGTGTCGAGGGGCGGGCTGGTCTCGTGGTTATAGTGTAAGACTGGACTTCTGCTTTTTATCTCTGACTCTGCCCTAGATTTTCGTGTGACATTAATGTGTCAGGATTATCCTAAAAAGAAAAGAAAAAATCTGGATAGGTGAAGGAGTTTTGGGCATCAAAGTCAGAAGGATGGGCTAGCTTGATTTGAAAAGCCCTGGCAATAGGAAACAGGATTAAACATTAACCTGAAAAATACACGGCTGGTGTGAATAAGGTCTGGAGGTGCAGAAAAAGTGCTGATTCCTGTGAAGCTGGGAGTAACAGTTTTACAACAACCATTTGGAGTGGGACAGCTCTCTAAAGAGGCCTGAGTGTCCCACAGAAAATGACAACTGACTGCTCCCAGAATACAAAATGTCGTGAACTTGGACTAGGTAATTGAAAGCGTAGGTTTGGGGAGAGCATCAGGTATTTTCTGAAAAAAATCTGGTCTCATTTGCACTCAGGCTTATTGTAAGTACACTACATGTTTCAGGTGAAGTACATGGTTGTGTGGTTTTTCTTAGGCTCTATAACTAGAATAAGCAGTAAGATGTACCCAAGCTGTTGATTTGTAACAATCTGATGTTTTAGTCTGGCTGTCATAAAAGCTGGTTGTTAACTGCAGAAGAAACTGTACTTTACCTGTGTTTATTTATGTTTAGTACTACTATTATTATTATTAATGTTAATATTACAGATGAGACTAGAACTTGAAGATAGTATACAAGATGCCTTGTGAAAATAAATGGAGCTAGCTATGAGGTTAATTAATGCTTGTTTTGATAACAGAACAGTAATAAAACTTTGTCTCATGTCACGTGATCATTTTAGAGGAAGTTTTGTTTCCATCTTGGACTGCTAAAAGAAAGAAAGAACACAGTTCCCTCTATTATTTTTTTTTTCAAAGAGGAACATAGATGCTCATATGTTTTTGAATAACTTTTAAATGAAACTTCGTATTTTCATACTCCATTTGATCTTAGCAAATGTTCATTGGACTTGCCTCACTACTTTATTGTTTAAAGACCATGATAAACTTCTTATACTTAAATATATATGGTTCAGTTCTGTGCTTTATAAATTGCTGAAGCATTTTAGGCAAAGCATTATAGCCAGATTGCTTGTGGAATGTTTTATTTAGTAACTGTATCTTACGGTATCTTGGCTGACTGAGTCTGATGAGAGTGAATTAGGCTGGAGTTACTTTATTTGATTCTCTGCAAATGTTTCTTTACATATATAGATATCAAAATATGATAAAACAGTAATCTTTTAAAATTAAGTGAGTGTAAGGTAAATAGAATTTTCGAAGTGTCACTAATGCTTTTTCATGCAATGTTTATCTTAATGGCCACAGAAGGGGAATACACTGTGTTTCTTTTCAGGACGTTGAACAAGTCCAATTCCTCATGAACAGTTTCAGACACCTGGTGGTAGTTCAGATGGGTCTCCTTATTTTCTTAACAGTGCAGAAATGATACTTGAGAGTATGCTGTTTCTGCTTGGAGTGTGGGGTAAGGGAAAGGGCCTCCTCAGGTTTTGAAGTTCTTATCAATCCACCCTACTTGGTTCCTAGAAACCATCTCAGTGCAAAGCCTTTCCTGACTCTTAGGTGTCTGGGGAAGCACTACATCCACCTAGAGCCAGTTTTCCTGTGAGCTGACTTGAGATGCATTTTTTTGATATTACAGTTTGTCCTACAAAATTTTTGATTAAATTTTTTTTCTTGGTGATTCACAAGCCATCTGGCCTGAGTTGCACAGTGAATGTGTAAGGCCTCCTGTAAACCTGGCTTCTTTCATCCTAACTAGTGTTTATGTGTGCTGGTCATGAGACATTATTGTCAGCCCTAGGGAAAGCTGTTTTTGGAAGAAAATGTGGCAGGTGTGGTAGTAAAAGCCTTTGAAATCTTTGAGCATGAAGGGTATATTTCAAGTAAAGGTGCTGTAGAAAGAATGAGAAAGTAAGCCTTGGTTTACCTTCAATAACTTTATTGAAATTGTGTGTTCAGGAGAGGTGAAGTTCTGCTTTTTGCTTCAGAACTGGCACTTCTGTTTGAAATACAGGGTGTTGCCATCTATGTCTCCCTTATCAGGAAGTAAGGCATTGCTGTGTATAATGCAAATATTGAGATAAGTATGGAAACCATAAAAAAATGGCCTTTCAGTTGAGACCAGCTGCTCTGGAAGGAGGACAGTGCAGGGTAGTGAAGGTGTTTACCTGCACCATCTGTCTCTCTCTAAACCTGATAGCATTCTACAAATCTCCTTCCCTTCAGTTATCCCAGTGGCTGCTGTTGGAATTGCTTTGTGCAGGAATTTAGCATTGCTGTTGACTTGTGCTACTTGGTGCTGGATGTCATGGCCATGCTTTGGGAAGGGAGAAAGAGGAAGGCTCTCCCTTTAATGAAATTGCAGTAGTTGGAAGAGCTATTGATTTTTTTTCACCCTACTTTATTATTTCTCTGATTTTCTGTTTGAGGATGATATGAATGTTTTTTTCTGCAAATGTTGTTCTGCTAGTCCTAGAAGCACCAACATTGTGTACATGTTTACACATGTTTATTTTAGTACAAATCTGGGTAAGGTCCTTGATTTCAAGGTTCATGAAGGAAAGATTTGGCACAAATATCCCCATGTTATTCACTTAAGCTTATGTGTCACTACCATTTATTGTCTAAATTACTTTGCTGATGGATTGAGATGAAAATGTTTTCGTAGTGAAGGCAGATATTGTAGTTCAGATTTATTGCAATATTGAAGCTTTAAAAAAAGCATATGCCCTGCATGGTATATTACATTAGCCAGCTACTCTGTGTCCCTCAAAAGCACTTCATAATCTACAGTTTCTAAATTTTCCCATGATGTTTAGTCAAGATAAAATGCAGTAATATTGATGTGGTATCCTGAACTTATTATGATCAGTGTATTGCATCAGAAGTCACATGACCTGTTTGAAGTAAGGAAATGTAAACAACACATTTATTTGTAGTGTACACAGTGATTTTTTTCTTTTTCTTATTTTTTTAAGGAAAACATTTATTTCAACCTGAAATAAGGAAACTTTGGAACCTAGGGAAAGCAGCAGGAAAGCAGACATTGCATAATAGGAAAAAAGTAGGGCTAAAATTTAGTTTTTGTAAAAAAGAGGACTCAGGTGTTACCCTCAGCTGAGATTTCCATTTTCTGTTCTGTGCTGGTTCAGATGACTTATCATGCAGTTTCTGCTTGTGCATGAGAACCCAGGCAGAGCCCTTCAGCCCTGGGAGAAGTTTGTGTTACTTGACTATTCTTAATTTATTCCACTCGTGTGATTTTGGTCATGGCCAAAATGGATGGAAGAGTTCAGTGCTGCTCTTGTCAGAGGACTGTAGTGACGTCTGTTTTGGCTTGGCATACACTGAAAGTGTTCTTACAATTGAAAATATGAGCTTGGATTTTGAGGAAGTGGATTCTGGTGTACTTTTTGACTCTGATTCTATATATATCCATTTTCTTCATCAATGCTACTTCCTGTAATGAACAGTTCTGTGAAAGAAGGGAGCGTAACTTCGGTTCTTCCAAGAACTGGTTCAGCATCTCTGATTGCCAGCATAAAAGGAAATAATACCAAAACTGAGCAAATTTTTTTTTTTTTGTAGAATTTCTTTTCCCTGGGCTCTGAATGATGTAATTTTTTCACATTTAGGTAACTTTTTTTTTTCTGTTGGGCTGTAACTCATGAGTCCTATTCCCACTGAATGTCTTTGGGAAGAATGGATTATTTCCTTTTGTGGCACTATTATAAAATTTGAGGTATGTCAATATGGGATAGTTAATGGCAGTATAGGAGCTGAGAATGTAGCAGTCAATCTTACTAATTCTTGGCTTTGCTGTCCTTATTCTGTAATAAGTGTGTAATTTAATTGAAAAATAAAAATCTTTGCTTGTTGGGAAGAAAGCTCCCTCAAACTGAAAAGGCATTTCCATTTAGTAGGTTTCACTGAGAAATGCTGTGAAAACCTTTCACCAGCTGGTTTGTGTGGAGAGGCCAAGCTTTGGGGGATTATTTTGTTTTTCTTTTTTTAAAGGACAGTTACATAGAAGGTCTGCCTTTCTGAAGGGCTTTAAAATTAAATTGCAAGAACAGATTTTGATTTTTACACAAATTCTCTCATTTTAGCTTCATTGGGGTGCTTACATGGGATCCTAAAACATTTTAAAAATGCATGTAATTATGCTGATACAGTTCCTCATGTGGTTGCTGTTACATCTTTGTGGAAGTTTCTTGGTGCTGATAGGAGTATCAATCTGTAAGGAGTGGAATAAATTCTGATGTGTGGCACCCTTATAGTGATGTATTGGTCGTTCAAAGGCCATTAAGTGCAGTAAACTTTTCAGTGTGAGGGATGTCCTACCTAAAGAAAGAATGTCTGAGCCATCCTTCCTTGTTGCTCTTGCCACAGCAGCCTGAGCTTAGTTCTGTGAGGTGCTGAGCCTCTTCCAGGTTGTGTGGCAGCTGCCCAAGGGGGCAGCCCTTTGCACATCCCTGAGCTCAGTGTGAATGTGCTTCCCTGCCTCTTGGGGAGCTCTGGGGTGACGCCTCCTTCTCGCTGGCCCTGGGCTGGGACTCATCTGGAGCTCTCCTTGGCCGTGCTCATGCTAAGCTCCATAAAATGATGAGCAGGATTTTTCCACCCATGCTGCACTGCTTTTCACAGGAACAGCTATGTGACTGTATGCTAATTGTTGTCCTCTGCTGGGGAGCTGGTGTGGCTTTTGCCACCAAAGCTATTTTAGTGCAGCTTCTGCATTTTTTTGACAGTCAAAATGAAGATTTCATCTTCGTTGCAATCTGGTTTTCTGCCTGTTTTAGAGCAGACAGCGTGGTGTGTATTTAATAATGTTTGTATTTAATAATTTTTGTTGTTTAAAGCCCGAGTCAGTGAAGGCCAAGTTTTCTGCATGCATCATGCTATTGAATACGTTTGTGTGTGTATGGCCAGGGACTGTCACTCCCATCTCCCCTCCCTGCTGTCCCTTGTGCCTGTGCAGCAATAGTGTTGGGTTAGATGCAAGGGGAAACAACTTTTCATACCCATGTACAATTTGGGCTGGGCTGTAGCAATACACAGGCACTGGCTGTGATTATGCTGTGGGAAGTAGATTTGATATCTCTGTATGAGACCATTGTGAAAACCTCCCCTGGTGATCCCAGTAAAGGGTGTGGGTTAGCCATGAGACAAATCTTGCTCTCTAAGACAAAACTAAGGCTTGCAGTAGATGCGCCCCTCTTGCTGCTTTTATGGATGTTTCAGGCCACTCTGGTCTGCCCAGCTCTTCTGGCCAGGGAAAATTCTCTAAATAGGTTTTGCTTTACTGTCTGTCACTGCCCAGTTTTGTCCAGTATAGAAGAATCATAATGCCTACAAGTCTCGAAAGTGCCTATGTATGCATGGAAAAGACAAATTATGCATGAAATGTATGGTGTTGCTGTGCTTGAACAATGCAGTCTGTAGGTGGCTAAAGGGCTAACTAAAATGCAGGCATAATGAAAGCTCTATGGTATTTAGTATATGTTCTGTCAGCATTAAACAGTCACCTTGTAAATATATGTTAATTTTGAAGGTGTAACTGACCTTTTTAATATTAATTGAAATGTCTCATGTTTCTAGAGGTTGGTGCTATCCTAGAAGAGACAGAAGCCTGTGACTGGTGGAGCCTGGGTGCCATTCTTTTTGAACTCCTCACTGGGAAGGTAAGGCTGGGGGCAAGTGACTTGATAAAAGGGACTTCTTGGCCAGTAGTTTCTCACAAGTGGTGTGCCCAGATGTGATTCCCTTGATTGTCTTTCTCCGATGAGCTTTGCCAACCTGAGCATTATCAATTTGCTTAGTCTGCTTGGGACTAGAGAAACAAAACATGCTCAGCCTTCAGCAGAACAACTTAATAAAACTGTACCAAACTACGGACTGAAAAAAATAACCAAAACTATGCTGCCCTCTTAACCACAGTGAAATCCAAGTTGTCTAACATTTCATCTGTACATGTGGAAAACTTTTGCCCTAGTAGTTTCAGTATTTTTTCCTGGGACTGTGTAGAAGCCATATGTTGCTGTTACACATTAATTCAGTATTTTGAGACAAAGAGTGCTTGGCCAAATCAAACTGGTTTGATTGACAGCTCTGCACGAAGAAAGCAAAGTCCATCAAATTCCCAGGCTCTTCAAATTTGAACAATAGAACAGAAGCTTTAAGATGTAAATGTTCTAAAGCTGTATCTCAGGGAGCTCATCAGTACCTGTAGACTGGTTCCTCCCAGAACCAGTACTTCATACTAGGAAGCACTGAATTTTGGCTTTGTGTGTTAAGTTTGCATGGATAATAGGAGATAATCCAACACTGCAATTTTGAAATTAATAAATGTGCCTGCCTGCTTTGATTTTTTTTTTCCTTTTCTCCTCCAGTCTCTGGTTGAGTGCCATCCATCAGGAATAAACACTCACACTTCTTTGAGTATACCAGACCATGTATCGAAGGAGGCCAGATCACTGATTCAGCAGGTAGGTGACGGGAGAATTTGTTTTCTCTGTGTACGTGTGTGGATGGGACAAATCCTTATCTACCCAACTTGTTCTGTTGAAGTAAATGTCAAACCAGAAACCTGCTGATAGGAACGTGGATGGCTCTTTTGTCAGCACTGATGAATTTTGCCCAAGTTGTCTTGTTGCATCTGGAAACCTTGACTTCTGCTGCCAGCTGTGTTTGTAGAAAACTGGAGTGCTTTGCCATTTCTTCAAAGAACAAGTTTGGCAAATGCTTTGGAAACACCTGCTGGTGATACATGAACATCTTAGGAATTCTGCCCTAAATGTTTGTGGAATCATTTATAATGAACTAAACTAATAAATGCTGATGCCTATTCAGCAAGGTAGCTCAAAGTACTATGAAACCTGTAGCACACTGATCAGAAGTTATGACCTTGCTGTGATTGAAAGTCTGTAGCTCTCCTCCAGGAAACCTTCTGGATGCCATTTTTTAAAAAAAGTACTTTAAATGGTGAATCCTTTGAGTTTTGTAGTCAGAAGATAAGTGGTATGTTGGAAAAAAGGCGAAACTAAAATATAGGCAAGCTTCCAGACTGATATACCATTTTAAAATTAATGGGAATAGTATTGTTTGATGGTTTTAGTTTACTCTTAGCTTTAGATAGTCATGACTGAACTTTTAGTACAGGGTCTTGAAATTCAGTTAATGCAATCTTCCTTCTAGTTAATTTTGATGTAACTGTGGAAGTGGTGCCTAGATCTGACCTGTTCCACTTGAGAAGAAGCGATACATGTGAACTGTGCTGTTGAGCTTTGAAGAGGATCTTGCTAGTGGATGCATAAATAATGGCATTGCTTAGATGTAGTTTTGAACAGAGCAGAGTGGACAAAGTAGTTCTTGAAGAAAACAAAGGAAACAGATTTTGCAATTCAGTGAGTGAAAAGACCCAGTGACAGATTGATTTCTGTGCTGTTACTGTGAAATAATTAGCGAAAATGGAACTATGGATGTTTGGACACCAAGTATTTTGACTAAGTGATATGAAGTCACTGAAGGTGAAAGCACGTGTCTGTGTATTTCTGGCAAAGGTAGAAAGGAAAATGACTGAAGAAAAATCCCATTTTTATATAATCTGCATTTATGTAGTTGGATGGTAGCAAATTTTTACCCTTACCCATAGATGCTATAATGCTGAGGGAAAGCAAAACTATACTTCATGAAGAGAATTCCTCCCATTATGACTAGAAGATAAATGAAGTCGTCTAGTCCACATGTCCCTCCCAGTGTAGGATTGTTTTTTGCTGTAGACTAATGTATTGCCTATGTTCACATATGCCAAAGAACGTCCCTCTTGCCACTGGTGGGTTTAAGTGGCCGATGTATTTCTGCCACTCACAGCTGTGTTACAAGGCCATGTCTGTTCAGAGAACAGTCTCCCCAGTGCCTGTTAGGTCAAGCTGTCTGGCGTAGGGTGGTGACTTATCTGGTGGAGGTTCAGCTATACGGAGCAGTAAATCACATTTTTGTTGTGTGACTATCCAAGGAAGCTGCCATTCATTGTTGAGGAAGCCTTGTCAGGAAAAGGAAGAGAGCTCTCTTGGCATGGATAGCAATTTGTCATTGCGACTTTCCTTCCCCCCGCTGCCAAGGGTAAACAGGTCAAAACATCACAGAATAACTCTCCGGGATCAGTGTTCGGCTATACAGAAAATTGTGTCAGGCGTTGTCTCCTGCTGTGGCTTCCAGTCCAGGTGACTTCATTGTAAACACCTTCTTCATTTAGCCAGCATCTCAAAAACAGAGATCTGTTTATTTGTGCTGAAAGATAAAGTTGTTTTTTTATGTTGGTTTGGTATTTTGCGCTCAGGGTTTTTTTCAGGAACCCTCAAGTTCTATTACCGACAAAATAATGCAGCGTGATTTTTCGATAGGTATCTGTTTCAGTTTACATTTATTTTCGAAGATTAAACTTCTTTTGGGAGGACAAACTCCAGAAAAGAAGTGACCATGCTTGGTTTCCCTGTGCTGGTGTTGCCTGTAGTTCCAGGGAAGGCAGAGACACCCTGGCTGCATCTGTGTGTGCTGGCTTGTGGGAGATACCAGAGCAGCACCATTCACTGTCAGCAAGCTACTTTTACTATGTGACACTATGACTGCAAATAGCAGAGCCATCTTAAAATGTGTAAATTCCTATGTTTATGGATGTAGACTCACTTAGATGTTGACTGCGTCAAGATATGAATACACATTTTTCCAAGTGACAGCTGGGAGAAGTTATCCTATTAGCTGTTGCAGAAAAAGCAAGCAAGAGATCATGCCTTTGTACTGGCTGTAATTGAATAGAATATAAACAGTTCTTGAAAACTGCAAAATATGTTTGTGTGTCTTTATTAGTCTCTTTGGAGTTTACCTTTGCATTCCCTTTTATATGGATTGGTATCTTTAAACAGATGTAAATATTGTGATTTCCTTTTCACATGAATTCAGCATGTGATGTACAACTAAAAAGCAAATGAGGTGCTGAATTTCAGGAAATTTCCATGAAGCCATTACACTGTTTTGTTTCTTTCACTGGGGTTTTGATTTTTCAGTTTTAGGCCATTTGTAGGACTCTTTAAAACTTTTTTTTTTTTTTTTTAGGAAATGGAGAGCTGGCTATGTTATCCTGATATTTTAGGACCAACTCAAAATTTATGAAGCGGAAAGTTACAGACCACTATCCCTGATGTAGCCATAACACAGTGGTGTGAGCAAAGGTTAACATGAAGCAAACGCAGCGTCCAGAGTTCTACTGATGCAGGCTCTGGCTGCTGCTGTCTCTTTTTAAAATGAGGTTACACTTAAAATGAAGTCCCAGTGTGCAGTGCTTCAGGGAATTGCATGCTGTGATCAGTAGTCTCTGAAGACTGTAAGACTGAGACTCAAGGAAAGGAGAGTCTTCTTCCATTTACTGGATTTTAGGAATTTCAAGCATGCTTTTGCACTCTTGAAAGCAATTCATAGAGCAGGAAAACGGTAGGATGTCCCTTACCTTAGACCTTTCTGGAACTTTTAAGCAGTTGTTTTTGTTCTTACTCACTGAAGCATGTGTATTTTTCTTTTATGTCAAGCTTTTGCAGTTTAATCCTGCGGAGCGTCTTGGTGCTGGCGTTGCTGGTGTTGAAGACATCAAATCTCATCCATTTTTTGCCCTTATAGAATGGGCAGATCTGCAGAGATGAGAGACACGTGCCCTCTGAACAAACTCAGGTCAACTGGACAAGTTTCTCTGGCACAGGAGCACCCTGACTCGCTTCCTTTGGATGTCTCAAATCACTTGGACGTCATGGCTAAAGGATGCTGGAGCCACAGAGCCAAAAGTGAACATTTTTAACAGGAATCACTGGTTGTACAGGGTGCTGGCTTATTTTTACCACAGCCGGTTGCTACGTGTGTGTGTGAGTCCTTTCATCAAAGGAAGGTTTGTGAGGCAACTCCTGGGCAGCATGTTTGGCACTGCCAGCTTGTCAGCTAAGCAGGAGCAGGAATGTCCTCCTGGTGCTTTGTCTGGTGATGGAAGTGTCTGTAGACAGTGCCAGTTGAAAGTATTTTTTTATTGTGTTGACAGACCATTTCCCTCTGCTAAGTGCAGCTCCTGGGGGGGTGGGGAAGGAAAAAGCAAATAATTTATTAATGGTATATGCTAAAGAAAATACTAAATAAAATACTAAAATGCTTTATGCAAAAGTCGACACATTAAAAATAATATATCCATTAAAAATTAAGAAAGCTGTTGCATAATACTGTGGAATGTGTCTTGAAAATAGCGTATCATTTCCCATTCTGGAAAGAGCATATAAAAGGCAGATAATGCTGTCAGATGTTGTACTTTGTTGGCTGGCAGTGTCTGTTTAAAACTCTTGACTCTGTTGTATCTGATGAGCTCCATGTTAAAGTCACTACAGAAAGGGAAATCTTCTTTTCCTCAGCTGGATAAACACTGCTTTAGCACTCTAATAAGGAGCAAGAACACATAACACTAAATAAATATATAGATAAAAAAGGAAAAACTCTTCTCTCGTCGCTGCAGCCACTGCTTTATCACTTAATGAACTTTACTTCCTCTAAGTGTCCTATTTTTAGCTGCTACTTCAGGAAAAAAACCTTTCTGCTCGTGTTCTTGTGCTTGAGGAAGCTTCTGAACTCCCCTGTTTGTTTGTTAATAGTCTTAATAAATCAAAGAAAGCCTTCACCCACTCTGCTGCTTGAACAGGAAGAAGCCTGGGATTTGCTCATGCCAAATGACTAAGTGACATCTCTGAGCAAACCCTAGTGGGTAAGACTTGGACAGGAGCCAATTAGCTGACCTGTTTGTTTGCTAGAAACGTCTGGAGAATGGGAGAAGAATATAAGACATGCAGAATATTTTGCTGAATGCTGCTATTGCTGCTAAGCAGCCCTGCCTGTACGGGTTCCTGATGTACAAACGCTGTACACTGCAATGTACAGATTATGGATCCATGGGTTTTTTCCTAAATGTTCCCTTGGCTTGCACTCTTTTTTTTCCTCTTTTCTTCTTCTCCCCAGCTTTATCCGGAGAACAAAGGGCAAATTCCTTTGGGAAAGTGAGGTGACAGCAATGATTATTGAATTTACAACTCAAAAAAAAAAAGTATCCTTCCATTTGTATTTTAGCAGTGTATTTTATGGGCACTCCCAAAAGTGCATCTGCACAGTCTCCATCTGTTAGACACCAGGTCGGTGTATTCAAATAAAGTGGAAAAGGAAAATGCTTCACTTAAAACAAAGGAAATCTGGAAACTTTTTTTTTTCCTTTTAAAATTATTCCATTCCCCTCTTTTTTTTTTTTTCTTCCCTTTCTTATGATCACCAGGCCAGCAGAGGGGCTGTCACAACACTGCAGGCTGTAACCAGGTCACTAGTATCAACTGCCTACCCAGTGCTGTCCAAGATTACATCACTTTCAGAAACTGTGTTTCAACCCACCACCCTCTGGCTTCATAACAGGAACTCCCTCAGGTGAGCCACAGGAACAACTTCCTGTGCCGAGCGGGTCGGAAATCTCTAATGCGGAGACCAAGCTGATCCTGAGCTTCCTTCCAGCACTGCCCTGGCTGTGACTCTGGAGAGGGCTCATTGCTCAAGGAAAGCCTCCCTCCCCTGAGCCACCTGACTCCCTCCCTGGGGCTTTCTAGCCCAGCCACCAGATAATGCCACTGCCTGTGTTGATCTGTCCCATTGCATTTGCCTGGTGATAACTGTGCAAAAAAGTATTTTCCATGTTACTTTGAAATGCTGTCTTGTTCAGGTTGTGCCCGTGTGCTGGCTGCAAGCAAAGGCAGGATAAGATAGCACAGGAGCACAAGCTGGTCTCTCAGAGCAGCAGAAAGAAAACCCAGTTCTGGCAGAAACCAGATGATCAAAGCATTCAGTTTAGTTAATGACACCAAAATATTTTTTTTTCAGGTATGTTAGTAGTCAGGAAATCTAGATCATGGAGAGTAGAAGGAATGGCAATATGACTTGCCAGAAATGAGCCTTTGAGATGCTACAAGTTTTTGTAACATTACCACTGACTCAGATAATTGTTTTGTCAAGGGAAGCATGGTCTGGAGTTAATTGCACAAAACCAATCCTGCTTCTATCTTTATTTTTTTTCCTTGAACATGTGTTGTATTGGTGTTTACATGTACTACTTTAATAAACAAAACCTTTCAAGCCTAATTCAGGTCTTGCCTTTCTGAATTTTACATTTAGTTCTTGAAGACTGACCTTCTTACCTGATCAATGCTTTTTGTCCGTGGCTTTAGTGACTTGAAATGCTCTAGATACCTTCTTTTTGGTGCCTCTTACGAAGCCCTGTGATGCACATCTCCATTTTGGTGACTGTTCATTCCCACTTCTGTTACACCTAATGGCTAATAGCAAAACAAATCAGTGCCTTTTTTTCCCCAGGAGTTAGAGACAGTCTATGTAAAACACAGTAAAATAAACCTATAGATTTTCCTGTTCTCCTGTGAGTGTTCAGGAAAGGCATATTACACACTTGGGACATCTCAAAGTGGTAATTCATTGCACTCTGTTGAACCACCCTGTAATGTTCTTTGTGTCCTACTAAGAAAAACTGGGATACAAAATGTTTGAAGGCTTGCCCTGGGTAGAATGCCATGAGGTGAGCCTGGGCCCCTGCCCAGACCTGCAGGAGAAACTGCATCTCATGAAATACAAGGGGCATAACTTTGAATGGCTGTATTCACAGCTTCTGTTCTTGTAGCACAGCTCCTGTGCCTCCTGTGAAAATCACCTCGCAGACAGCAGTCACTGTCACGCTGACTCTCAGCGCACCTTTGGGATGCTGAGTTGGCAGGGTTACCCGCGCTGGAGCATCCACCCGGCTCCTCTCTCCAGTGCTAACCTGTTCCTTGGTGCGTCCCCGCAGCGAAGGGCACTGGGATGAAGAAGGCTGGGGAGGTCAGCCCTCTCTAAATGAAGCATTCAGCATAACAAGGTACAGGGAAGTGCGAAGTAAACCACTATGGGATTTTTTTCTTTTTTTTTTTTTTTTTTTTTTTTTTTTTTTTTTGTTGTTTTTCTTGTTCTCTTAATGCGACTTAACAAACGTGAAGCTTCCAACAACAGATTTAATAACACCATGATANTTTTTTTGAGTGTGGTGTCATTTGTTTTCTCAAGGACACTGAGTAGGAAGCTGGAGAAACAGAAACTTCCTCTGTGGTGAGATTTATGGTAGGGATTTTAGCAATAAAATGAAAAAGTACATTCGTTAGTTTCTTTGGGTTTGTGCTTTCTGTGAGGGCTGTGCTGTGAGCTGAGCGCTGTGGCTCCTGGCTGCTGCCTGGTCCCGTGCTCTGTGTAAGGGGCCATTTCCTGGGCCCCGGCGCGTGCCATCCTGTGGCTGAGCACCCCAGCGTCCTCCTCCGGCCAGCAGCGCCTCTGGCAGCCGGCCCTCAGCTCTGTGCGTCTCCTGAGCCACCCGTGGCTTTCAAACCAGAGCCCCACAGCTTTTTGCAGGCCCCGAGAAGTGTGATGCGCGGGATTTGTTTGCCTGCAGCCGTGCCCTGTTGAGTGTTGCCCATTCCCTCCCCTCAGCGGCTCGTTCCCTCAGGACTGTTGCCCTCGCTGCGTGGTGTCCTCGGGGGGCTATTGGAAACGCGGCTGGAGAGGCCCCTCGCGTGGCCAGGGCCTGGTGTTTCCCTCCGCCACGCTCCTGCCCAGCAGCCTCCTGCGCGCTGTGGCGGCCCAGGCCTCCCGCGGGCTCTGCTCTGTGGTGGTTCGTGGCACCACGTGCATTAATGGTGGTTGTTTGGCGTGTGCCCACCAACAAAGGGTAGGTTGGGGCGTAGTGAGGACCAGATCTGGAGCTTTGGCCACCCCGGTGCCCGAGGACTTTCCATATGGTTGTGCCTCCAGGGCCGGACCCCCTGTGGGTGTCACACCGTGGTGCTGCAGGGGGACAAGGGCCATGGCAAGGTCACCAGGTTGGGGCGTAGCTCCTGCTTAGGGGAATGGGTGTGGGGGCGAGGGGGGGAGTGAGGACTGGGCCAGGCAGCAGCAGGGATGCTGGCAGCCCCTGTGAGGCCATGGGGTGTGCGTGAGCGGCTCAGGCAGCCCCCAGGACAGGGTGCCTTGTGTGGCTCCAGCTGCCGTTTGGGAAGGGGTGACAGAGCCAACTCCCAGAGGGGGAATGGGACTTGCTTAAAAGGTGCCGAGCAGCTGCTGCTGGCAGCAGTGGTTGAGACTGGCAGTACAGGGCTGGCTGCTGTGCCGCGGGGCTGGTGGAGGGCTGGTTGCTGCCTGAGCCATCTGCATGAGCAGAGCTGGGGAGCCCTGGCCCAAAGGTTGCAGCGTCCTCAAGAAAATCCCAACTTGTGAGTGGCAAAGTAGTGGAAGTGATCCCACTGCCTGCTAGTGCCGTGCAGTGAAATCTCCTGCACCCCTGCTGCAGGGCAGAGGAGGCTAATCAGGGTACAGCAGAGAGGATGCTCCAGACTCCTGGCAGCGGGTGACAGCTTGATGTGCTGCCCCAACAGGACCTCACTGTCTCTTGGCAGATCAGAGGCTCTCCTTCTCCAAAGGCAGCTCTGTCTCCATCTTCTTGGCCCAGGGACCCGTCAGGAAGGATTAGAGCTGCTGCCAGAGGACTGCAGTGGCTCTGTGATGTGCAGGAGGGCTGGGGAAGTGTGCAAGTCCGGGTGGTGGGGAATTGGTGTCGTCTTGAGTAGGCTGTGGGTGGTCCCCTTGATGCTTTGCTGTTGAGATCCTAAGGTTGACAAGCTTGAGAAAAGTCCTTCTGGGACTAGGCTAGGCTGTTGGCAAGTGGTGGAGCGGAATAAAGATGGACCAGACAAGGAACGAGCAGATGTTGGGGTCAATGCTCTTCCCTAGCAGAGCTTTGCTAACCTCTTTTTGCTTTGCCTTGGAGAGAAGAGACATTTTGCCTTGAAACAACCTCACTTGTGCCAGTTTCTCCCATCCCTTTCCATGAACTGATCTGTTTATTTCCAGGGTATTTTCTAGGTTTGCTCAGCTGTCTCCATCCATGCCCTGTATTACATCCTTCAGCCTTGGTCACAGATTTTCTTGCCTTTTCTGTGCCCTTGATTCTGAAATGCTGCCCCAAGATGCTGGGACACAGGAGCAGATTATTAGATGCAGCTGTTATCCCCATACAGTGGTGAAGCAAAGAGAGAGGATTACTCCCACAAATGAAAGTGCAGGGATTGTAAAAGCGTTAGGAAATTGGTTCCCCCAGCAGCATGTGACTAACGAGAGTTTTATGGCACCTCGCGCAGCGGTGGGATAACGAGGAAGGAGCCTCCAAGAGAGGGACCGGTGGTGTGCCATGATTTAGAGCATGGTGCTGGCCAGCTATGCTCCACTTGGGGTCTTGCTTGTGCTTTGTGGTCTGACATTTGCCAGCTCATAATCTTCCTTTACAAACCAGGCATGGAAAAGAGCTACTTCAACAGCATGGATCATGAGCCAAGTGGCACATACCCTTTCTCCAGATTTTAAAATTTGCTACTCTGCTGCCTTGGTCTCCGTCCTTTCCAGCCTCATGCCTTCTCTGGCCTCAGAGAACTCTCCTGTGACCAGCCCCTGCCAGGCGCAGCAAACACAGGAGGTGAGGTGAGAGGGGGGATCTCCCTGAGAAGGACCCTGGCTGCTCTGGCTCCTTGCAGGCCCCTCGGCAGGTGCTCTGGAATACTGCAGAGTCCTGAGTTAATCACCTTTCTAGGGTAAAGTAACTGCACAGTGTGAAGTCCCAGCCCCATTAACATCACTGGGAGTTTTCCCATTGACTTTTCTGCGGTCAGGAGCTTACCCTTCAATTACAGAGAGAAGCCAATTTCATGGAAACAGGTATAGAAATCTTGTTTGCTTTCCTACTTTAAGCACATCCATGTAGTTTCAGTCCTGGCGTTAGTGAAATAAGCATGGGGGGGTTTTGTTTGTTTGTTTTTTGTGGTTTGAGGTGTTTTTTTTATGTTGGTTTTACTATTCTGGTGGGTGCAGTTAATATGGCTGCCCAGTTACCCTCCCTGGCTGGGATGAGGTCTGCAAGTCTTTTCCCTCAGGCTTTGCTGTGCCTCTGATTTACTGTGGGGGCCACCCTATAAAACAGGGAGGGCATTTTGCATGGTGGAAGAGATGGGAAGAGTTAGTGAGAGCCTGCCCTGCATTTTAAGGCTGACAAGTCTTTGGTGAGCAGGGTTGCACGTGCCCCGTTAGGGTGACTGGAGCGCAGAGGGCTGAGAAAGGCAGGCATCTGGTTTCCTCATTATTTTTTTTCATAAATAATCCCTTGTCCTTGCACCCTGGACTCTGACAGCATTTAGAATATGCCGGGTGGGTTTTTTTCTTCTCCTCTCCGAAACTTATTCATTTGGAGAGCAATGAAACAATAGGTTTTTGTCTAAATCTCTACCAGTGAAATTGTCAGGAGAGATTTCCGCCCCCCCTCTCCTGTCTATCTTCCTTTTGTCTCCTTCAGTTGTCGGGGTCAGGATTCGCCGCCAAACGGAGCCCGCAGTTGCTTTTCCAGGCCCCAGATGCCAATATGTGGCAGCATCTGGCTGGTTGGCAGGCGCCGGGCAGTGGTGCTGGCTGTGCTGTCAAGCGGCGGTGGCGGCGCTTGGTGGGCGCCCTGCTTCTTTGAGGATGTGGTCCCAACCAAGGAAAGGGATAATAATTAAATCTGCTAAAGGAGGTGAATTATTGGGTAGGGCGGCTACTGCTGGAAGCTGCGCCGGCTCCCGGCCCTGGGTTTTTTTTGTCCTCGTCGGCAGCATCCCGTGTAACCTCACCTTCTTGTGCTGTGAGCGTTTCAGGTGCCTTAAGGCATGGAGCTCCTTGAAAGAGAAATACAAATCACTAAAAATGTAGAGATAAAACCCTCTCCTTAGAGGCCATGTGTTTGGCATGGGAAACACACGATAACAGCTTGCTTTAGAAAGGTGACATTTCCACTGAAGGCTGAATAATAAAAAATGCATTAGACTTTTGTAATGAAGACAGCTTCTGGGACCGGGGAATCTACTCCTTCCTTGAAATATATGCGTGGGAGCTCTCCCTTGCCCTAATGGGTGTCACATGTGGCTCTGGCTACATTAATGTTGCAAGCTCTATTAAAAGGGATTGTCAGTAGCCCTTCACGTGCGGTGAATCAAAGCTGTCTTTCCCTAACTTTGCTTTAGCTCAGGCTTGTGCGTGTAGACTGACTTGCCCAGGGTTAAGTCACTTTTAATATTAAGATGGATAGAAAAGACTCTAATACTTTTTTTCTTCTTTTTTTTTTTTTCCTCTCCCTTTTAATTCAGAGCTTGCTGGTGAAGGACTCTGGAGGGATGGGGAAGGAGGAGACAGCCAGGCAGCTTAAAGAGGCCTCTGAGGGTCATGTTGAGTCTGTGCTATTATGTTCCAGTGAGGAGAATAGCTTTATTGACAGACAGCTGTTTGACTCCTGCAGCCGTACAGTATTTGCTGCAGAGCTGCATAAATACCGAGCCCATGTTGACAAATTCCTCGTCAGTGCAAGATAGTTAAACCTGCTTGTTTAATCATTTGTGTGCTCTTACCTCTGCTGCTCTGAAAAGAATGAGCTGCTGTTTTACAATACAATGCATGAGAAACCTCTAAATGCTCAGAGCTGTTTCATGTGAGGTTTTCAGGGTGTCTTTTTATTTAGAACCTCTTGGAAATATAGTACTCTATTTTTTGTTATGTCAATTAGATGTCTCTCTTTCTTTTTTCTGTTTTTTTTTCTCTAGAAAGTGTATAATTTTTGGTTTTCAATTAAAAAAATCTGGCAAGCTGTCTTTACATTGGAGGTAGCAGCTCTCTTGGCAGACCTTAGGTCCTGTCTGTGATGTGACACCAGCACTGGCACAGCCCCTTTAGGAGTCCCACACCTTGGTTTGCAGCACGTGTGCAAAGGCACGTGAGGATGTGTGTTTTGGTTTGGCTTTTCTGGCACAGGGATATGGAACCCGTGCTACTGGTCACCTCCTGTCCGTAGTTCAGGGGGTGGCTTTTTGACCTCCCACCCATTTCACAATAATATCCACCTTCATACCAGCATACTATCTGGTCATATTGTTGGCCTCATCTCTGGAAATGTAGTATCTAAAATTAAAGATTTGTTTCCGTTTTGGAAATTTTCTGTTGACCTTTGTCACTTAAATAGGTAGAGTGGTGTAAATCAGGGCTCCTGCCACACAGTCAATGGGAAAAGAGAGACAGATGTGAGATTTTCTTTGGACCCTCTTTCTTTTGGACCTTTGGGGTGTGAGTGATTTTCTAATTGAAAGGTATATTATTGAGGGGTGACCAAAAGAGAAGGTCTCACTGAAATGGGAACGTATTGTTCAATTGTACAAAAAATGTAAACTGTCAAGTTGGTTTTTAGAGAGATGGGTCACTGTACGTTTGTGTGGCTGTGAAGGAGATCTGCATTTCTTTCAGGATCACAGATAAAGCTGTGGATGCTTGAAGTGGTTGGCACAGGCAAGTTGTCTGTCCTATGGCTGTAACTACTGATGGAGCTGAACCTGGTGGTGCTGCTGGGTTTTGAGACTTTTTATCAGTTTCCTGGCAAGTGCAAGCAAAGCCAATGTTGTCTGATGTCTTCATTTTTTTAAGTCCTGGTGTTGGTGCAAGACATTTTTTATATTGAGATTACATGTGTGTGGTGATGCTTGTGCACTATGGAAGGACACTTAACCTGGCTAGCTGTGTCTGATGAGGCTGCAGACGTCAGTATGTGAAGAAATCATATTTCCACTGATTTCAGAGAATATAGGTAGGGGTTTTTTAAAATTGATTTAACTAAAAAAACCAGCGTAAAATACAGTCTTAGGAGTATGGCACAGCTTTGCTTGTTGGCTGGACCAGGCACCCTCACTTGGAGCCTTAGGAGCCTGGACAGCTCCTACATTACTTCCAAGGTAATACCTCCTCCTCCTCTTCCATATATGTACTTCCTG
The DNA here is from genome assembly GCA_013397775.1 of Eulacestoma nigropectus. Lineage (NCBI taxonomy): Eukaryota > Metazoa > Chordata > Aves > Passeriformes > Eulacestoma > Eulacestoma nigropectus. The sequence goes on from VZTE01001498.1 coordinate 563,708, forward strand.
AGGGGGTTCCATTCACAACCAAGCCATTCCTTGAATGTTGTTTTTATCATTCACATGACAGCAGTTTCGACTTTCATTTATTTTTCAGTCTTTTTCTAAAGGGACTTAGTTCTGACTTGTCTCCTAGCTGCCAAAAGGGTAGTTTGCTGCAGAAATGTTGGCTTTCATTCCATTCTAATGTTTTAAATGCATGTTCCCTTCTTTTTAGTACATCCTTATAGCTTGCATGTTGAGGCCCAAGAGCTGCACAAGTTTATGTGGCTATTAAAATATTCTAGGTGAATGAGAAATATTTAAAAAATCCCAATACTATGAGCTAATTAGCAGTTTTGGAAGAAATAGAAGCACTTTTGGCTTAGAGCTTAACTCAACCTTCAGCTAGAGGCCTTTTAAAATAAAAACTTTCCTTCTGTCCTTCATCTTTCATCATTTTAAGAGACTAACTGCAGAACTCTGACATAGTCAGTTGAATTCTGAGTGTGCCTTCAGAGCTGGGTCAGTACAGCTTCCAGAAGATGACTGAAAGCAGATCGGGTTTCTTCAGGTTTCCACCTTTTAACCCTGCTGTTGGTAGTATGACTGTTGTTCCCACTGTTTTTTTGGAAGAGGATTTTTGGCTGGAGGCTAACTTTTTTTTAATAATGCAAAACCCAAAGCACCAAGAATGCCTGCCAGTAGGGGGGCTGGTATAGTCCCCATTCCAACTAAGTGTGAATTGGACCAGCTGGAGAAGGACATCAACCCAAAAGTCTGATGGATAAGAGAAGAAATCCTGTTCTCTGTTCAGTGAGATAGCACTATTTTGTCTTTGTGCTGTGGTCTCATAAAAACCATGTGCAAGCCTGAAGGAGGGAACATCCTCAGCCCCAGAGAACTGAAAGTTCAAATGGCCTCACACTAGAGGGCGTGAAAAAATGGGGCTGAAGCCACAGTGTTGGGCACCACTGATCCTGCTGGGACTGGGCTCTGCAGTCTCTCTTCAGGTGCCTGATATTTACCAGATGGTCCTCAGCCCAGTGCCATGCTTACCCTAATAAGAAAGGTGTAGATGATTTATATCCACCACAACTTTCTCTCTTGTTTTCCTTGCTCCTGAATGATGAGAACCCCCTGTGCTGCTGTCCAGGTGTTGCTTTGGTGGGAGTCCCAGAGGATGATGTACAGCACATCCACCCTGAGCACTGGGCAGCTGTGCTGCAGGAAGCCAGAGATTTTCTAGCATGGAATATGACACAGTTTTTCTGCAGTCATCATGGAGAGAGCCTTTTCCTTGGATGTGTGCAGCTCATTTGTTACAAAGCGAGCTGTGTTCCTGGTGTGCCACTGTATGCACAATGCTTATTTATTCCAGCCCTCAATCAGAGCTGGGTCAAATCCATCTAAGGAAAACATAAATGTCTTAATTTTTTTTTTTTTGGAATTAAAGTTGTAACTCCTTCTCTGAAGTCTTGATTATACAGCATTAAATGTCACAATACTGTAAGAAATAGCCATTATCAACTGAACTCAGGTAAAAACCACTAAAGGAATTTTGTCTGGAGTGGTCAAATTTCAGTGCAAACACAGAGGGTCAACTTGTGACACTTGGCTCCTGTATTCTGCTCGTAAGCATCCCAGCGTATTTGCTTTGCTCTCCCTGTCTTTTTCCTCCTCTGTTCCCCTGTCCATATATCAGTGTCAGGGAGTTCAGACATCAGAAGGGCCGGTGGTTTTTTTTATTATTTTTGTAACACCTAATGTGGAATTTTGCATGAGCAACACTCCTTCCTGTCGGCACTTGGAAACTCTTTTGTGTTCCGTCTGTCCTTTCTCTGAAGTAATCACTCAAATATTTCTAGCAATAAAATATTCCTCTGTAGCCCCATCAGATATGTTAGGAAGATTAGTGCAAGGTCTGAAGGCCCTGTCCAGCTCAGTCCAACAAAACTTCCATGGCCTTTAATGCTCTCCTTTTTTATTTCACTGCAGATAGTGCCTGTGGACACGGAGTAGGAAAAAGGCTCCCAGATACTCCCCAGTAGACACAAGCTATGTACTCTATAGAAAGGCTGCACGCTGTCTGAGTGACATGCCAAGAGTCAGGAACAGGAGTCTGTGCATATTTACATCTCTCTTTTCTGTGGTTTTTTTTTTTTGTTTTTTTTTTTTTTTAATTAACTTTAAACACTACACCATATATTTGTCTAAAATTTGTTAGGCTACTAGGAATGGGACCTGCCTCTTCTGTTGGCTGAAAAAGCTGTGGGGTTTTTATCTCTCACAGCTGGGGAAGTGAGGAGAGAAACCATTCTCAATAAGGGAGTTTGAAAATCTTACTTGGTGCCTAAGATGCATTTGGGGGAGGAAAGGTTTTCCTAAGGTATATAAATGCTCACCTGACTAACAATGGGAGAATTCACTCAGAGTTTGACACTAGCTGAAGTAGAGCTGAAACTCCTGCAAGTATTAAGAAATCCTTCAAGAATGGAGAAGTGACAGAAGTGACAATTGTACTGTTATCCATGTCACCAGTTGCACCAGCTGGAAGTGCATGTGCAAGGTGAACTTATTTGCAGTGGTTGCTTTGACTTGACTTTGGGAAACATGGAATGGGTCTGTCAGCACTTGTTTGTGGAAAAAACCAACTCCTCTGGCTTTCACCGGGGAATCAGCTCCTCCACGATATACAGTGCTAGGGATGAAAAAACTGCTTGTTCCTTGGCTCTTCTTCAGTCTTTCTTCAGCTCAACCATCTGGGGAGGCTTCTTCCTGTGCTCCAAAGTCTCTGCTCCCTGGGAAGGAGCCACGTGTGTGCAGCTGCCCGTGGCATGGCTGCCTGACTGCCCCACTCGCTGCATTGCTCCACACTGCCGTCTCCCGTGGCTTTGGCACTAAAAAAAGTTTACTTCAGATTAAGGGTATTTTTGTGCAGCACCTTTTTTTTTGTTTTGTTTTTGTTTGACAGCCATGACAGCCTCTCCTCATTATTATGGAAAATATAGGGTTGGTGGTAATTACTATCTGAGTATGAATGGGAGCAGAAGTGGGCATAGACTGCACTGGCCTTTCTTTGACAAGGTATAACTTTCTTCTGAATTTCCGTGTTAATTAATGCTTATTTAAAAACCACTTTAATTGGCAGTAAACACCTCAACTTTTTGTACTCGTTAAAATGCACCCATTGATGTGTGATGGATTTTTTAAAGCTTAATTAACTTTCTTCCTGTATATATAACCTATAATAATGACAAATGCTGGAAACTGCCTCCCTTTCCCCCCTCCCCTATGTTTTGCCCTCCCTCCGATATTTCTATCACTTGAAGAAAGGCTATAAAAATGTATCCTGACTTGGCCAGGATGGGGGGGCTCCCTGGGCACAATAATTCAGCCCCTCTCAGACACCCCGCAGAGGCTGAGACTGGTCAGGAGCCACAGGCAGCTGCCCTGCATGCCCATGCCCTGTCTTGTGCCTGCTCTTGCAGCCTGAGATGCCCACCCTGCCCTCACTCTTCTTCCTTGTGAGCAGAAATTGGATCCTTCTCCCACCTTCACTGTGGGTCGTTCATCACCTTTTTCTTTTTTGAGTAAAATTGCTGTGGAAAGTTTTTCTCAGGTAAGCTTACAGGCCTTTTCTTCCCTCAAAAAACCAGAATCGCTTAGAGAAAATTGATTTTCCTTGTTCTTTTTTTTTTTTTTTTAAAGATTGAGACAGGTTTATCTGCATGCACATGTGTGAATGCCAAGTAAAAAGAACCAAGGAACCTCTAGTAGTGCTTTCCTCTTCCTCCAATTTTCAGCCCGTATCTAAGCCACTGAGCAGGATTTAGTGCAAAACTTTCTAGTGCATTGAAGAGAACAATTATTTCAACTTCTAATTTTTAAGTGTCTCAACATTTTGGACTATGAAATTAGACTCCTGAATTGCTTTTGGACATGAGATGTTGGTATTTTTTGCAACTGTGATCCTTTGTATACAAGAGAAATTACCAACAAGCAGAGCACATTACAGTAATTCATGAAAATATGCAAATTGCTTGGTTCAGCTATTACACACAGATCATTTCCCAGTCTTTCTTTGCAATTTATGGAATGTTCTTGTTTAAGGTGGCTAAATCAGAAGTTTTAAAATGGGCAGTCTGGTTTGTGAAGGCACTACTAGCGAGTACATTTGAAATGCATGAACAATGATTTAATTTCCACAAGTGCCTAATTTCCAAAAACTCCTAATATAGCCTTGATGAGGCTACCAGAAAACAGAGGCTAGGCAAAATTAAGAGCATAAAAGTGGGTATATTTACTGAAGGGCCTTCAAGGTACACTTTGGGCAGACAGAGCCCCAGGGCTACACCAAAAATGGACGACCAGGTCAAGGGTTTTCACACTTTTATAAGTTTGGTCCATTTGCATATCGGGGTTAATTCTCCAATTACAATTTCAGGTAATGAAGTCATTACCCTAAGTTTGTTCTCCTCCTTTAGAGGCTCTGTTTACATATTTTGGGGCCTGAGACAGTAAGATGTCCTTGAAGTTCAGGCCTAGAGAGGATTTGTTTTGTCTGAGCAGAATGGGAGAACAGTAGCTAACAGGTTATATGGCATCTTAGAGTTACACACTAAACCATTACAGGATATGAAAAACACAAAAGCTAAAATCCTAAGGCATCAATATCTCCATCCAAATGTAAACCTGTTTAAAATACCTTGTGAAACGCTCTTCATTCTCCTTTGCTCTGTGTGCTTTCTCTAACCCAGCTGAGAACTGTGCTGCTGCCCAGTTCCTTTCTCTTTACCTGTCTTAAAGAGCGATTAGGGTGACTGTCAAAATTCCCCACTGTAATAATAAATACACCAAGATACTCCCTCCTGCTTTGTAACTGTTGTGTGGCCAAGCTAACACTAATATTTACTGGCAATTACAGCTTGTCTGCTTCACAGGAATCTTCCACTCCGTAGTGACCAACACAAATCTTTACAGACACAGCTTATCGTTCACCTAAATTAAGTGCACACTTAAAACCATGGAGCTTGCTGAGTTTCTCCTGCTGGGTAGTTTTCCTGTACCGCTTGAGAATAGGACAAACAAGATTTGCATTGACTGAGAACTGGATTTCTCTCACCTGCTCAAGGTAACTTAATTAGTGTGACAATATTTAATTACTATTTTAAAATATATGTTCACCTGGAAAAATGTGGATGGCATGCAGTATTCTGAAATTAATGCTAACTTTCTTCTGGGCTGATTTCAAGGCTATCATTAAAAATAAATGCTGCTGCCTGTTAATTTGACCATGTCAATAAATAAAAATGTCCATAACACGTGTATGAGGCTAATTAGGATTTTATGGCTGTGTTGTTCTGGTTGATAGCTGTGCTGTTGGCTTGCTGGGTCTTTATGTTTCGGTGATGTACACCTCATTGATGCGTAACATGTAACACCTGTTGATACAGTAAATGTTTAGTCCTGGCAATTGGCCCTCACATCATTTCTGGTACGAGAGTGTAGCAGACCCAGGTCTCATAATTAGGCTTCCTCGGTTTAGAAGAGCTTTTCCTAAAGGAAAACCTTAAAGCTTCTGTAATCTTGGTGAAGCTCTCTGAAGTTTGTGAAAAAGGACAGCATTATTCTCTGTCGCAGAGGGACTGGTTTGTTCTTTGTGGGCTGGTTTGGTCCTTGCCTGTGAGGCAGGGCCGCTCCTGTAACAGGATACTGGAGGCTCCAGGCACAGCTGCTCTTTCTCCCCCTGCATGTCCCGACAAACACGCAGCATTAGCGATGCTGCAGCTTCCTCAGCTTTAGGTGCCATGTAGAAACATAGACATTCTGAAATAAAATCAGTACTGACTGCCTTGAGTGCCTGCTCTTCACTGTTTTTCAGCACCAGGCCTGCCTGAGAACTGCATGTCTATAATAAAGAACCATGACATAACTTTCTTGTAGGTGGAGTTCCCTGCAAAGTCTAATTAGTTTCAGACTTCGCTTTGAAATGTAAAAGATTATACTCGTCTTACCTTTGTTTACTTGAACAGCTTTAACTAGATCTGCTTGAACTGTTGTTAAAATTTATTGGGTTTTAAATATTTATTTATTGTTTTAAAAATCCCATTAATGTCTTGGATTTAAGGGGATTTTGTGACTGTGGATTGCACAAGCCCATTTGACGCTGTGCTTAACTAGAAATGCTGTCTTTTGCCAGGAGTGATGGCTCCCAGGCTCAGCTCCATAGCAATTTGTGTGTGGTAGGAGAGTCATCCTGTGCTAATGAAGAGGGCAGAAGCCCCTCCCAGCACAGCTAAGTAAGGACAACAAGGGTTTCAGAGCAGTTGTAGCCACACACCTTGGAGTTTTGGCTTTGTGGAAGTTCTGCATGAGTGAACAGGTTCCTTTGCTTCCTACATAGGAACACTAGAAATATATTCTATTAATTCTGTTATTATATATTTAAGAACTATTAATCATAGCTTTAAAATAACTGGTAATTAACAGGACAACAGTGTTACTCATCAGAAAGAAAAAAAGCAGGTGAGAAACCCAGCTTGGTATCAAATTCAATAAATGAGCACAACAAATAATTCCAGCAGTTTATTATCCCTGCCTCAATCTTGTCATTCTGCAACATTTTGAAACTTCCATTTTTCAGAAAAAAAGCGTTGTTGCTAAATGAAAATAAAGCTGCTGCAGAAGGCTCTACCACTATATTCAGCACGGGAAAAACATGGAACTGTTGGAGGAGGTCCAGAGGAGGGTCATGAAAATGTTCATGGGGCTGGAGCACCTCTGCTGTGCACACAGGCTGAGAGAGTTGGGGTTCAGCCTGGAGAAGAGAAGGCTCTGGGGAGACCTTAAAGCACCTTCCAGTACCTAAAGGGGCTACAAGAGAACTGGGGACAAGCTTTCTAAAAAGACAGGTAGTGATAGGTCAAGGGGTAGTGGTTTTAAACTAAAAGAGATTCAGGTTAGATATAAGGAAGACTTTTTTACAACAAGACTGGTGAAACACTGGAACAGGTTGCCTGAGAGGTGGTGGGTGTTCCATCCCTGGAAACCTTCAAGATCAGGTTGGATGGGGCTCTGAGTAACCTGGTCTGGCTGAAGATGTCCCTGCTAATTGCAGGGCTGTTGGATTAGATGACCTTCAAAGGGCCCTTGTGACCCAAAGCATTCTACAATTCTGTGGTATTTCTATTGGACACAAGGGCAGAGATGTGTGAGAGGGCAATGACTAAAGCAGACAAGTGGGAGAAAGACTTGAATAATTGATTTCAACAAAAGGTAGGTGTATTCAGATTTTTCTTCTTTGCTTTTTGGCAGAAGTTCTCTCATAAAGGAAAGACAGTGCCTTTGACTGCAAAACAGCTTGAAGGGAAAAAATGGGGATCTAGTTTCAAGAGCAGCTCCTGAAATGGTGGGAAGTGTACTCCCTGGGCAAAGTTATCCCTGATCGGTGCTTGCTGTGGGTCACCCAGCACCTGCCATAGGAACTTGCCATTGGCCATGGGGGCAGTTTCTCAGTAAGACTCTTCTCCTGCCAGAGCCATCTCTCTTCTTAAAATGGAGTGTCTTCTCATCTACATATTTATTTGCACAGGTTACATAGAGTCAGTTTGTACTTGCATGTGATTTACTTATTACCAAGAGGTTAATGACTCAAATTCAGAGAGAGTTGTGTTGATTGCCATGATGGTATCACAATCCCAGTCGTCACCTGATATGCCAGCAACCAACCCAAACCAAGTACCTGTGTTTATGGTCCAAAATATAAACCCTATAGCCCCCACTTTGCAAACTGCCTTGATGAGAATTGCTGGATTGGATGGGTCAGGATTGTTCAGGAACACATTTTAGCAATCTTGAGGCCACCAGTGTCACCACTTTTTCAGATATTTTGCCAAAGAAAATTGGTGAAAGTTTTGATTTGTGAGAAGTGGAAGATAGTGTTTTCCAGATTATCTAAATAATCTCCTTAAAAAAACTCTCTCCCAGGCTAGGAAGAAAAAAGCAGAAAACTAGAGTAGTGAAAGTTAAAAGCAAAACAACTTGGATTTTCTACCAAGAAATTAGTAAAAATTTGTAAAATAAATTTTCACTTTATAGAAATAAAAAATTTCTTTAAAAAATATTTTGTTTAACAGGCCATTTTTATTTGATTATTGTTTTTATCTTTCAATGGCAAGTTATTTACTGTTTACTTTTCTCCTCATTGTGTGGCCCCAGGCCTTACTAAATGTGTTCTATTCAAACCCTTCTCTGAAGACAGAAATATTAATTTCCACATGGGTTTTTCTATAGAACTCATCACTATGGTAACTGAATGTTTCATAAACATTAATGAACTTATTTTCACTGCACTGCAGTGAGACATTGGGTGGTAGTATTATCCCCATTTCATGATGAAGAACTGAGGCAGAAAGAGATTAAGTACAAAAGTATTCACTAATTTTAAGTTCCCCATCTGAGATGCATGATCTGCTTTTTCAGAGGACTTAGTTTGTTATCTGTTCAAAGCACAGCTCCCATTGCCTTCGGTTGCAGCTGTGAGTTCAAATTTCTTTGTGCTTTCTGTACTCGGATAGAGACTGCTTTAATCTTGATCATACATGGCCTTTTTAATTTCTTTTCCTCAACATAATCAGAAGGAATTGAAACTTACTAGGTCCTGGCCACATAGTTTTTCTACATATTAACTGAAATGACAATGGTTTACATAATTTTATCCGAACATCAATTCATAGCTTTAGTGTTACTACTAAAATAATTTACAAGATAGTAACTTCTCAAAGATTAGGAAAGCATCTCCTCTGGTAGAGTTCAATTTTTGTTTTTGTGAAAGAGAGCAAAACTCCTGGGAGCCCCTTTTTTGAGGATAACCTGGGGGCTACTGATGTAGCTACAAACAGTTAAATTGGAATAATGGATTTTTATGCAGAGTCACTCATTTAAAAAATGAATCCTACCCTCTCTGAAAGCCAAGATATCAAACAAACTAAATGTTTTAGTTATAATGTTGTATGGGATTTTTCCAGCAGGTGAATCAAGTATCTTGTTTCAAACACACCTGGACTTTGCCGAAGTTTAGATTTGCTGTGATTGACCCACAGACATATCCCAGCATAGGAGGGAATCTATTAAAATTGTTTTCTGTCTTCTGTCTTGAGGCAGGAGGGCTTTATAGTGGCTTAGGGTGTCTTGAAGAGCCAGCCCTTAATTTGCTTCAGAATATGACATAGGACTTACGGGTTCCCTCATAATTTTGCAGGCTCCTCTTCCATTCTTTTCTTTTGACCTACAAGTTGCAAAAGTTTATAAATGCAAAGTCTACTTTCAGGTCTTTCCCGAGATATTTAATCCTGGAGCAAATTTTTGTAGATGTTTTTCTGAAGCAGTGGTTCAGAAAGCAAGCACTGACCCCATCTTAACCACAGAGGTGCAAACAGGCTGCTGCAATAGCATGTTGTTGAATTTTCCTTCCAGTGCCGAATGAAAGAGAGCTTGCCCTTTTCCTCAAATCTCTCCCCGATCGAGAGATGAGTGAGCTGGTAGCTACAATATCCAACGGCTTCGCCAAGTTGAGAATGTGATGTCCGTGTAATAATGCTCAATTTTGCACACTTCAAATCCATTAGTAGCAATTACCTTACCTGAGGTGTTTTGAGTTAGTTTTAGTACAGCATTCTTGCAGTTGGTAGATAATGAACATAATAATGTATACAGCATTTTCAAGTCTCTGTTTTTAGCTACAATAATGCCATTAGGATTCTATTTAGCAAATGTGTGCTTCACACTAAAAGTTAAGACTTTTTTGTTCATGTTTTCCCTGCCATGATTTTGATTGCATCTCATGTCCTATTCTGTGCAGTGCTGGCTTGCCTGAAAGAGCAGGAAAGTGTTTTATCCACTGCACCTGTGCAAAAGCAGTGAGGCCTGCCACGCTGAGAACAAAACAAGGACGAAGCAAGGGAGGGCATTTCCTGAGCCCTGGTGCAGCCTTCCGAGCACCTCTGGGCAAGCTGTGTGCCTGCACTCTGCTGTGTCCTGTTTGCCCGAGGGGCGAGGATGCTGGCACCCTCGCAGCACAGCACAGCAGCCATCCTGCTCACCCCAGGAAGAGCTGTGACGCTGCTGAAGCCGCTGGTGGACTCCATGCAGGTGAGCGGCATGGTGCTGAGAGAGGCAGGTGTTGCAGCACATTTCACTAAGGGATGCCAGCTCAGACATCGCTGCTGGGGGTCCTTGGGCATTGCAGATGTGCTGTGGCTCTCCTTTCCCTCTGAGCTTTTTTCTCCTCTCCAGAAAAAGATTGTATCGTCTATATGGGGAGTTACAGCTGAGAAGAACTCAGCTTGGACCTGAGTGATATTAAGGAGTGGATGGTAAGGCAAGGGTGGCTGCAGTGAATGTCGTCCCATGCCTGCTTTTTTCCACAAGTCAGTGATGTCAGACAGCTCTGGTGTGGGTGGGATAACCCTGCCCTTGCTCTGGGTTGAGGACCACCCCACTACTTCACCCTTACAGGATCCCTCTTCATGCCTCGTCCTTGTAGTGAGATAACTATGAAAGCTTTGGATTGGGAGAACCAGTACTCCACCAGGTTTTCCTTTTCTCTGCCCACTGAAGGGAAAAATAAAAAATCTGTTTTGGGCTATCATTTGAGCCAAGTGATACTGCTAAGCTAACACACCAAGTTTTCTAAGAAATAAGATTTCTTTGATTGTATCTTCCCAAAGAATTCCTTACTAAAGAATGATAAAGGGATGAGGAGATACAATTGATGCCCCCTTTGTAGATGTCACTGCTAAGGTCTCTGGCATAGAAAACGTCAGCACCTTAAAAATAGTTTCAAAATGTTACAGTGCACCTTTCATATTAAATTGGCCAAACTCCAGAACGAAGGAGTATTTGGGCAGCCACAAAAAGTGTTTTGGGAAAGTAACTTGTATTTGTTGTTGATGTGTTTAGAAACAGAGTAAGAGCTGAGAGAGCCTTCTCTGTCTTAAATTGGAACATGTGAACCTGTCTTTGTCAGACACACACCTTCTCTCCAATTCTTTTGCTCTTACTTAGATGATCTTTAGAAAAAGCAAACTGATTCTTCTGGCACTGAATTGATCTTTCTCACCTTTTAGTTCCTCTGGCACACTGACCACACGCTCATCCCATGCCACCTCCTGCTCTCTGAGCACATGTTCACTACACGGGTATTCAGTACTTGATGGAGAGTGGTGGAGAGCTGTCCTAGTAATGCTCAGCAGGGAAAACCAAGCTGAATTTTAGCACCCCAGGGACAAGGACAAAATGATGGAAAAAGCACTCGTCTGCATGAAGATAACAACATGCTGCTGGCTGGGGGTGGGCGGGTTGAAGGGGAGCAGAGCCTGTGCCCCCTCCTCTGTTGCTGCCCCTTCTCCTTGCCTGCACCACCTCCTGGCCCCTTCAGCTCCGAGAGTGACTGTCACCTCCATCCGTCTGCTGCCCTGGATGTCTGCCTGCCTGACAGCAGAGCCCAAAAGCTGACCCCATCCGCAGCCTGCGCACTGAAGGGGAGCTGGGGAGGCAGATATCACCTCTCAGTCACAACGTGCCCAGGCTGCTCTGGGGGCAGCACGGCAAAGCGCTGGCCCTGATCTTCTTGCATTGCCATCACCTACCCTGAAATTAGTAACAGCACGTCCAAGGTTAGTGGCAAATTCAGATACCCAAGCTACACAGGGGGAGGGTGAATAAAGGACAGTGGTTGTATACAGTGTAAGCGGTTGCCTTAGACAATGCATGACCTCTGAATTAAAAGACCAGGATTAGCAAATAGCTTTTTTGCATTATTGGGCCCACTTACAAAAAGCTTTAGCCCTAATTGTATGGTACCACAGAGCTTTAACTTGAGCACATATTGGTTTTGTAACCTGATCCCCACATAAATCATAGTTGGTGAGAGCGGAACAATTAGTGCCTTAATCTACTGGAACTACACAGTATCTTTAAATCTGAATTTTCCTGATCATTAGGGGTATTACAAGAGTCAATTAATTTATATTTCACACAAAATGTAATTAAATCCCACGATAACCTGACTGTGAAATGAAGAAGGGGGGAGTGAGGAGCAGGGTGGGAAAAGCCTTTCCTTATGGAGCTACCATCAGACACCACGGCGTGCTATTGCCAGAGGCAAACTGCCTCCTCTTCAGTGCAGAAGTTTTGGGGTGAGGGGGTGTTGGTTCCCGATTTCATACTGAGCGGCCGTGTGGTCACAAGAAGTGTTTGCTGCCACGTATTTCCAGCCCAGCCTGCAAGAAAAGTGATCCATGGTTGCTAACCCATTTAAGTGCTCAGGAAAGGGGAAGGCCTTGATGTTCCAAAGAGCCCGATGCCTGTAGTTGGTCACCTAAGGGAATCCACTTATGACTCTATTACCCAGTAAATTAGCAGAGTGGTTCAGTCAGGTATATTTATCATGAAGAGAACTGAAGATAATTAATACACTGCATTGAATGCAAATTGCACCCACAGCACTTATCTCATTTTCAATTAGCACAAATGTTACAGCACTGCAGGCTTGTTATGGTTTTACCATGGGCTGGGTAATTAATTTCTGTGAGCTACATATCAGACACCTGATAATGCCGTTTATTAATAAATGTCACCCCAGGTATCTGTTAGGAGAGGTAAATAAATTAAATGTTCAGTTGTCTGCCCTGTGCAAATCTATTCTTACACCCCATTGCATCTTTTCACTTGTTTGTTTATCAAGGAGAATGACTGCCGAGATTACAATGGCAAACAAAGGAATATGAGGAACAATAATCTGCACCCCAAAGCGATATTTCTCTCACCGCTGCTGATGGCAGGAGCCATGTCACTGTGTCTCCCTCCTGCCTGGGGACACGGCTGTGGGTCACTGAGGTGACCTCCCTTCAGGGCTGCCCAGGACCCATGAGAGCAGAAAAGCTGAAGTGCCCCCCAGATCCTCACTTTCAAGGAATTTGCCAAGCACTTATTGGTATATATTTCTGTCTGTAACTTTGTCTCTCAACATTTAACTGCCCCTCGAGCCAACACCCACACAACTCCTAGTGGGAATTGTGCTCATCAGCTCCTGAGGAGATTCAGGTTTGTGTTTTTCCTTTTCCTTCCAAAACTTCAGAAAAGGAGGGTGGGGTTGGGTTAACCTGCTGACTTGCCCCCACCCCAGCGGGGCCATGGCCCCTGGTGGAGGTGAGGGCCCCTCCAGTTGCCTCAGGGCTGGGGGTGGCAGGGCATGGACTATGCCAGGGATTTTTGGAGATCTCTCCTCAGGAAAAAAAAATATTGTAGGGAGAATGAAACAACTGTGTGCCCTCTGATCTGTTGCAGGTTTTGGGAAAAGAGGGGAGCAGGAGGTGGTGGGATTCTGACAGCACAATGGTGGATAAAACCAGGTAAGGCCCTTATGCAGAGATATGGGAAGGCCAGGAAGCGCCATCTCCCCAGACCCTGAGCTTTCTTCTGCTGAGTGGGTAGATTACATCTGGCAAACTTTCTGGCCAACTCCTGTTATCCAAAATTTCAACATAGGTCTTGTCACCTTTGAGAGGAAAAGGTCCTTTGGTCTTTTTTTTTATCCCTCTCATTTGATTTTGAAATTTCAGGAAGCCACACTAACAAAAGTAGTTGAAAATGCTCCAGCTGACATGAACTTTGGTGATCCTTCTCCCCAAGGAAGACCACAAGCAGGTAGCTGCAGTCACTTTAAGCAAGCTTTGCATAATCTGTCTTAGGTCATGTTAGCTTGGTTGAATTAACACAACCTCCATTGTGTGAGTGTCATTTAGTTGATAGAATGATGCTTTATGGTAGTGAGCTCTTACTTACAACACAAGTAATTTGTACTTTATAGCTATACTGGTGTACATTAGGAGTTGTACTAGTTCGAATACACTGGCAAAAGAAATATGTCTAACTGACCATTATATTGGTAGAAATATAATGAGTACGGAACAAGTGTCAATCTTTCTTGAAGGTAAAGAGTATTTACAGCAAAAAAAAAAGTAGGTGCAATACAACACTCAGTTTCCCAGATATAAACATATTTAGGAAGAACCACATTATGAGTGACTTTTAAGTTAACTGTGGGGAAGAAGCCTGTGGGGAAGAACAAGAGACTTGCCACAATAATTTAATCAGTGCGAATTTCAGAGAAAAGTGCTTTTAAGCAAAGTGCTTTCATCCCTTATGCAGGTCTTCATCATATTTACAAGTTTTTGTACTGTAAATAATATCCATGTGCTTCCTGGTAGCGTGACTGCCATCTTACCATCATCTGCTGTGATTTTTTCAGATTTCAGGACTCAGAGATAGCTCAGTATTTGAAGATGGGATTTACAATAATGCTTTAAAAATACTGCAGCACTTGAAAAATCAATTTTAAAAAGCCTTATTTGTATTAAAGTTCATACTTCAGAGAAGAACACATGATTTTAAAGGCCAAATGACCTGCCAACATCCTTTAAAACCATGTTTAATTTACTGAGAAGAATGTATCAACTCTCAGTTTAAACAATTATAATATCCATCCTAAGAAGCTGGAAAGGTATAGAATTAATGCAAACTCCTTATTTGAACTGGAACAATATTTACAATAAAAATAGAAATGGTGAATGCCTTGTGAGTGAGACAAATATGATTTCTTTACAGTCAGATCTAGGCTAACTCCCAGGTATGATAGGTCTGACATGGACTCCTGACCCGAGTGTGTGCCCTGCACACTTGTTCCTCCTGAGTGGCCACCTTTCCCTGTGAGGGATAGCACAGCTGGTGCCAGGGTCATGCCAAGCCAGCTGTACCATGCCCACCCAGCTTTGGCTTGGCTGGTGGAACTGGTGCTACCTGCAAAGAGAGAGTCTCTCATGGGGAACAGGCATTGTGGAAAAAGTTTTTCTGGTGGAATCACGCAGCACAGTAAGGAGACTTTTACAGGGAGCGTGGGCTAGGAAAGGGTTGTTGGTGGCTGAGGTCAGTAGTACTGGTGGGGAATGAGCTCATGTGGGTCATGCCCATAACAGCCAGCTCCCTGCACCATACAGTGAGCCTTGTACCCGTTCATCAGTCACTCATTAATTCCCTCTCCCACCTTCCTGCCAAGGGAGAAATGGATGTAATGGAGCATCTTATTTCTGTGTTTGTGATGTTATTATTTATGCAAGTCAAATATGCCGTATGATGGAGGAGAAGGCTGGTGAAGGTTTGCATTCCCTGAAGGTGCTCAATCTACAAGCTGAGGCTCTGGACACTTGTGTGTGATTCTTTCTGCAGAGAGCTTATAGGGCTGGCAGAGTGAATCTGTCAAATGTTTCCTTTGTTGCAGCTTCATACAGTGTTGGATGTGATGAGGATGATAAGAATGAAGACCATGAACTCAATTAGGAATTCCACAGGAAGCTGGTGCCAGGCCCAATGCCAGGTTTGATATGCCTTTCTCACTGAAGAGATGCATTGCAGCAGTAAATGAAGTTTTCTAAGCGTGAATGCTGCATGTTTGCATATTTCAAATGACTATAGTCCAGCTGAGAAGTGACATAGCCATGAATAACAGAGGGAAGGTCGTCACCTGCCAGGGTGGCACAGAGCCTCCTAACCAATTGAAAAGAAGTGTTTCTTGCAGAGGTTGCCATAGGAAAACTTAGCATCAATAGCAAATGCAAGAGCACACCTAAATTATGAAACCAGCACACCGCTTGTGGAAATACACCACCCAGCCAGGCATAGTGCACTCAAGTGACAAGCTCTTAGAGATGCTTTCCTGTGTCCCATCAGTCTTACCTCTATTTTGCTTGGATTTAACCAGCTGCTTTTCTTTCACTGCCATGTTGGTGGTAGCAATGTGCATATATACAGAGAAATTTAGGTAGAGCTGTATTTCACCTGCCCATTTTTTGGCAGTTCAGTCCATGCCATATCACTCAGCAGCTTCGTGTAGAAACAGGGAGGCACCACAAAGAATACAGATCAGGAGTCCACAGCAGAGAGGAGTATAGTGTGGGAGATAACACTTCTTCACAAGTCAGGAGGTGTGTGCCAGCAGGAATAACCCAAAATAATTTTAGTACATTACCGTGGACTTCTGCCACCCATCAGGCAAGACAGCAATATCTCATGGTTAATGCTGAAGTCAAGGAGGATGGGGATGGATGCCTGCCCTCTCTTCACTGACAGTAGGGCGTCATCCATCAATGCCACTTGAACAGCTCCAGTTCCATATCCTGGCTTGAATCCAGACTGTGACAGATCTAAAAGATTCACCTTTAGCAGGTTTAGTTCAAGCTGCCCTTTGGCTAGAAGCCATAGGAACTTTCCTGGTAATTGGGAACCCTCTTGGATACTGGTTAGGAAGAACTCATGTCCATAGGGTAGATTTCCTCAAGGCTAGGTAGCAGTCAATTCCTAACATGTTGGTAATTCCCCAGCTGGTATTCTCCATCTTCCCTCTTTCAAGACTCTGACCTTCTGGGTTGGGCTCTGGAACAATCTTGGGCAGATGACAGCATGAGGAAGCCACACAACATTGCTGGGTTAAATCCAGGACAAGAATGAGTTCTGAGGTGCAGTCACTGCAGCCAAAAGCCCTGTCCTGTCAACACACTGGTAAACACTTGTTCCGCTGATCAAAGGGGTGAGAGCACTTTCTAGGACTTTAAAATGTAGGCAACTTTGGCCACAGGTAAAAGAATGCCCACTTGTCCACTGCACTTTGCCCCAGCTTGCAGCACACTGAGCTGTTCTTGCTCTGCTTGGTTGCTGTGGAGGCTGGGTGAGCCCAGAGTTGTCATGCCTCTGTGCAGATCAGTGTGCGCTGAGATGCCTCAGGATGAGAATTACAGAAAAGAGAAAGTCTATTAGCTGTCTCGTTTGAGCTCCCTGTGATTATTTGTGTCTATGTGTAAGATTTCCTTTGGCTCCTTGGTTCCTTCTGGCTGTCTGTACTGTAATGGAGGTCCAGGGGGGTGGTTACTATGTACCATCAGGTTGGGACCAAATGCACTTGGCACTGAACAAAAATAAACGTGAATAGCCTGAATATGCACCAACTTTTTCCTTCCTACCTTATGGATCAATGTCAAAACCTTTAAGTCTTTATGTCTGAGCAGTTTTTCTGCAGCTACGTGTTAATGACTTGTTTATATTCTTACAAATGCAGATTTACATTTACCTGTGTTTCAAGATGATTAGTGGCTACCAAGCAACTGATTACACTTGCAGCCAATCCTGTGCCATTAATAGTGAAAAACGGCAGGCACTGTTGTTTCAAATCTCTTTTGGTTTGGCAAGGGTATGATGGTAAAAAATAACAGCTAAATCAATTGCTTGAATATACAGGGTTTTTTCACCTTCAGGCATCTTTATCAGTCCAGCTTTGATTAGTATCTGTACACTGACTGGCATTTTCCTATTGCCTTTAGAGAAAATGTAATTGGTTGTTCACTATTTTTCTTCAAGAGGTGGTTTTCTGAAAATTAAAAAAAAAATTACATAATGTTTATGTTTAAAGTCAGTCAATGTTGATGATCCTCATATTTGACCCAGAATCTGAAGAATTATTTGAAAAGATCTGTGAACTATTTAGTTTTCCAAATTACTATACTATGTTTATTTTTATTTAACAAACAAAAATTCCAGCAAAGTACTGTTTGCCCCATTACAAACAGGTCAGAGCTCACAATAAGCACACATGTAATGAAGGTAAACTAATATTAGCCAGCACAGGAGAGGGTCAAATATTTAATCTGAAACTGAGTTCTTGGTTAAAACATGCGGTTTTCTGTCAAGCAAAGAGAGTAATGAATTTTTGTTGCTTGTGGGGAATTGTTTCAATTTGGGGAAAAAAGTAAAAAAAAAGCCCAAAAAACCTGTTTCATTTCAGCATTTCTAAACATTCCAACATGTTCTACAATGAAATACTTTGATTTCACAACTACAGGTGTTATTTAATTTTCAAAATTACTTCCAGTTTATTTAAAAAAATTAAAATGGAAGAGATGAAATATAAATTAAACTATTTTTTTTGGAGTCAATACATTTTTTTTCTGGAATGGTATAATTTGCCTTTTTTTTTTTTTTTTTTGCTAATGCTTTTTTTTCCAGCAGAGAAAAACTTCCGGAATTTTATTTTGGGTCAAACCAACCAATGATTACATATTATCTTTTGCTTTGGCTTTGATTTGATTTGGCTGGTTATAACCCCTTGTACAAAGCTTGAAGGAAGAAATGTCAATTTCAAGTTTCCCAGTTCCCAGAAAAAGCTAAAATGTCCTGATTATTGGAATCAGGTAAGAGAGTCAATAGAATGGTGGGGACTTCGCTTTCTCTGGGGTCAGGAACTTTGGAGTTTAAGCTTTCTATCACAAAAGTCAATGGAAAAATGTGTGTGCAGGATCTGTCCTGTTGTAACTAATCCTGGGAATCAGAAAGTCTGCAGACTGAGGTACTTCCCTGGGCTTGTTGCTAATGAATCTGCGGTATAAGAAAATTACCTTGGTCCTGTAGTATATGCACTTCTTTCCTATTGTCAACACTTTTCAGGTCCTTGCTATGCTGCTCAGTGTTGTAGATATCACACTTCACCACCTAAGGAGTTTTTTTGGTAATCTTGGTCTATCAAGGAAGCAAAGGTTGTTGTGAGTGAAGACAAGGGTGGGGGCGGGGAGGTTTTCAATCAGCAAGTGATCTGAGAATAAAGAAAGGTTACCTGTTTGTTTGTCAACAGGATGAAGTAAATAAGAGTTAAAAAAATCGGAGACACCAGTCAAAGGCAATCAAATATGTATTTAATTAAAGCAAACATAAAAATTAAAGTTACATGTTGAATCAATAAACAGCACTTTTTTCTACATGCATTTTGAACAAGACAGATCAGAATCTTGCATGATGAAGACATAATGTGTCATAATAATTAGGAACACAGACAAAAGAACAGCTAATCAACATGCAAATTTATGCAGTTCTGGCGATTCAGATGAGGCAGATTTCTACCTCTTTTTTTGCTTGATTCATCTTCATTGCTAATCATCTGAAGGCTGCCAAATGTTCACTGACACTAATGTATTATAGGTCAAGAGAGGCAGGTCTTCACCTATTACCCCCACAAACAATATGCTTTCCTTCCCTGTTTCCTCTTCAGGATTTTCAGCAATTACTGCCAGATGCAATCAGACTCCTTGAATAGGAGCAACTGGGGCTTGTTTGTGGCTTGGATTCATTAGAATCAGGAGGATGAAGAAAGGAATAAATTACTTAATTGCACAAAAAAGTTGCAGCCAAAGTGATGGTGAGAGAAGCTGATTGTGTAGTTGCGTATTAGGCCACTCTTGGAATGGAGGATCTTAGAATAGCTGGTAGTTTGGCCTTCCTGATTCAGACAGATTTGGGTGTCCTCCAAAACAGATGGCTCCACACACCATCTATTCTTCTCTTTGTCAGGTTTTACCATTTATTTGATCTTGTTCATCTATGATGCTAGTTGTATTAGATGTAACACAAATATGCATTCAGATCATATCCATTTAGTCTTACATCCCAACTTTTATTCTTTTAGCCTTGTTTGATGAGATGATCAAGTTGAACAAAGCCCTTGTTGTCCTGTTCCCTCACAACATCCATACATAAAGCACCAAAACCCGTGACTAAAGCCTTGCACAGACAAATAATCCTCCTGTGTCACAGGTTTTAAGGGTTTATTTCTCCCCGTTTTACCAAGCAGCCCCCAGGTCTGACAAATGATAACCAGACACTAGAAATAGTTAATTTTTATTTGATCCCATAGAAACAAACATTTGCATATGCCCAAGCAAAACTGGCCCCCTCCCATCCTTATGCTGAGACCCCTGTTCAGATATTCTCTTCAGGTTCCAGGCCATGTGTTATGCTTGTGGGTGGTCTTAAGATCTTAAAGAAAAGCTTTGCTCTGTGAAGTCATGCAGCACTGTATGTAATTAAGAGGCTTTTTTTCCTTTTTTTTCCCTCCCTAACCCCCTCTATGTTTCCTGATTTCATTGTTGTTGCGAATGATCAACACTTTGTGGAAGAGTTGCCTTTCAGGTAATGGTTAACATTAACTTAGTAAAAATGAGATGTGTGGTTGGGGATTCACCTCCCGGTGTCCTGCTGAGCGCGGTGCTGCGCTGCAGTACTGCTCACTCGCAGGGGCTGCAGCGGGGTCACACATCCTTCTGATAGCTGGGTCTGAAGTGTGTGCTGCTCTCTGTGTATTTATAGGGCAGCCCAGGCAGCTGCTATCAGTCTTTCTTCTTGGGGAGTTGGGGTATCCCTTGTCTGCCCAATTATTGTGGGGATCTGTGGTCAGAGAGGGGCAGGTCTTTATGTAATATGACATGGTCCTGGATTACAATGAACTTTCAGGGTCTGTAGTCATTTATCTTTTTGCCCAACATCTGCTGCAGCGTGACAGATGCCCAGGAATGATACTTTACTCTGCAATCGTGTTTAGGTCTTGATTTCAGAACACAGGATTTTTGGGTACCTTTGAAGCCAAAATAGGAGATTGCAAAGTCTATAACATTTTTCGAAGTAAAATGAAACACCCATGGGAATGGCGGTGCAGTTGCAATGCTGGAGGGAGAGCTCAAGCTCACAATATCCAAGGAGACAAACTGGAGACACACCTCTTGCCAAGGCTGGCATCTAACAACTTTGCATTGCCCCTGGGGGGCAGCTATCCCAAGGAATCTATCTCCTGTAGTCTTTTTAGAGGCCGTGTATTGATACAGGTCCATGGAGATGGTGGGCCCTTCAGATGGCAACTTTTGGGACTGAAGCTGGTGGAATTTTTAGACCAGAAGCCCTGTTGCATAGCTGTCAGTGTCCATCTTGTCCTCCTTGTCCTCCCCTCAGCCCCTCCATAGTGCCCATGGCCCACTGTGGCTTTGACTGCAAAGTTTCCCCACTCCTCCCCCTCTGCCAGAGGAGAAAGAGCATTATGCCCCCGGGGAGAATTAGGGCCCAACTGATGGCTCCCTTTGCTCTGGGCAGGGCAAATCCTGCACCTGGCTTATTTCCCCTTCCTGCCAGTGAAGACAGAGGGCTAGTTGTGCTGGAAAAGCAAAAGTAATGCCCTACTCCATGCACTGCTTTCATTCCCATGAGCGAGTGTGGTTTTTATTTGGGGTGTTTCATAGGGCACCAGTGAATGCATTTTATTGCAAGTCTTGGAGGCTAAATTTTATTGCTGTGTCACTAGGGGGAGATTTTTGAAGGCACAAATGCATTTAAGTGCTTACTCTCTTTTGAAAGTCAACAGGAGTTACACATCTAAATGGCCTTTGTGTGTGAGGGAAATATTCACTGTGAAATGGGAAGAGTCCACATATCTGTTGCAAGTGATAAAGAAAGCCAATGGGTGAGGCTACACTGAACTGGGCTTTTGTGGGGGTTTTTTCTGGCTTTTTTTGTTTTTAAAATTGCCTTCACGTCCTTCATTTCTCACAGGCTGGGAATTGGTTTGTTACAAAGCATCGAGATACCTCATCTCCTCAGTCGAAATCCTCCTAGATAGTTTTGTGATAAGAAGACTGAGAAAATCCACACAAGGAACTTGTCTTTGTACAGATGATACCTGGCTGCTTTTCTGTCTAAAGTTATAGAGATTCAAGAGCTGATGATGTCTTACAAAGGCTCCCTCTATCTGAGGGTCCCCTCAGAAAGGCGGGGGGAGATTTGCTTTGACAGGCTTTAAAGTCTGTGTAATCTCTTGCAGAATGGCCTTTGCTTTCACAGCTCCTCATGTTGCACCATGTCCTGATTTCTACACTTGTATTTGTCAATGAAACATTGCCTGAGCTTGGGTGAACAGTGCTCAGTCTGAGTGAGGGCTGCTCACTTTGGGTATTTACCACTTTTTATTCTGTTGTGAAACTATCCCAATGCACAGAATATTATCGATAGCATCTGAGTGACTAAAGTGTTCTGAATGGAAACGTGAGGGAAGATGAAGGATGCAAATGAATACTCTTGTGTGCCTGGAAGGACAGAAGCACTGGCAAAGCTTTGGGCAAATAAAAGGCTATTTGAGCCAACACTGGTGAAAAGGGTATGGACACAGTCAGAAGCAAAAGGCCTCTGCAATATGCATGTTGTAGAAGGTGCTTTAACTAGGTCTAAACACCTATGCTGGGCACCTGTGGCCATCTGCATTTGCTGCAGCATTTTTTTTAAATGCTGCCGTTTCCTATCTGAGTAAGGCAGAGGCTTAGAAAATGGACCTTTCTGTGTGGAACAAGCATGTCCATGGGCAGACCACCATCCCTCGTATGTGTGCAAAATGGAGGTTAAAAAGGTTGCTGTCCTGTTGTGTCAGGAGTGGCAGACGTCACCTGGCTGGTCTCTGAAGGCTCTTGAGGAACTTCTGCCGATCGGTGAACTCATTCGTTCTGGCAGTCTATTACCTCCTTTGTTTTGACATATTTTCACTCTCCTCTTAATGTTTCCTGTTTTCATGAATCTTCCCCTTCTGCCGCATTTTCCTGTGGGTGTTTTTTTTCTCCCAGATGTTGTATGGCTGGCTATTTCAGTAACTCTTTGCGTACTATAGAGCTGAAAAAAAAAAGGCAAGTGGAAAAACCCCACACTGGAACGATAGAGTATTTTCCATGCGCGTGTCACACGCTGGCTGAAACATGTTCAACTGATACGTTAAATATCTATCTAAAATACTGCTATACGAAGGGCTTAATTATTGTATCCATTCAGGGTATGAGTTGGCATCTGCTATTTCAAAAAGCAAGAGGCTCTTTTAAAATAGCAACGATTTGCTAGCAATGATGGATTTAATATTTGTTCAGTGCTTGAACCTGTTTAAGTACAGGTTTGTTTGATATAGGTAGATTAGGACTATGGACTTCCATGGAAAAACATAATGTAGTTATTAAATGGCCAAAATACACAGGCGTAGGGCAGGATATCTGAAGATGCACACAGCAGCTCTTATTCTAACTTCTGAAAGTCAGGTTATCTATTAAGGTGGCTAACTATGTATTTCTACACTTGAAAATATCAGCCTGCCTTGTAAAGCTCAGCCATGCCAAATCTTTGCTTACCAAAGTAATTATATCTATATCCAAGCAGACTTATCATGGTCAGGTTCTCTTCCTGTATGGCATAGTTTATGTGTGGTATATCCTTGTGCTAGTATGTAGTGACTGCACCTGGAGCTGAAATGGGATGAGCTGCTTAGTTTTACATACCTGTAATGCTTGTATTTGACAGCTCGTTGCTGAAAACTTTGCAAAGGTAAATACATATAAGCTTGGGTCCTAAGCTCCAGAGGTTTTGCCAATTTACCTGAGACTTAGTTGTCATGAATATGTGTCAAGTCAAATTTCACATTGGAAAGGGATAACTAATGTAAAAACGAGGTTATTTGGAACTGACAGCAGCTATCTTTGTCATAATTCTGTCAGCCTTCCCCTCAGTTCTGCAAGTGAACATTTTCTGAGTAAATGTCCTTGAAGCATGTTTCTTCCCCCACTTCATTCACTTTACCGGTGGATGTCACTAGCTGAAGCACTTGTAGAGTCTACAAGTACACTTGGCAAGATTTTCTCCAAATCCCAACTGTTGAAGTAACACTTTAACCAGTACATACATGCTGGGAAAATGTCTGTGGTGAATACCTTATTGTTCTTCAAAAGACACGGGGTGTGAAAAATGTGCTGCCTTTGAACAAGCTGAACAATGTTGAGTCCACTGCTACTGGAGTGCATTGTAAGGCTTGTCATGTCCTTATGGCCAGCTAGATTCTTTGCATGCAATGTATCCAAAGTTTGACCCATGGCTCTTCTGCTTCCCCGTGCATCTACTCCTGGTTAGAGAAACTGTGTCTGGCCTAACCTCACTGCCACTTCAGTAGCTTGGTAATGTCCTCAACTGAATATGGGCATAAATGACCTCTGAGAAAAACTTTGCGACAAGAAAAGGTCCCAGAATTTCTTTTTAATCTTCTTTTTCTCTGGTCAATAGCTGAGCTGCCCAGGATGCCGAGGATCAGAGGAACTCAGACTATAAATGCAATTAAACTCTTCACAGCAGAAACTTTCCCTTCACATGTGTTGTTGATCGATGGTGGCATTCAGGCCTTGCCCAAGGAGCTGGGAGCTGAATGCTAGAGAAGAGCCCCCAAGGTGTGAGACACTGGTAACTTGTGACATGCAAAGCACTTTAGAGTGGCTTGCAGTGTGCCAAGCACAGAGGTGGAACACTTGGCAAAAAGGATTTCAAAGCTCTTGATTTAAACTGTGTCACACATGGTTTTGGAGGATAATGACAATCTTCCCAAAATCCTTTGTTACTTTTTTGTGTTTTGAAAATGCCACCTGACACTGTCAAGTGATTGGGGTGCTATCAAGCAGTCATCTGATTCCTTTGCCAGATGGGCCTGTTGGATGAGTTAGGAAGTCCAGGAGTTTGGACCCTTGATGGCAGCAAAGTCTTCTTCTCTTTAAATGTATGTATAACATGTTTTCTATGCCCTCTTAAAACACAATGGTACCTGGGATTTCTTTCAGATCCAGATGGAAAGCTTTTGTTAAAGGGACTGGTAATGAGGCTTAGTAAGATATGTTTTTTGTTAAGAAAAGATCATCTGGCGCTTGCTTTTGGAGCTGGTTGCTCATGAAGGTTTCTAATTCAGGGTCTTAATTTTTGTAAAGAGTGAATTACAAGAAGTCAGAAGAATGATGCGAAGAGCATTTAATAATGCACATTCACAAAGAAGTGGTGTAACTACATTAATTAGGCAAGTCTTGCGTAAAGATGC
The DNA here is from genome assembly GCA_013397775.1 of Eulacestoma nigropectus. Taxonomy (NCBI): domain Eukaryota; kingdom Metazoa; phylum Chordata; class Aves; order Passeriformes; genus Eulacestoma; species Eulacestoma nigropectus. Next base: position 588,477 of record VZTE01001498.1, read on the forward strand.
AATGTAATTATATATTTGAGACAGTTAATTAGGGAGCTACTTGGAAATTTCAGTGAATATTAAGGTAATTATACATAAATACTATAACCATTAAGACTGCACCCATAATGAAAGCAATAACTAATTACATAAATAACAGCATACTTATGTTTTTACATTACCAATACCTAACAATACTTCTTCTCTTTCCCTGCTCTCTTTGCCATGCAAATGACAAAACTTCAATTTTTAATTCAGATATTCTTGCAAATTGTTGAGGAAACAATGAACTTTCCTCTTGTCCTCTTTCTCTAGAGAAGACTGGACAACAGGAGTTATGCACACCTAGCAGGAAGACAATCAAGCATACTGCACAGGTCTGAAGGTTACATGCCGAGTTTTTGGTGGGTGCTCTTGGATTTCATACAAGCCCAGGTCTGAGAAGTCTAATAAAGATATTGTATAGCTGTAAGAATAATGTTTTAGACTGTTCCAGCAGGTTTGAATGAATTAGTACTGAGGGTTAGGTGAATGGCTGTCATAGAAACTGTGCCATGCATTTCATAGTGTTTGGCCTGTAGGCAAATGCAAGATCTTTACTAAAACATTTCCTGCCATTTAGTTCTGTCAGGGTTTGGGGTGTCTGTCTGCTGTCACCTTCATGTTCACCTAAATCTACTGGCTTCCGGTGACGAGTGTGTCAACATTTACTATGCTGTGCACATTACTATTGTTTTTCCAAGCTACCTCAACAAGAGTGTAACTCAGGCTCTCTATGCTGAGAGCTTTATATGAGGGGCAGCCTTATTGACTCAGCTGAAAATCAGAACTGTTGCTTTTTAACATACTTACTGAATCAATGATAGTTTCTAGCAACTCTCATCTAAGGATCTAAAAGGGTTTCAGAATGAGTCTGTGATTATGTGAACTATCATGATGAAGACTTTACAGGTGGGGAAACTGAGGCACCAAAAGCTCAAGTGACTTACCCAATGTCATGAAGAACATCCAGAGTCCCACTGTAAGCCTCTCTGCTCTGTTTTAGTCAAAGTCATCCTTTCTCCTGACAGAAGGATGTGGTTGGTACATGGTTTGGGGTCTAGTGATGGGACTCTCTCCTCTCTTTGTTAATCTTATCTGAATAATTAAATTGACCTGGTGAGACAGTGGAGTTCACAAAGGAATGTAATTTTCAGCCAGTTGTCCATATTATTATGCTTCCATCAACATCATGAGTAGCTGACTGAAAAGGCCCATAGCAGCATGGGCTCAGTGCATGTTTGTAATTTTGAAGTTACTGTCCTGCAGAACACAAGGTCATAATTAGAGAAGGGCTGGCACCTGGGATTTGCTGAGGCAAAGTTAAAGATGGTTTAGGACAACACAGTAAATTTTGCTATACTCTCACTGCAGACTCCAGGGCAAGCAGCTGTATGCAACTAAACCATGTTTTCTTAGCTTAACAACAGTGACCAATGATACTTCCTGCCATAAACTTCAAAACATGTCAAAGGCTGGTAGGACCTTTCAAATTATTTTGACTCTAGATAAATAGCGTCATAATTTTGAGATGGCAAATCCTTTCAATCTCTAGAAATGATCTTATTGTTATGGGTTTACACTATGGCTCGTGTTCCAAGGCAGATAATTTCTTATATCTTTTTTTGCACGGAAGTAATGTCACTAAGTTCTTAAGCTCTTCATTTCTAGCAGAGTGAGATTAGGGGCAGCTGACCTTTGTCGGCATTATAATACATGGACACAGAACTTTGTGTAGATCTGTTGGAAGAAAGATTAATTAACAAATGCTATAGCAGTAGATACCTACCAAAGATAAATTGTGCTACATTGCTATTATAGATTTCCATGAGTTTGTGACCAAGAAAAGTATAGTAGTTCTAGTTCATCAAGATTTCTGTAAAATGCTTAATACAGTGGTATGTGAAAGGAAACAATTTGGGCTGGAGAAGATATGGCACAATAAATGTAAAGAAATGGCTAAGGAAAGATTGCTGAAAACTGAGCTAAAAAAACTGCCAAGGGGCAAGAACACTAACTAGCAAAGTTTATTAATGATCATTCTTTTGACCTATCTGAACATTTTTATTTGTAGCCACAGCAGAAAATCTGTGCAAATACAAAGTCTATAAAGAGACAGAAAGCCGAGAGGCCTTGACAGTTCGGAGAAAGACTGACCCTGACAACAGGAGAAATGGAAAACGGATAAAATGAAGTACTAATAAACCACAAGGTCATGCAGATGTTTTTTTGCTCTGAGCAGGAGGCTCATCAGCTGGAAGTAAGAGAGAAGTGTTTTGCTGAATCTCACAATGATTGACAAATGCTGGGGCTCTACAACAGCAGGGAAGGGAAGTATTCCCTGAGATGTTCTCCTGGATGTTGCATCAGGGGAAGCGCATCCAGGAAACATGTGGGATTCCTGACTACTTTTGTACAAGGCACTGGGGACATCCAAAAAAAGACAGAATCCAGAAGAAGGGAAATTAAATTGAGATAGGAAATGGGGAATAAAGGACTGTGTCTTTAGTTTAGCAAAACTAAAACTGAGTAGAGGTATATTTCTCCCTATAAATATAATATCAGGGTAAGTGGTGAGAGTGAACTGGTTGAATTAGGGGTGTATTAAATGCCATAGGCACAATTGATAGGAGCCAACTGAATAAATGCTTTGGAAAAAGGATGAAGGTTTTAATAATGTGAAGTTTTGGAGCAGCTTTCCAATGGGAGTCATAGGGGCAAGAAAACTACCTAGTTTCAAGAAAAAACTTGAGGAATTTATCAATGAGATTGTGATGTTGTGATATCAATGAGATATGATGTGTCAGATGTAGCAGGGGATGACCTGAGAGGACTCTTCCAGTCCTATTTCCTATGTAAAACTATTCAACAGAGCCTCTGGTCTCCAGAGTATTTTTTTCTGTAAAAAGACTTCAATAGCAAGCTAGGGAAAATGGCCTTTCCTTTGGATTCTTTGTTTGCCCTTATCTATACAGGAGACATAGATCCGATCAAAGTGCCAATGAATCTTGTGGTAGGTTGGATGCAGATCTCTATTATCTGTGTGACAATACCTTTTAGGGGTCCTGCTCATTACTGGGGCCCAGCTACTTTCCATGACCTGACTTTTATGATCCCAGTTCATCTCTTAGCTAAATTCATCTGAAGCTGTTTCCTTGATACCCCCTTTAATATTTTACAGGTTTCTTACATTTCTTGTATTGTAATCTTCTGAGGTCCTTCAAAGCAAGCCAAACAATCTTCTGCCTTTCACAGTGCCATCAGCTAGCCAAGCCCATGAGTAGATCCCTAATTCTCTGAGATAAGATCAATAGCCAGTCACCCTCCTCTGTCCTAAAAAGATCTGGCAACTCAGTCTAGGTGTAGCAAGTGAAAGAACTGTTAATAATGGATGATGACTGACAAAACTCTTAGGTGTGAAAGGAGATTTACCAGGAGCATGGTGTTCATGCATAGTGCTCATTGATTGACAGCCCCAACAGGTTAGAGGTTACTCATGGAATACAGTCTTGATGGCCTAGGATGAAATGTTCCCCCTGACCCTTCTGTAAGCTGGTGATACAAAGCACAGGCTAACATATCATTAACTTGCGACACCATGATGATGGGATTAAGACCCAGAGGGCTTTATCTCTACCTTATTAATGGCAATTAAAAGCTGCGTGACACTTTTAAAACTTGTTGATGTAAAGAAAGTTAGTGCCTGTCTTATAGTGGCATGGTAAATAATTGTCTGGTTGCTTGGCTTTTCGTAATCTGCCCATGCAGCTGTATATTATCATTATTTTGCTGCAAATACAGCTTTTCAATTTATCAACAAAAGAGCAGGTAAGGCTCTATGTAAATAGTGATGAAGGACACTTCCAGGTTGGATTTTTTCCCATTTAGATTGCTGAGCATGAAAGAAGCAGAGGATTTTCAAAACTAATGACAGTACCTGTTAGACCTGTTTTTCAAAGTCTAATTACCCCCCAAAAAATGTGAACCCCAATTTTAGCTACTGCAAACTTCACCTGGCTAATTCATAGGGCAGATATTAAAAACTCACTCCACTCGTCTTTATATGGAAAGGGATATTTATTCCTTCTTGGGTGTTTACCATTGTTGGAGCTGTACTGATTTTGTGGGAAGGAGTTTCATTTTTTTTGGCCTTCTGAATTCAAGGAAATGTGACTACTTCCAGAGCAATATTGTGAGTGCTGTGAACTAGAAATAGGTCTCTTATGTGCTGCTTCTGTTAAAAATCTCAATCTAAATTGGAAAGAAAGGATCAAACCCTTATGTGCTCTAACTGGAAAGTCATGTTTCCCTCAAACATTTAGTGACTGTTCTTGTTCTCCTACATAACCTGATTAACTTCTCTGGTTGTGGTATCTCACTTTTCAGTGTTTCTGAACCACCTTCCTCACTTCTGTTTTTCTGTGCAAATGTGCACTAGGTGCTGTTTCATGAGAACTAGCTGTCATGGTGTTGGGGGACCTTGTATGCTGCAAATCTTTCTTGATCTTTTGAGAAGCATAGTCAGGTTTTTGCTTTCAAGAGCTAATCTCAGCTTTGTGGAGTGACAGAGTGGAGAAAAAAGTCATCAGTGCAGCTCCCAAAGAGACTTCTCCTCGCTTGCTCCCCAGCAAGCAAGAGGCAAAGACACTAGGTCTGCCTTCCTCTGTATTTTTACTGCACTTTTTCCTCAGGGTTATAGAAGCTGGAGAGCCTTTATGCGTTTGGTGTTGCTCTTGGTTACTTTTGGACTAGAGAAAAGGGCTCTCAGCTTTTGCCACTGCTGTAATTTCAGAGGTGTTGGTGTCTGTGGCAGCCTGCAGTGGCCTGTATCTGGCTGTGCCACCACTGGCTGCAGGACTCCTGCTGGGTTCTTCCTTCTCCCAGATCTCCAGAAGCTATGGGACTGGGAGACGTTGCCTGTCATTTTAGCCTCTTGCCACTCCAAGGCAGAGATTGCCTTACACTTGTAGTTTATACAGCCCCAAGCACAATGTCAGCATTACACATTAATTAATAATAGTGGCTTATATTGCTAATCACTTAATTATAAATTATGTCTGCTGGTTATGCCTGCCATCACATATTACTTTGTAGTTACATAGATATACACATAGTGTATCTGGGCTTTTGTAAATCAGCTTGTAGTTGTTCAGTGATACACAGGCTATGCCAGCACATAAATCCGATGTAAACTGCTAATCATTTTTAAATGAAGACAAAGCAATCTGAGTTTTAAATCCATAATGCAAGAGAATTACAATGCATGTGCCTGAAATTTAGGAAGAGAACTTGCTTTGCAGACGTTTCAATTGTAAGCAAAATTCTGACGTTGTGCGCATTACATGGTATTTTACTGAAATCACACTCAGTGGCAGATTTGCATAAATGAATGTATTGTATTTTTTATAACTGTGAAAGCTTTAATTACCTAAACTCTAATTAGGCTTGCATTTTTTAGAAAACACAAGATATTAGCTTATTTTGTAGTTGGCTCAACTTTAATGTTTTCCCACATTTGTAACTCATACGTAATAAAATTCTATAAAAACACAGGGAAAACACAGAGATGAAGGCATCCCTGGAATTTCTGGAGCTGATTGGTTGTTTCTCCTCTTGGTGCATTTAAGCCTCAATGCACTGAAATTTTCTTGAATGCTGCCCAAGGGCCAAAATCACACCTGATATAAATTTGTTGCAGACAGATTTGGTAGTGTTGCATCAAGGATGAATCTAAACAAGCATACTTTGATAATTTCTAGGAATAAAGGTGTTGTGTGAAAGGGAGTTATTGATGATATTGTTTTATAGTGGAATTTGTTTGGTGTTCCTGGAACTCTTGCAGAGTTCTATGATTGTTTTTTTGTAGAGCAAGATGACAATACTCTCTGGGTACTTGGACTGCTGGGTTTGCAACAAAGATTGAGGTACACAACACTTAAAAAAAGTTTATCCCAATAGGACTTTCACTCGGCACCCAATGAGTCACTGCGGTGCCTTTCGTAAAGAGGGAAAAATAAACCAGATAGATACAACTACCATTAATTGTTATTCCCCTTTTTGCCTATGAAACAAGTGCTAATGCATCTCGTGTTAATTCTGCTGAACTTTCTCCTTTGCTTCCATGCCTCTTGTCTCTCTGTTGGCTTACCCAGATTTTGCCCTTTCCTATGTCATAAAGTTGTGGCAGTTTTCTGTGTGTTTGCCACCATATGGGTAGGCTGCTGTAATGTGCCCAGACAGAGCTACTTTTCCAGGCAATTGAGAAACCTGTGCTGGATGAGAGCATCCAGCCCAGCATTCACTGAGGACATGCTGCTGGGAGTGTGCAGCACCTCTGTTCTCTCTTGCTGCTAAGGCAGGTCTACATGCTGTTGACATGCTCGTTGTGGTGTAGCTTTCCAGATGCTCAGGAGTGCTGCTTTTCTAAGTCAAAAGGAGGTGAGAATGCCTCACTTCTTGAAGGACTGTGTTGAGAGAAATTGTATAAATCCTCCAGTTTTATTCTAGGTTCTGCTTGCAATGTTTCTGTCAGGTGGACCCAAACAGCACCACAGCCTTACCAGTGACAGAACTGAAAAAAAGACAATTAATATCTCACCCATTATTATTACTGAGGGTTTCAGCTATATTCTGTCAGGAGGAATGGAAAAAAGGCAAAGGAGCATCATATGTATTTTCTCCTCCCTTACTCTTTTTAATCCTTGAACAACTTGCAGCAGAAAGATTTGAGGAGTTCTACAAATGAACTGTTTAGATGCAAAGTAAGAGAGGTAAACACTTAGCATCTACAGGTTACATTTCTTGTTCTCTTCTCAAACCTCAAGGCTCCCTTTTTAGACTGCTGACTGTGCCTTTCATTGAAGTAATTGTAGTTCTCTGGGAAACATTCCTCTCAGTGCAGCACTGGTGGGGATATATCACAGTTCGTTGTATGTTACTGCATTTGGGCTAAGTAACACCAACTGGAGTGATGGAGAGCACATTATTACAAGTGCCTTTCTGCTTTCCTTACACATCATAATATTGTCCTAAACATTTTATTTTTAAGGCATGCAGATACCTGCGATTGCAAGATATCACTCAAGCTTCTGTGCTAGGGCAGACCTGTGAGTGGATTCAGTGATGTCAGCCCTGCTTAGAGCAAACAGTCTTCAGAGGGACTCTAAATACAGGAACCTCTGTGTCCCATTCCCAGCCACCTGCATCATGTCTCTAGATATTCTATAGGCTGTGTGTGTGTTTTTGTGTGCAGCTACCAGCTGGCTGAAGTTCCTGATGTGCTCCTGTGTAGAACCACGTGTCCATGCTTGAGCTCTGATAATTCTGGCCTTCAGCTGGTGTAGATAAAGCTATTGGGAAAGATGATCTTGGAAAGCATGTAGTGCACAAGTATATCCATATCCTGTTATTTCATGTGGGCCATGGTCTTCTAAACTCCTCCCAAGGGACTGTGAATGTAGTCTCAGACCCACAAGAGTAGTTTTACCTGATTGCTATGAACCTGGACAGAACTAGGTTTTCTTTTCTACAAGATGCAAAGCATCAGCAAACTCAAATAAAGGGTGGTATGTACCTGTCTACCTTTTAGGTTCTTAGTCCCTCTTGGCAAATGAGTCTTTTTGTGTCATATCCTCCTGGATAAAGGTACTAAACAGCACGGATAAAGGTGGGGAAAGAGAATCAGGCCTTATGGTATGTTATTCGACATTGATACTGCATATATTACAGTTTTCAGACATTTTTAGACAGACAGAGGTGTGGATGCTGAAAGCTTGGTTGCAGAGAGATTTTCCAGCTCTCTGCCAGTGTCTGTGTGAAAGCGAAGACTTTCACACGGATGCTGGCTGAGAAACAGTTAGAGGTTTCTGTAAACTAACTTCTTTATCCTGCAGGTGCAAGATGTTTTGCAATATTATTATTACTAACTGAAGAATTGTTTTCAAATGGGTGTTGTTGAATCTAGCCAATCATTCTGAGAGGTGGATGGTCAAGGAACCAATGACCTTATGCCTTTCAAGCGACCTAGGGGATATAAACCACTCTGTATATTAATAAATGATTCTGCTTTTCCTGAAATCTGCCTGCTTCGTTTCTCTCCGTCCCTGGTACAACAGTGATACAGAAGGAAATGGGTAGACATTTTACTTCAGAATACATGAAACGTATATGTTTTGAAGAAGAAGAAGTAATATTGATATTTTGTGTTTAAGTGGAATCTTTTTCTTAAAAACAGAAATGAATGTCAAATGGCACAGTCAGCTTGAAATCTGTATAAACAAGTGAATTACAACAGGTTCAGTTTCTAGACCTGCTTCTCAAGGCCTCCCAGTAACTTTTGGGCATTATGGTTTCCAATTCTTCTTGTCCTTAAGTAGTTTTATTTTCTTTGTTGTGTGAAAAACACCAAGGAAAACTTAGTCATATAATGAGAAAGCACTGAGTGAACCAGGAACTAATCCATCAAAAAGCAGACGCATTAGAGAAGATTGTTTTAGAGAAGATTGTTCCACCCTTATTAGCAGAATTTTGTTCACAACCATGTGTACAAGAAAAATGAATAAGCTCCATGAAGAAAAGCTTGATCCAGTATTTAAGTCTCAGCCATGGCACTGGGACATTTGGGTTGATATCTTTTGCCCTTCTAGAACATTTTCATTTTCTGTACTAGTTCTGGCAAGGTCTTTTGGCCCCACTGCACAGATAGCACACTGAGTGCCACGGTAGCAAGTGTCACACCACCTTCGTTCAGTGGCGCAGTGCCCACAGTAAGATTGGCAGCCTGAAGATGGGTGTGCAGATTTGTTATAAATTTTAGATGGAGTTCGGGAGCTGGCCAGGGAGACACCATTGCAAGGTGCTGCCCTCCAGGCACAGGCTCTTTAAGTGGCACTATTTGTCACCCTGTACCCAGGCTTAGCTCAGTGTCTGACTTTTCTCTCAAGAAACAACAAGGAGACAGCAGTAATTTATCTGATATTTTACTGGTTTGTACATTCATCCAAGACATCTGACTTCACTTTCCTTTTCTCCTACCTTAATTCCTTAATCTCTTTTCTGGCAGGATTAGATCCTACACATCAAGCTAGTCTTAGGCAGGATGAGAGGAGAAGACACTCTTCATGCTTCTTGTTAAAACAATTCTTGCTGTAAAATTCAGGATTAATGGGGATAGAAAAATGATGTAAAGATAGCCTTTACAGTAGTTAGCACACCTGCTTAGGGAAGGAAGGTTGTGTGGCAAAGACTGTGAAACACGTAACAGAAATCCAATGCTGCCATTACTGCTATGTATGTCTTCCTCCTGTAGCGGTGGTGTATAAGAAATGGAGAGTTGTATGGAGATGGTTTCGTATGGAAGCCCCTTCCCGCAGATGTTCCAAAGGTACCTATAAGACCAGGCTGATCTTCTGAGGTAGATGGAAGTGTGGATGCCTGCTGGGGCAAAAGTACTTGATCCCCATTGAGTGACTGAGCCTTTTCAAGACAGCATTTTCTAGCCATGCATAGAAACAAAATTGTGGAAACTGGGCAAAATGCAATGCAATTGACTGATGTGCCAAAAGACTTCTGGGTGTTCTGAGGCTTATATCTTGGCCATGCAGGCAGGTTATAGCTTTCCAAGCACTGTTGCGGGTCTGGTCCAGAAGCATTGAGTTTTCCACCAGTTAACTGCCGACAGTGTCCTTATCTCCCCAAGGAGTTCAGTTATTGCACCCTGTGGTCAGATAAATAGTTAACATAAAAAGGACAAAGAAAAGTCTAACAGTATCCTTTTCAGACTGCAAGCTGCTAGGAAAATATAATTCCAACTTGATGTGGGCTGTTTTGATGGGCAGAGAGGTAAAAGGCAACATTTCAAAATTGTGGGTAATTTGTGAGGAGATGAATTTGTGATTTTTCCAAACTTGGTTCTGAATGGTCCTGAGAAGCCAATAGGAACTACTTATTCCCAGGCTTTCTGAGACCAGACCCTAGGAGCTGCACCTGAGTCCCCTAAAAATGGAAGATTCTGAGATCAGTGGGAGAAAAAATTTTGGCGGAGTACCCTATGTCACACAGTGGGCTTGTGCCGAAGCCAGGGCCCAGCCTCATTTCTCCAAGTTCTCGTAACAATAAGAACAACCTCCTCAGCAATTGCCTTACAAAAGGTTTGAACATCAGGTTACCCAGAGACATGAGCAGATAGTAGAGCAGTGATGTACAAATGAAAGTCCTACACTTTGACCTCCAACCACATGAAGCCCCATTACAATAAATATCCAACAACACATCCCTTTCCACACCACATGGATGCTGCCTTAGGTACAAAGGTACTAAAATGACTGTTCCATGTAATAAAACATGGTGGGAGAAATTATGAAGTATAAAGTGAGGTTATTGCCTTCACTGCTAATTAAAGTTTACTGTATCTTCTTGCAGCTTTGTTTAATGGGCTCCTACATATCATGGGGTGTTTCTTTAAAGAAATAAAAGAAAGCTCTTTTTAAGGTCACTCACTTGACCTCAATTCATTGTGTTGTGAATGCGGTATTGTAGTAGCACATATTGTGTGGGGTACAACACCATGTGCTGCTCGAAGACTCCTGTGGTAGCTAAGCACAAAGGGCTGCGTTAACGATGATGTGTCAGCCTTAGCTTTGAATTTCCTTGCTTGAGTGCTAGTTTTCATTACTGACACATAATACATGGTGTTAACCATTTCAGCACTGAACTGTGCACTGGGACACACCACCGTTTGTGCTTGGAAATGGCCATTTCTGAAGTGCCAACGATCTGAGGTACAATTATTATTTTATTACTTAATGGCACCAATTAGGGCAAGCATTGTCAACTAGCACACAATGATCTCAGCACCACAGTGTGATATAACTATTACAATGAGTATCATAGCCTGATACTTATGTTATACAGGGAATAAAAAGCTTCAGGCTATTTTTTTTTCTGATTTGGCCAAAAAATCTGTGTTCTGAGGTTTTCACTTTGTTTCTTTGTGCCTTCATTTCCTCGTCAGATAAATTCTATAAAGCACTTTGAATATTGCTAATACTTTATGTAACATTTCCTACCACAAAAAAATTCTTAGTAGTAACTCATATGGTTCTGTTCTTTCATGGCTAAATCCTTGCTTATTTTCTGTTTTCTCTTCAATCCTTTTCCCAGTCTGCTAGCTGAGTCTAGATCCGTGTTTACATCATACATCTCAAGCTGCAGCTGCTGTGGACTCTCTTGTTTGGTGGAACTCTGTTACTTTGGTATCTTGGCTCTTTATCTGGCTCGGGTTGCTTCCTCCTCAATACATGTTCCACTCATGAGGCGGGTGATCCAAAGCCCATTGAAGTAAATGGAAAAATTGCTGTTGATTAAATTATTTCACATCTGCACTCCCTGGCTCTACCAGCTTCTTCTATTGTCCACACATCCTGATTCACAAATGTTTTAAATGACAGCTTTAGGAACATGAAAGCCTCTGGGGCAATGGCCTAAAGAGACAGCAGAGGGTAAAATTTGTAAGCATTATAATGCTAGAGCTGTAGTGCTTCCATTAGTCAGTGCTAAGCACCAACTGAAAAGCCTGCCTCAGTCAGGCAAGGAAGGCTTGCATTTCACACACTCAGGCACACAGGCAGCCCCCAACTCAGAGTGTAGTTCATCAGGAGGATAATTTCTTTCCAAGTGCAAACTGAGCATCAACTCCGCTTGTCCTCCAAACCTGGAATTCACTGGGGGAAAAGCTGGTAACGTATGGAGGGAGGAAGCCAGTTCCTGTACCTGACCTGCTCTCAGGATCACAGATTCGTAACAACAGGGTGCCCACACTCTTCATTTAGGTGCTGCTCCCAGTTACTTCTTTAAAGTGATTCCTTGTGGGGACCCTTTAAAGGACAGATGTAATTTATACTGGAATTTCAGTGGACTTCTCAAAATGGTTAAAATGGCAGTGAGACGTATCAGTAGACCTCATTTTCAGATGAAAGTAGTGGAAATTCAAGTACATTTTCAAAATGAAGGGGCTGTTTACCAACATAATATTTGGAAGCAGTCAGAATGCAATGTACAATTATGGCAACATTTGGTAAAGGTCACATGCACTTAAGTGCTCAACAATGCAAATATCATTCCCAAGATTTTCTCATTTGGTTTTTTTTTCCCTCTTTCTCTCCTTTGCCCCTGTGCCTGCTGTCTCTCGAGCAGCAGAGTTTTATTCCTGGAGTATTATTCCAGGCACAAAGATCATGAAGTAATTGCATACAGCCAAGCCCAAATGTGGGGATAGAAATTCAGCACTATGAGCTCACCTGTCCTTAGGTGAAAGTTTATAAACACTTGGATGCTGTTTAAAAGCATTTACAAACCTTCTGATGTTCGTTGTCTTCCGTTAAGGCATGGATTCAGCTGTACCAATGGAACAGATGCTGGTTTGTATGCCTGAATTATACGACTTTGTACCAAACCTTTCCGTTCATTACTAAAAGAATAGCAACATCATTAGAGTTATAAATATAGTTACCAAGGAAACCAGTTTATCCTAATTGGTTATCCTTGTTTCATTCTTTATCCCAGTATCTTTCTGTTCTCTATCCCATGGCACCTGACCATTTTTTTGCCCCAGTTGAAAGATATGGTAAACTGCTGTCAGACTGCCTAACTTGTTGATCCACGTCTTAATAGAGGTGGATATACCTTGCCTGCAAAATTTAAATCTAGGTTTTCTTTCTTCTCCCACTTTAGTTTTTTGGGTTCTCAGGGGAATCTGTCAGTTTGTTGTGCCCAAGCTATTGAGAAGTGACTTGGTTTTCTAGTATTTCCAAACTCATGTGCTGCCACTAAAAACACAATCAAGGAAAGAGGAAGCAATTCTTGGCTAACAGTAGAAATTAGCTCCCCTAAAATGTTTAAAATAATCAAGGAAAAGAAGATGTAATATCCTGTGGTGGAGGAAGGAATGGACTTGTCTTTCTTTGCCAGGACCTTGAGGCATTTCTTTTCTACAGCAGTTGTCCGGGGTGATTTTTCTGGGTGTCTTTGGTCCTGATTTCCTACCTGTGTAGCAGGTGTAAGCCATGCCATTGATGAGATCAATGACATTGTTTGAACAAACTGAGTGAAACATTGTTCTGTGAGGGCTGATGAGAATGGTCCCTTTCCTTGAGTTCCCATGCATTGTCATTTTATTAAGATAGGTGAAAGCTTTAGCTTTAACTGAATGTCACATCAATTTTGTTATGTCTGTAGGCGTCTTTGTTTTTAAAATTCATGACAAGTGCCTTGCAATACATTTTTACTACATTACAGCCACCTGTTCTACCTTGGTGGGTGGCTGTAAATCTGGGACTGTCCTTTAGTGTGCGTGTACATGAATGATTGTTTCTTTATGCAGCGTATTAGGAGCTTCCAAAATATATTCATAGCCTGGACCATTCTGGGGGGACATGTGCATGTTTTATGGATCGGCTTTCCTTTTCTGCTACTGCAAAAGGGTCACCTGGGGTCCCAAAGAAAATCTTCCTGTCCTTCCCATGGGCCACCATATGCGTTCTATCCATTCCTAGCCACAGTCAGTTCACTTGTACTGTATGTAGCCATTAAAACAGTTTGCTCCTAGATCAGCATCAAATAAATAATTCAGATTGGTGCGATTCTTGACATGCCTTTAAATTTTATTGTCAATATCTGGCTTACCCAAAGAATGTCCACTATAGATACTGTGTGTTAGGAAAACATGCAAGCATTTCCTTAACGTCCCTTTGGTGTTTCTGGGGTTGGATTCAGCAAAAGCCCTCAGCTTCTGTGGAGCTGCAGACACATTGGCGCAGGACTCCATTTCTTCTCCGTGAAGGGAAGCCCACTTCACACTGTTGTTCAGTGGTGCAATTGGCTTGTGGGGGTGAGGTGTTGAATGTGAACTCAAGATGACCAACCTCCTGTCCCTCTTGTCTGGGTCAGGCTTGGACCAACCATCTCACATCCATGTGCCTTAGTTTCCTAATTTTCAAATTGAGATATTGATATTTGATATTTTCTCTCTCCTTTTTTTTCCTCCTGTCAGCTTAATTGCTACTCTTCATGGTGGTGTTACACCTGGAAATTCTTGTAAAGCTGTTTGTTTCAATACTGTAGCTTTTTGATGCCATTCAGGTGCCAGAGGCCTAAAAGATAAATGCATTTATTTAATGGGATGAATTACCAATAAACTAACTCAATATATTATTAGAAACCTGGGCTGATTTCAGGTAGAGGCTTATGGGCTTATTTTGTTCATGGCCAATGGAAGCTCCTGGGGTCGGAGTCTTCTGCCTCTGTATATTTGTTTTTAAGAGCTGTAAAATAAAATCATTATGCAGAGGTTGTCCCTTTCCTTGTACAATATTGTAACCCAAATTCGTGGGCCACATGGAAAGCTCGTGATGATAGAAAGCAGTCTCAAGAGTCAATGCTGCAGGCTAGTCTTTTATTAATCTCCTGCAAAATGAGGTCCCACAGCAGCAAATCACCCGGTGCTGACACATTTAGTGCTTGTCTTCCCTAGTTCACATAAGGGGAAGAGCTCTGCATCCCCATTTCTGAGAGAACGAGGTGCAGCATGCGCTGTGTCTAAGGAAGAGGTTGGGTTTGCCAAGAGCACCAGATGAGACATTGATGAAATCCTGGGAGCGCCTGTGTACTTCTGGTGGTGTGGATTGTAAATCACAGTAAGGGATGTCGATGCTTTAATTATGTGTATGTGATGGTCTATGTGTTTGTGCTTGTGGGTTTTTTATAAGTACGGTAAATGGAGAAGAGAATCTGGCCTGGCTCTGAGGCTGCTGCTGCTACTGGCGAGGCAGGAGAACATTTTGGCAAAGCAGTATATTTATTTTTTTTAAACCTCCCTCCACAGCCCCTCCTGCTGTACTATATTTTTCTCTTTTTTCAGGGTTTTTTTGTGTTCCTTATCTGAGGTGCTGCTGGGACTGGCCGTGTGCTGCAGCTTAGCGAGCTCTTTCCTATTTATCTGGTGTGGTTCCCAACCTATGATTTAACAGTGGTGTGTGCAACAGAAAGAGGAAAACAATGTTTGATCTGCTAAAACGTACCTTAAGAGCAAACACACACACATTGATGAAGGTATCAGCTGGGTTCTGCCTACAGTTATGTCAAACAAAGTATGCTAGGAAGTGCCAACTTTCCTTTTGTGCTGTGACACCAAGCGCTGCCAAAAGATATTAAAAAGCTTGCGTGAACTAGGTGATGGCAGCTGTAACTATCTAAGTTATTGCCTGGCAGCTGTAATGCTTCTTCAGTGCTGCTGGCTGCTTTTTATATTTGGTTCCCCATTTGTTTGCCCTTATTCTAGCAACCGATACCACCAAAGCAGGCAATCAGTGTGTTACAGCACATGGCCACTTGCTACTGCAAAATAGGCAGCTTAGTAGTGGCAATTGAGAGACTCTCATGCAGCAGCTGATATAAGTCATATTTCTTTTGGAAGAGAACCAACCTAGCTTTTTTTTTTTTTTTTTGTTATGTGTCAGTGTGAATCCAAGAAACCTTAGATGAGCCGATGGCAAAAGGCAAACACACACACATGCACGTACACACAGACATTCACATGCATACACACAAAAAAATGCAGCTTTCCGTGTTCTTTCCGTGTTGGCTCTAAATGTGCTAGAACAATATAGCCAGCTCCCAGACTCTGCCAATCCTACATCTGCTCTCTAAAACCTCCAGCAAATAAGAATTACTGTGGGGTTGTTTAACCAACGCTTACAATATACACACTTTTCATTTTTCCGTCGCTTCTATCTGTACACTGGTGGCAAAGGTTTGAGAGATAATGGAGAATGATACCCACTGGGCACTTGTTTTCTCAGTGCTGTGAGGTGGGCAGTAGCCACCTAGATATTTCTGCTGGCATGCTTTGGGGCAATATAAAATGTTTTTCATTGCTGTGAGCTTTTTGGACATTGTCTGTACAGTGGGGAGTGGGTTTCTGCTGCTTTTAGGGTGGTTTTTTTTTTTTTTTTTTTTTTTTTTTCTGAGGGGAAGGCTTTATATTGTGTGTTCTTCTTTTGAGTTTCCTCTTTTCAGTCATCTCTTAAATAATGCCTACCATTCACGGATGTAATATTTCTGGGAGACATGTTATTTCTTTTATCCTTTCTCAGACTAGTTTTCAAAGTCCTGCAACATGATAATATTTTCATGGTGTGATCAACCTTGGAGCAATTTCTCCTGCATGGAAAATGGACTGAAGTAGTAGTTGCATCTTACAGAGGATAGGGCAGAAGATCTCAGCTGAGCTTTTAGATTTTTCTTCCTTTTCTGTTTAGGCTCAGCTGTTACAGAGACCTGAGACAATTGCACATTGTCTCACAGTAATAAGACACCATAATAATTCTTTCCACCAAAGAGTCCCAAAGCATTCATGAGTGTTTAATTACCTATTCCATTTCACAGATGAGGATGCTGAAATGCAGAGCAGTTAAGTGATGTGACAAAGGACACCTAGGTATTTGATAAAGTAACTTGAAAAAGAAACATCATGTTATTAATCCATTTTGCATCACAGAGACTGGACTCTACTTACCATCATCGTGACTAAAGAAATCTGCATGGCTTCAGAGCCTTGTCCCCAAATTAATTACTTATCTGTTTTGGTTTTTTTTACTTTCCTAGTTCACTGTGAGTTTGAAAATCCCCAATTAATTCTGAATCTCTTTTGTCTGCGTATTTTGCAAGACAAATCATCCCTATTACTTCAAAATGCTGGAGAGATTTGCAGAAAGTGCTGTAAATGGTAGGGTGTTGTTGGTAGGACTAGGGGGAGACTCACATCTGGCATTACAGATTATATCAATCCTATGATGAGTACTCTGGTGCTCGGAAAGACCTGTGCTGACCTTCTAAATTTTCTGTGAATTTATCTCTGTAAGGAGAGATCTCTAGAAAAACATAATTCCTATCTTCTGCTGCAGAAGTTGTACCTGTCTGCAGTAGTGAAGTATGCCAATGAAGAGGGTGTTTATTTTGAGAATTCAGATGAGTTCTGCTAGTTCAAAGTTCTCTTGGACTAGGTGGAAACCTACACATGCACAATAACATCACGTGGACAGTTGGGCATAGCTTGAGGAGAGAAATCACCTGTGGAGTCTGTGAAACAGCCCAAAGTTGCTTAACCTCATGCCTTTCATCTTCCAGAGGGTTTTCTTTGCTGAAATAAGCTGACCTGTTCTCTAATTGCCCCAGCACTTGCTTTTTTTCTGTTCCTTTTGTGGATAGAAAGCAAAGCTCATGAGTCAGACGTGCATGTGGGCAACAGCTCCCACAAAGCAACAGTGGGATGAGCCTGTGTCTTGTAGACTGCAGAGAGCACTACCGTTTATATCCCACGTGTATCAGAGGGGCTGGGAACACCCACCTTAGGTTCTCAAACCACTCCTGGCAGTGGGTGATGTTCTTTACCTCTTGGTGTTCCTGACTGCCTGCAGAAAACATGTTCTTCTCATTCTGTCCCTTACCTCCACTCTGGTGAGACCCCACCTGGAATACTCAGTCCAGCTCTGGGGTCCTCAGCACAAGAAAGACATGGATGTGCTGGAGCAAGTCCAGAGGAGGCCACCAAGCTGATTAGAGGGATGGAGCACCTTTCCTATGAGGAAAGGCTGAGAGAATTGGGTTTGTTCAGCCTGGAGAAGAGAAGTCCTTGGGGTGACCTAATTGTGGCCTTCCAGTACCTGAAGGGAGCCTACAAGAAAGATGGAAAGGGACTTTTTACAAGAGCATGTAGTGACAGGACAAGGGGGAATGGATTAAAACTAAAAGACAGCTGGTTTAGATCAGATAGTAGGAGGAAGTTCTCTCCTGTGAGGGTGGTGAGGCACTGGAACAGCTTGCCCAGAGAAGCTGTGGATGTCCCATCCCTGGAAGTGTTCAAGGCCAGGCTGGATGGAGCTCTTGAGCAATCTGGTCTAGAGGAAGGTATCCCTGCCCATGGCAGGGGGGTTGGAACAAGATGATCTCTAAGGTTCCTTCCAACCCAAACCATTCTATGACTCTATGATTACCACTCTCAACTTAGAGATCTGAGGCTCCTGCTATATAGTTGGTCACCCACAGTCGCCGGTCTGTTCGTCGAATCTTGTCTGAGATGCTTTTAAAGTAGTATCCTATCATCTAAATGAATTACCTAAAAGAAGATGTTCGCTAGGGAACAATTACCTGGTTTAGGTTTTTTTCCTTTGCCTTCTTTTTGGCATTGTAGCTTTCTCTGTGATGATAGAACAATGCAAATAACTTTCACCGTTATTTGCCATTTCTAAATGCAAAATAGGTTACTTGGAACCTCTTGTATCTCAATTTCTTTTTCGCAAATAATACCATAAAACCAAACATACAAATTCTTTCTCCTGACACACTCATACCATTGTCAACCCCAACACATTCATTATTTTTTTTTTTTGTTTTCCTCCTGGAGGCTGATTTGAGCTGTCCCTTTCCTCAAGAAATGCATGTGTGTGTGTGTATGTGTGTAAGGGAAATGCTGACAGACCCTTAACTATAACAGCACGAAAGGCGCCACTAAAATAACAGTGGAACAGATGCTGTCACCACTGCCCCTGGTGGGGAAAGAAGATGAAACAGAAGGGCATTAGAGTTGGTGGATGGCAAATTAATCCTATTGTACTAGCAGCTGCAACCACCAAGATGCTCACATTCATGCTTAGACACTTCCAGTACACCAAGCTCTAGTAGGGGTGGTTGGAAAGGATGAGGCAACGAAAGGTCACTGGAGCTGTTTTCATCTGAACAAGAAAAACAATAATAATCATAAAAAATGTTAGTGTATGTTCTCTGCTGTGACTAGGCTCTTTTTACTGTGGCAACCCAATCTATCAATCTGGTATTTTGAGACTCTCAGTATTTCTCGAATGCTGAAGTATAATGCCAATGTAATTTTTGTTTTCTTTTCCCCCTGCACCCAAGCTTCCATATGCTGAAACTCTGATTTTAGATCTCTTTTTTATGCTTATATTAGCAGGAAAAAAAAAATCACTGTTATTTTTAAACAGTGAGTAAGAAAGTTATAATTTTCATTCCTAAGACAATCTGGTTGATTTTGTGGGGGTGTTGTGGAAATTGAAACTCAGAAAGACCTGTGACCTTAAATGATTGTGTTAAAAAAAGAGATCTTATTTCCAATGAAGTGGATGGTGTAAATCAGAATTTTAGAGGCTCAATTTATCTCTACAGGATTTTTTTTTTGGTGAAAACTTGTTGAAGGGAGCTGTGCAAACAATAGCTTGTGTAAGCCAAAGCTGGCATCTAGCAATTCTTAATGTCTGAATGAAAGTGCTTTCTTTTTTTTTTTCCCCCTTCACAGTACATGTTGCCAAGAAAACAAGGAGTAGTTGCTTTAAGCATTTACAAATGGTAATGCACCAACAGCTGGTCTCAATCCAACTGAGCTATTGTAGGGGTATTAAAAAGACAGGCCAGAGTTTGAGATCTACTGCCAACCTCCCTTGCAGAGTTAGGGAACATTTTACTTGGAAAAAAAGGTCTTATCTTCCTGCAGAGATCCATGGCTGTATTCTCCTGCAGAGCCTGAGCCCTGCCTGGCAGAGTAGGCAAAAATACATCGGTAGGCCAAATGCTTCATTGACATGAAAGTGTAGAATCTAATAGGTCTCCAGCTAGATTATTTATCTCAGTCTAATATTATAGTCTTCATCTGTGTTTTTCACATTTTTTTTGTTAGATAAATAGTTCCTTCAGGTGGCTATATTTTTATAATTTTTATTGCTTTCCTAGAAAAATCTTACAACTATGTGAATTCAATACCAGTATTAATGAAATTAAGTTAATTCTTCTGAATTGAAGGATAGTTCTAAAGGGGGTTTAATCTGAAAGACTTTTCTGTTTTCTGCAAAAAGCACTCACAACCTTTTCTCCATCCAGCAGGAACTGTAAAGTATTTTTTGACTTCTAGGTTTGTAGGTAACTATAATACGATTTTTTGAATAAAATTACAGATGAACTATGTTTACAGCAAATGTTCTAGAGAGAGCAATAAAAATTATTATTTTTCATGCTAAAGGCCTCTGCTATTAGCAGTACATTTTATATATGCTGCCTTTTCTGAATAGAAATGCAGTGTTTGGCTTTTCCCTGAAAGATAAATGAACCCATTTGTTGATGTGCCACACTTGAGCTGGACATTTATGTGAAATAAAATGGGCCAAATTAATTGTAAAACAGAACACCCCCCTCCAACGAAAACAGGCAAACAAACCATCACATGGGCAAATGGGAAAAATAGACTTTTTTCTTTCTTTCTAGAGATATTTGCATTTCTAGGGTGTTCACAGGTAGTGGCACAATGCCCACTTCTTTAGGTTTGTGTGTGTGTGTATTTATTTATTTTTTTACAATCATATGGCTTGGTTCTGTTTTCCAGATCTTGTCCGAGAGCTGCTATTTGAAATAAAAATGTTTGTATCCATTTCCTCATTAATCATTGTAATACAACCTGCTGCAGCTAAATGACAAAACAGATGCAACGATGAAAATTAAAAGTGATGGATACTTATCTTTGGCTATAAAAGCTGCTAACAATTTAGAGAACTAGAGTGCCTTTTGGAGCTAGAATGTGGCAAATGAGAGAACAATAAACAGGGCTAAAGAGTTTGCTGTTTGTAAACCAGATAACTATGGGGCTGCATTGCTGTCTAGCACTTGTTTTATGTGGTTTGTCTTTTCTATTGAGTAAGATCAAGTGAGGTATTATTTTAAAGTCTGATATATATAGCATTGTTGGAACTGGATGTAACCTAACCCCAACAAAACTGCTGGAAACATGACCTTACTTTTGTATGACGTTTTGGGCTTGAAAATAAGCCTCTTTTTTTTTCTCTACCACACACACCAGCTTGGCTTACGAGCTTTCCCTGTAAAATGGGGTCCATTTCCCTAATGAGAGCAGACCTATCCTGATACGAAATGTGCTTTTGAAATGTTACACTCTAAATCTGAATTCCTTATGTTTTCTTTGTGAAAATGCCATTTTTTTCAATGCGTTTTGTGGGGATACTCACTCTGAAGGGTGTAAAAATATAAGGGTCAAAGTCTTACAGTGAAAATACTTATGGAAGCTCCCTTGGGAACTCCATTCTTGTGTACAGTAAGAAGTGTTCTCTCATCCATCTCTATCTGCTGTCCTGCTGCAGCTGGGACTCTTATAGGTTGCTCTGTGCTGTGCCTGTGATTTGGCTGTATGCTTCCAAAACACTCAGATACAACTCTGAAATTGCAATCAAAACCTTCAGGTGCATGCAGTGATTCTCCTGCATGAATATTTTTAAATGCACAAGGAAGTGTGTTGATGCGCAAGGAAGATGTACAAATAGTTTGCATTCACCCATATTTAAAAGAGTTGGAAAGAGGGTATCTGGGATCACAGAATCACAGAATATTCTGGGTTGGAAGGGACCCACTTGGATCATCAAATTCCAACTTCTGGCCCCACATAGGATACCCCCAATAGCCACACCTTGTGCCTGAAAGCATTGTCCAAACACCTCTTGAGCTCTGTCAGGCTTGGTGCTGTGACCACTTCCATGGGGAGCCTGTTCCAGTGCCCAAACACCCTCTGGATGATGAACCTTTTTCTAATATCCAACCTAAACC
The DNA here is from genome assembly GCA_013397775.1 of Eulacestoma nigropectus. Taxonomy (NCBI): domain Eukaryota; kingdom Metazoa; phylum Chordata; class Aves; order Passeriformes; genus Eulacestoma; species Eulacestoma nigropectus. The sequence goes on from VZTE01001498.1 coordinate 610,164, forward strand.
TGCTCTGACACAGCTTCAGGCCATTCCCTCAGGTCCTGTCACCACAGAGAAGAAATCAGTGCCTGTTCCTCCTCTTTCCTTCACGAGGAAGTCGTAGACAGCCATGAGACCTCTTCTCAGCCTTCTCCAGGCTGAACAAGCCAAGTGACCTCAGCCACTCCTTGTGTGGCTTCCCCTCCAGATCCTTCACCATTTTCGTTGCCCTTTGGACACTCTCTAATAGCTTTATATCCTTCTTATGTTGTGGCACTCAAAACCGCACACAGGATTCGAGCTGAGGCCGCCCTTTTTTCTCTTATGAGACACTCTGTGCTGACAGGGGATGAAAAGCAGCATGACAATACAAGTTCTGTTCATTGCTCATGCTCTGTTTCAGATGAAATTTCTCTCAATATATTACTTTTATCCATGCGTTCTCAAGTTTCTCTTGAAAATGTAAATGGACCTGAGACTGAACAAAGATTCTGATTTCTCCATTGTCTTCTATCATGATTTATTTGTTTACTACCTTTAACGATTTGCATCTTTGGAAATAGAAGAACTATTGCCTTGCAATGCAGATAAACTAAAGTGAGGAAGGGCCTGCTCCTACCCTTAGCAGCACTGCCTTCACTTGGGTGTAGTCAAAGAGAAAATCCCGATGCTCAGTGAAGCCTGTCCAGTGTTAGCTGATGGTGGGTAGAAGTGTCCCTGCTGGAAGCCGCTGCACTCAGATCCTGCTCCCTGAACTGAGAGCTAATGGCTTTGTGTTGTTTTCCTGTGCATAACAGAAAGAGCATCTAAGTCACTTCATAGTGTCCTTAAATCTTGGTGTATTAATCACAATTGAGTCCACTTTGTGCACCAAGCCATGGCCCACTCGGCATCAACCAGTCCTGACCCAAGCGGGTTTTTTCGTTCACACTGTTGAACTACAAATCTGCTACTTCAGGTATTATGGTGGGAACTATTCCTATGGGTTGATTATTTCTCTTATTTCTTAAAGTAAGTCCAAACTAAATGCATCTTATTGGCACTCTCGGGAACCATTCCCTTTACAAGATCTTGCTATCCTTTATCCCATTCCATCATTTCTGATTACCTAGTACAAGCAATGATGCTTGCTTGAAAAAAAAAAATCCAGAGTTGTGTTTTCTCAGATTCAGCAGCAAATTGGAGCTGAGTATCCTGACTTTTAGAGCTTTTGTCCCCACACAGGATATATTTTTGAGGACAGAGAGCATCTCTATTATGTGAGTACACACTTACCATAAGAGACACCCCAGATTTACTGGTGAACTTTGAAGAGGAGCCATAGAATAAAACAATAACAGCGTCACCATCTGAAAATTCAGAGGCACCCAAAATATTTACCCTCCAAGATATCAGCAATCAGAACTTCAGAAGCTTTCTAAACTTCTGACTGCATTGTATTTAATAGTTTCTGATAGATTTATTTCTCCATTAATTTTTCTAATCCCTTTTTGAGCTTATTTATACTTCTGGCTTTCACTGCACCCTGTGACAGCAAATATCAGAATTTGTGTTGCATGAAGAATAATTTTTAAATTTTTTTTTCTATCTGATAATTTCATCGAGTGCCTCCAAGTCTGTGTATTAACATAATCATTCCCTGTTCACCTTCTTAATGCCATTCATGCTTTTGTAAACTTTATCACATCCCTCTTTTGCTGTCTTTTTTTCCAGTCTGATGAGCTACAGTCTCATTCCTCACCGCAAAAAGCTCTCCAGTGCCTATGGTCAGCTATTCCACCCCTCTTTACAACATTTCTATGCATTCTGTGCTCTGCGATAGAGACTAGAAGTATTCAAGATGCAGGTGCACTGTGGATTTATGCAGCAAGATGGATTTTTTTTTCATTCTGTTTTTCTCTTATTTTCTTTCCTAGCAATTCCTAAAAGCCCCTCTGGGCATTTCTGACTGCAGTTGACACTGAGGTGACCTTTTATAATTATTCAAAGTGACTCCAAGATCTCTCTCCTGAGCAGTGCTGATCACTGTGTACCTATAACTAGTGTTATATTTCCCCACGTGTTAGTTGCCATTCACCACCACCGAGTTTCATCTTAGTTCATGACATCCTTCAGCCTCTCTTTGCAATTAGCTTCAGCTTTGGCTGTTCTGAGCAATGCTGTATCCTCAGCAAACTTTGTCACTTCACTTGTACTGCTTTCCCAGGTTGTTTATGAATATAGTGAAGAACAGGCTCGAAACCTTTTTCCATTGGGAAACCTAATTGTACAGTTTGATTTCTGCTATTAATTTCTTATTCTGCTATTAATTTCTGATTCTGGGAGTGCTTGGCTTCACTGCAAGTGGAGATGTTCACACTGTTGACCCAGTACTGTCTCAGTCTATATGCTCATTGATTACCTCAACAGATTTGTGAGGCATGACTCCTTTTTGCAGAAACTGTTGGATACTTCCCCAAAACATCATACTTATATGTGTTTACTAATTTTATTCATTATTTTGGTTTCTAGCAATTTATCTGCTGCAGAGGTCAGGTTTCCTGATCTCTCATTCCCTCAATCTTCTATGCAGCCCTTAGGAAACACACCAATATTTTCACATTTTTTGCCTATATTTTCTTCAGATACTGAGGCAGAATTGAGGTCTTGGTTCTGAGGTACTGAGGTACTGAGGCCTCCATCAGTAACTTAGTAACATCTTTGTTTTGGAGCTCTTGAATATGTATTTTCTAATCCAAGTGACTGCTTAATATTCATTTATTGATTTATTCTAAGGACTCTTCAACTCACCTTTTATTTCCAGTTTAATCTTTTTTTCACTTTCTTTAATAATTTTACATGAGCTTGGCTAGGGTAGAAGCTACTTGGGGCCCTCTGAAAGCCTGGAAAACAGGAGGTGTTGCCCCCAATAAATTGGGAATGTTCTGGACTCTTTCTGGACATCTGTGCTTTTAAGGGTAGTGATTACTGCAAAGACGTTATTACTCTCAGCAATGTCTCCTGTCAGCCTTGCTGTATTTCTGGGGGGATTTTGTAACCTCACATTCTGCTCGTGCTTTTCGGGAGCAATTACATCTATCACAAAGTGCTGTTTTGTCTGTTTTCTAAACACTTCAGCTGGGGCTGGACCATGATCTCTTACTTTTTGCTTATGTTTTTCATCATGGATATTGCTTTTTATTTTAATGCCTGTATCTTTTTCCAGCACTGCTGGAGAAACCAGCATATTTTTTCATCAAACACTTCTCCAGTAAGTGATGAGTATATCTTGTTTTGGGGTTTAATTCTGTTTCTTCTCTAGGCTGTCTTTACAGAATTATTAACTACCTCTCTGTGGTTTGGAACACAGCTCATTTAAATAAACAAGAGATCTGCACTGTTATGTGTTTTATATTTGTTTACATTGCACTGGTGTGAGATGGATCCCTCTCCAAATGTGCAAGGGGACTTTTACATGCCCACTGCTATTCCAGACTTGGACTGTATCTTTGCAAATGTAACATTACTTGATGAAAAGTAAATTTTTGAAACGAACTCCCCATTAGTTTCGACTTGGCTTCTACAGTTATTTTCACTCCTAAGCAAATGCTACTAGGATTTAAATCAGCTGTACACAATTTCCAGCATCATCATCCTGATCTTCCCGCTTCATTTAGGGATCTTAATGAAAATGTAGTTGGCTGCTCCTCTTGCATACAGGACCTAATCATCCTGAAGACACATCTTTTTGGCAGAGCAACTGATCGAAGTAAATCAGGATGTTTCTGATATTGGTGGAATGATGATCCATGTTTTTACACTGATCAAATATCTGCTTATAGCTGTAATTTACATCAAGCAAAGTCACTTTCTAACATACCCTTAAAAAGTGATGAATCTTGCCAAATAATTTTATGTTATTAAGAATTTATAAAAGTTGACTTATTTTCTTTATCAGTTCAGACATTCTGTACTGAGTACATCAGGTACATTATCACATCTCTTGGGCCAGTCTCTCACTAGATAAAAATGGACGGTGAAAAGCTTGCATATTTTTAAAAATTATTATACTTTGCCTTCTTATTTTCTTTTTTTAATTCTGCAAATGTTTGATCTTAAATTAAGCTTGCACAGCTTGCAGTATCATAGCCCATGCATTAACTCCTTGTAATACCCCATGGGAGTTAAAGACTAAGGGCATATTGCCTGATATCCACCCTCATTTAGTTTTTCTGTTCTGAAATAATGCCCTATGTAAATAAGTGAAATATTTCTGTTTCTTAGGATGTCTTTATTAAATGTTTCTTATGTTTCTCAGTGCCGAAAGGAATGTTTTGACTGTCTAATGAGCAATTTTTCATGAAACTTTTTTAGCACTCCCAAATGACAGAAAGGAAATGCTTCCAGCTGTGTTCCAGTGATACATAAAGAGCATAGATCTCAAGCTGGTAAGAAAAGGACTTCTCTGCCTTAAAGATCCATACTGAACTTATTTGGGCTTCCCCAAAGCTTATTCAGAGCCTGTAAACAGGTCCTCTTTTGCCTTGAAATTGCTCTTTCTAATCTTAGTAGGTTACATATTCAACTCCTATCAAGTGGTCGAGAAGCAAATCTGACTTTGGGCTAAGGGATTCTCTGCCAGTAACTCTGAGACTTATTTGAGAGTAGGCAAGTCTGTCTGTCCATACAGACATAAGAAGGAGGAGGCATTGAAATGAAATGATTTACAAGGGAAAATTCTGGTGATAATATTGATATTCATAGTTTCCTGGCTTTCAGTCCTGTAATTGGATCTGTAAGCAATTCTTCCTCTATGCTGTAGTTGTGCTATCCTGGCTAAAAATGAGGCCAAACCATGAGTCTGAATCTCAACATCCCCAGAAGTCAGGAAGTAGTCTGTAGAGTCTCTCTTAAATACCTTCAGTGTGAAGTAAAATATGTACAGATCTCTGAAGAGTAGCTTGACTTTTTATTTTCTCTGACAGTTTTTATTTATGCTGTTTTTTTCTGATCAACATCTGAACTGTTTGATGTTTGTGAGTCTGGAGAAGAGCTGGAAGAAGTGAATAGTAGGTTGGTCACCAACCAGTGACTGACAGTTGTGATGAGAAAAATTCTGATGATAACTCTTCAGCTGGGCAGCCTGGGAGGAAAAACAGATGAAATCACTTTGGCTAAAATGGATATCTGTAGCTTCATTAAATCTCTCACAAAGAAACAAACCCTTGCCTGATAGTTTTTACAAAGGCAGGAACAGCCAGAATGCCAAGAGAAAGCTCAGTTCAGACCAACACTTCAACGGCATTTCAGTGCAAAATTGCCGATTTCCTCCTTGTGCTGCAAGAATCAAGAGCAATACAAAGTCCAGGCTTAGAATATTTTTAAAATATATTTTTCCCCTATTACAGTCAGCTTTAACTCAAACATGAGGCAAATTCTGGATTTGAAAGTGCAGCTTTCAGAGAGCAGTGAATCTGGCATCCACACAGTGCATTGTGCTGCCAGTCCTTTTTGATGTACCAACTCTTGTGCTTCCTCCTGCCTTATGAGCTGGGGCTCTCTGTGCCATGATGTCGCTGTTGTGACAATGATATCACCAGTTGCCTGCACCATCCCATCCTTTTTTGACTTGGAGTTCTAAGAAACAGCAGATTGGAAAAAACAAGTAAATGTCAACTCTCTAGACTTAAAATTAGTCCTTTTTTTCTGAGGATCTCATTGCCCTTCACACACCTAGACCAATATTACTGGGAATTATAGAATTAGGTGTTCTAATCTCACAAGTATGAGGCACCACAAGTTGAGCAGGTTGCCTGGGAGAATACCTGAAAAGTTTTGAGTCCAAGAACAGATTCACCTCTCCTTATTCCCATACTGTGTGCTGGCCAAATAGCTGTTCTTGTCCAGAAGTACTCTGATCTGGGGCCCGATATGTCCGAATCATGAATCCAGTAAAATAACTTTTATTGTTTTCCTTGTCTGGTCCTTCCTTTGCTTTTGTACGTTTCCACCCCTTCTGTGTGCTATGCACCTCTTCAGTCCTCCCTGACTTCACCCTGGATATCTCCTGGACATCCTGTGCCTTCAACCTGCCTCCTGAGGAGGGCTGAGCCATGGTGATGGCACATTCCTCACAGAACCTCACAGTTACTGAGATGTCTGTCAAGGTCTCCTCAAGTGCCCTGGGAAAGCTGAGGAAGTTACTGGAGCAGGGGGAGATCTCTCTGAGCAGATAGTTGGAGGTCAGCTGTCTGTACTCATGGGTAACAGAGAGCTGCAAGCTCTGTGTCTTGTGAGAACACCCACTGAACCCCACTAAACCATTTTGGAATCACATACTTCCAATGTGCAGCAGCCCGGAAAGTGGGTTAGGCAGAGTATTTTGCAAAATGCTCTGAACAAATGAACTTGTACAATTAGCAAATAAACTTTTTCACCAGCTTGCCAGTAACGCACTTCATTTGCCCACAGTGATTTCCAAGGTCAGCTGCAAAAGTAGTCATTTCACTTGAAGCAGCTCCTGATAAGCTTTTTTCTCTGACTAATATTATGGTCTTTTCTCTGGTCCCTGGTTATTGTCCTTTCTCAGTACAGCCTGTTGGCTTGGACGGTATTTGCAGGGCTGCATGAAAACATCTGAGTTAGCCTGTTAGCTTAGGTAGTGAAAGCAGTTTCTACAGATCACTATGTTACCTTCCTGGGCTAACAAATTCTCTCTCTCTTTCTCTTTTCTGTTTCTTTACAGGTGTGTTAACCTGGGAAACTGTTTCTTGTACCTGTGCTTGATCACTGAGAGTTATCTTGGGTGCTTCTCCTTACAAAACTGCTGTGCCCCATCCTTGTCTCCACATCCATCTCTGAAGCTTTTTTCAGGCTATTCCAATAGCTGGCTTCATATTTCTCTTCCTTCAAAACTCTTCTGAGAATTCACTTCAAAGGCTCTTATAAATGACGGCTTCAATGACAGGTAAAGTAATTAACCTACTAATAAAAGTAATTAATAAAAAAAACTAAATCATGTTTTATATTCTGAAAACTGGTCATAATCAGACTAACCATTTGCTGATTTTCTTCCTATTTCTATGTTGTCCATTCTTGTCTCATCTAATCTACATCATGGCTGAATCCGTGCTTATTTCTGTGTATTTTTGTGTATTATTAATGTGCACGGGAGTCCTGATAATACAGTGTGTACATGTGATTTGGAAAATATATGCATGTGAATATTGCCTTCCAACTGAACTACATCCAGAGAGAGAGACATGGGAGGCAGATCTTCTACTCCCGCAGCTAGTGTGTATATGCAAAGCACCAGACTGAAGGAGCATCTATATTACTGCTTGCTCAAAGCAGCAGAGACTCTGTCATACATAATACAGAGACATCATTACTAATATAAAACACTGCTGGGGAGAAGGGACACATGGGCGGGCCAAGATGGCAGATGGCTTTTAGTGGCATGCTGCTTTCAGTTCTTCTACCTTTGTAATTTGTGCAATTTAAACCTTTTGGTTACTGTTTTTAGTCTGCTGTCCATTGGCCCTTGTGGGAGTTTTAGCTGTTGTGTGAGAATGCAGTGTATTTTTAGTGAGGGCCACAGCCAATAGTGAGTGCTGTGTTCTCCTGGTGACTGGTGTTACAAAGGCAGGCTAGTCAAGAATAGCTTTTACGATCAGCTGGTTTGCTGAAGAATTGATGAAAATAGCAGTTGTCCCGGCCATAGAACCTCTGCTCTGTTGTACTGCAGGGTTTTGTGGTTGCTCTGTAAGGCACTAGTACTGAGGTGGAAAGCTCTTTGGCAGCTAAAGAGGGATGGTAGTCATAAAATACGTCTCAAAGAGAGGCAGTTTGTTAGTAGGGATAGGGTTGTGTGAGAGTATCTTCCCTCATTTGCATAGTGATGGAAAAATTCTTTGAGGGGGCATGAACGTGAAGGAGCCAGAGGGCCCTTCCTGTGCTTCAGGAATGATGTTCAGGAAATTTTGGGGTTCCTTCTGGGTCTGTTGTGTGGCTTGACCCAATAGTGGAAGCACAGAAGTGCTTTGAAGTAACTCACTGCAGAAGAGAGAAGCAGGAAATGGTGGAAATTTTGTGAGGCACCCCCTCTTCTGCTCTAATTTCTAGACTGAAAAAATTAAAAAAAAGCTTGGGGAAGGTTTCATGGATGCTTCTGAACTAGAAAGAAGCCCAAGATGCAAAGTCCGATATTTGGATCTCTCTCGCCTTTTTTTTTTTTTTGCAACCTGTCTGAATTTTCTGATACTTTGCTTCCATCTCTGATTTTTATCTTTTATTTATGTGAGGCCCTCTCTAATTACAGCAGGTAAAATCAGCTCAGCTAAGCATAAGCTTTATTGTACTGCGGTGTGGTTTTAACCTTTACACAGTGTGCATTTTCAAGGCAGTTTTAATACCAAACTGTATTTGCACAGGTAAAAATTTATATGCATGTTACCAAGTGTAGGACTTCTTATACTGAAAAGCCAAAGCTCAAGCAAGCAATCTTGCCAAGGACTTTGGTTGCATTTTTGCTGCTGAGTGGGGTCAAACCATGAGAAATAACAAGAACTTTTGTTCAGACTCAGAGCTCAGAGAAATTTCGAAATATCCTTTCATATATATGTTAGTTCTTTTGAGCTCAGATGATTATTTAGCCTGGAGCCTATGTACCAGATGAATTCCTGAAATTAGTTTAGGAATTTTCTAGGCATGCTTTTAGATTAAGTTTTAGATTCCAGCTTACTATATTTTTATCCATTTCCCTATACTCTCAATGTACATTATAAGTGGATTTTTAAAATCAGAATTTGAGTGAACATGAAACAGGAATGTAATAACCTATTTTCAACTCTATTTTCAGGAGTTGTTATAATTCACAATGCATACAGTAGCTATAAAAAGACACATTATATTTTCAAGGTCTGTCACATTATTTACAATGTGAGAACATAAAAACTCCCTGATGTTTCCTGATAAACAGTCAGACCCAGTAGCACTGCTGAACAACGGGTTAGGTACATCAGGTGCACAACCAGCTTCAGGTGGAGTAAGAAGCCAAGGGTACAGAAACACTCTTTTTAGAGGACGAGAGTGTATTCCAGTATCTGCAATTTCAAATGCTGGAGTATATGGGTTAACAGAAACATTTCTGGTATTTTGTGGCCTACCACTGCTACCTTCCAGGCAGTCAGTCATCTAAGCAAAATTTCCACATGAGTGGCTGCTGAAAAACACAATGCCCCTTACCCTAGGGTGAATCCTAGTTTTATTAAAGTCAATGACAAAACTGCCTTTGACTTCAGTGGGGTCAGGACTGGTGATGTCTGACTTCCACTTGAGTTTAGGATTGGAAGTATCTTGCAGGAAAACAACTCAGTCTTCCACTTAAGGATTTGCAGATTTTTCGCCTTTATGGCCAAAGAGAGTTTATCCTCCTCTGAATCTAATACATTCACAGAAGATACTACTGTTTTCCTCTTCAGAGGTCACTGCTTCCTCACTCTTTAAATTTTTTAAGGGAAAATCAGCCAGGTTAGTTTACACAACTGGAAATTGTGGTTTCAGCTGGGATATTTGACTTGGAGTGAATTGGGGAATGCTCACATATCCTGCGTAGCCCATGGATCAAGATAAAGCAAAAACCAGGAGGTGCAGATTTGGCTGCGAGTGTTAAACTCTGTATCAGGAAAAGGACATGTGCCCATAGTTTAGGTCATTAGAAGAGTGCCACCACCTTGTGGCTCCTTCATGTGCTGAAGGCCACTACTTAGCAGAGCTGTGTCCAGAGCTAATTCCTCTCAGGAAGAGCCTTACGTGGATAGAAGGCTATGCGGGGTTTGACAGCTTGCCAGAACCAAATCCTTCTTAAGGCTAAGTGAGAACTTTGACCTCGGAGTCTTACACTCATGTTGGAAAGGCTTTTCTTTGTGCTACTTTTCTGCTGGTCCTGGTATTCCCACAGAGCTGCTGCCACAGGCTGAGGCTGCTGGTTGGATGGGTTGCCAGTAATATGTTCTTATGCTGTGTGCTCTGTGCACCTTCAGAGGGTGGGAGGTACCTCACAACAGCTGTGTTGCAACAGCCACATCTGGTTTTTTCTACCTTTTTGTAGCTTTTGTTGTCTGCTTGGTTTTGGTAGCGCTCCAAAATGACATTTCAAACAGCAAACTTCCCAACTTTTGATACAGCCTTTCTGTACTTACATTTAAGAGCCACCCTCAGGCTTATCAGGTGCTCACAGAAAAACGTGTGTGGTTACACACACAATAGAAACGGAATCAGCACTTACAGTGAGGTGTTTTCCACATGTAAGTGCAAGGCCCTGGTGGGCACAGCTGTGCTCAGGCGCTGGTGAATGCTCTGGTGTATGGAACTGGACTGATGGGTTGGTGTCTGGTACTGGTATCTGCCGTTTTAATGCCCCTGCAGTGTTTTGTTTATCTCTAAAATGGATGCTGCTGGGCTCAATCACTGGAGAATGGTATAAATCACACAAAACCAAAACAAATAGAAAATATAACAAAATTTACTGGAACAACACAGAAGGACTCCTTCAGCAGGGCTCAGAGCTTTAATTTATTTCACAAGAAAATGACTGATTCATTGGAGCAATAGCCGCTCTGATCCCTTATATGTGCAAATGGCTAACAAAGACAGGCTTCTAGATTTGCAAGTGACAAAAATAGTTTTGTTATGCAATATGTGTTGCAGGACTTCAGGCTCAGATGTGTTTTATCAAAAGAGAAGGTTTCCCTTCATTTTTATTAGAGTTCTTCAACACTAGAATGTTCTCTTGTTGTTGTGTGTTGCATGCCTGTGTACCAAGTAAACAGTCCTGATGGCTGACCATAAATAGTTTTGGTACCTCTGATCTGTATCTCCCCCTCGGTGGAAGAAATCTAATCTTATTTACATGCACATTTATGTAGCATACAATTTACTTTCAAAATGATTCCATAACTCCATAATTCACAAGACTGCACCACTTTAGTGCCAGCATTTCTTTTGCATCTTGTTTGTTTGAAAGAAGATTCCTCTGGCATTTTTTGAATTATAAGTTGGCAAACAAGAATTTTTTTCCCCTTGACTTCAAAGCAAACACAACAATAAAGACTTTACAGCTAGATCCTTGTGGGAAGCCTGCTGACACCTTATTTAATGTCTGATTTTAAATTATGAGAAGAAGAGTGAATTTGTTCCATGTACTTTGTGCCATTCAAATCTGACTGTGAAGTGCCGTATCCTATTAGAGCAATGAAACTGTGGCCCTTGTGCAATGCAAGGCAGCTGGATCTTGAGGCTGGGCTTGTGGTAAGTGTGCCACAGCTGTATAGTGTGAAGCTACTGACCCCTGTTCAGCCAGGAAGCTCCTAGGGCTTAGATGGAGCAGTGTGCTCAGACCAGAAGATGGCAGGGAGCACAGAAGCGATGCTACACTTCATTTTGTGGTAGCTTCTGTGCTGAGCGGGTAGATCTGTGCACTTATTTCCAGGACAAACAATTGAAACAGCAAACTCAGAAGGGATGTTTTGGAATCTTCTGTGAAGGTTTTTTAGTCCAAATTCAACAGCTATCCATCAGACAAGGCGTAGGTACTTGATCTTGCCTGGCTGCAAGGAGCTGGACCAGCAGATCTCTTGAGGACCCTTGTGGCTGTAAACTTACCTAATTTTATTGTTGTAATGATGAAATTTGGGCTGAGAACAGCTGAAAGGGAGACAAGAAATTCTACTAGCTGGGCAATAACAGAAAAGGGAAATGCTTTTCATTTCTCCTTTTTCTGTCAGGTGATTGCTTTTAAAACGAGCAGTTACTGTAATACTGTCATCCTTTCCATTAAAATTTCCTTTGTGAATTATTGGTGTTGGGTCAAAAGGTGACCCAAAAGATTGGTGAAAATCAGTGATTTACAGCTGGCTCCACTGGGGACTCAACTTCTCAGCCTCAGAAAATTCAAGAGCGTTTTGTATGACTTGTTATATTTGCAGCTGTGATCGAAGTGCATCAGAGGGCTTGGCAGCACATCCTTGAAGTGATCAGCATTTGGGCTGTTCCGTGCTATTGTGCTAGGTTGTTGCACATTTTTGGTAGAGAAAGTTTGATTGCCCAGTTCCGGGTTTGACTGTCAGGTGCAGGTGAAGGCAGTTGAACTGTGTTGAAGGTTGTGACTGGAGATGCCACAGCTGACGTGTCAGGATCCTGTTTGTTGGTGCAGAGGGTCAGAACCTGACCTGAAGGTTGCCATTATGGTGGGCTGAACTTTGCCTGGGAAGTGCCTGTAAACTCTCAGGGTGCAGCAGGCACAAGACACACAAGCATCCAACCTGTCTGGCATGACTGCTTCACATGGAAGGGAAAAAAACAGCTACTAGAAGGAGGTGTTTCCACCCTCATATGGACACAAGGTCAGCCTGACCTATTATCTATTTCTGTCTGAGGTAAACAAAACCACTTATTACCAAATGGCAGCATCCACACAGGTGATCAATATGGGGACGTCTGCAGCGTTTACCTTTTGTGAATGTAATAGTCTCCTCTGTTTTCTTTCCTTTGATATTTTCATCAGAATAATTCAGTCTGACAATGTTTTTAAGTTACTGAGAACAACCAAGGGATAAACAGTTCAGTCACCTTGGCCTCTTTCTTCTCCTAGTATTAAAAGTGAGGGTAGCTGTTACTATGATATAGTATTTTACTCATTGACTTTCTTTTGAAGGTTCATAATGTGGAAGCTGTTTAAAAGATCAATTTGCATAAATGCTTTTTAACAACAAAAAAAAGTGTTTACTCTTCCTTGACTTATTAATATTTTTTTTACATAGCAATTAGATACAAAATCTTGTGTGCCTGTGCAGATATATACACATATATTCACAAACACATGCACATATGTATGCACAAAACTTGCCTCCTGTAGCTGGAAACAGTTCAACTGAGAAAAATTATGTGCACACCAAAACAATTGTAATTTTTCAACAAGATCCCAGTGTTTTCTTTGTAAAAAACTAGGATTGGAAAAACACAAGGTTTTCCTGCCAGATTCCATTCATTTTCAGCAGGAACAATCTGCTCCTCTCAGCTGAACGTTTTACAGCAAGAATGGCTGGAACTGAGGAACCAGCTCCTGTTTGGAAATAGTAATTGTTTTTAATGAAAATGCCTGCCTACCATTTGGAGCTAATACCAGAACCACGATTCCACTAGGACAAAGCATCAGCTGGACAGAAATATACAGTGCAAGAGGGCAAGATGTCACATTACCAGGAAAGCAAAGGAGAAGGTCTTTCTTTTTTTCCTGCTTTTTCTTTTTCTCTCCTTTTCTATTGGTTTCATCTGTGGTTCCCTAAGAGATACAAGATAATAAAAAGGGCAAGGGCCAAAAATCACCTGGTGGTGACTGGAGTCATGCCAAACCATTGTATGTTTGAAAACAAAACTGATGGTACAGGAACAGTATGTTAGACCTCCCTGATAGTTAAAGTTTCCTTGGAAAAAAATGTAGCCAGCTTGGCAGAAATAATCTGATGTACAAGAAGATGGGCATGATTGAAGAAGCCTGGGAGTTCAGCCTTGTACAATCTTGCCCACCCATTGCAGAAGCCAACATCTTAGATACAGTAAAGTTTTTCAAGCAGAGGTAGAGATTCAATGATTTCTTCAATATCTCTCTTTAGAGCCCGGTTTTGCTGCAGTTCTTATAACTGGATACAGACTGGAAAATCAGAGAAGCAGAATATGTTTGGCTACATTTGAAGCCAGATGAATATTTACAAGAACAATGACTCCCCAAATCAAAAATCTATGGTTGTGCAAACCCAATAATGGAAATACACAGCTTTTACATAACTCTCTTTCCTTGTTAACCTCAGCTTTCTACCCTCTAAAATGATGGGCTCTGGCAAGGTATCTAAGGCACTGCATCTCTCCCCATGTTTTCGGTGGTGAGAGTCACCAGCACTACTATTAAAGACATCTCCCAATTAACAACAGAAAGTTAAAGCTGACCCTTTCACCCACCCTTGCTGTTTACAAGATTTTCAGCATTTACTGGTTTTGCTGGCTTAAGCTTGGCTGTGAACACTAGGTTGCTCTCTTTTACTCTGGCATAACTTTTCTGTAATTCAGTTTATACCAAATTGTTTAAAAGCCCAGAATATGGTCTATTAGCACAAGAGTAGCTTATTTTCTATGACTTATTTAGGTTTTATTTTAAATGGAAGGAGTATATTAGTTAAAAAGACATGAAGTATAGAATTATATCTGTGATAGTCTGAGAATATTAGAGAGGACTGAGAGATTTGAAGGGACAGGTCTTACCTCTATCAGGTGAGCTGATACAATACAAAATAGGTTATAATAGAAATTACAATACATAATATTATATTTAATAATAATAATAGTTATAGAAATAATTATATTAAAATAATGGTATAGGTTATAACAGAAATGTGATATAATAAAAAAAATTAAGTTTTCAGACAGATAGAACTTGCTGTTTTACTAAATCGGTGAAATGGACTGTCTAGAACTTTGGTAATGATTCCATCTATTAGGGAAAATATCTATTTAGATTCATCTCAACAATGCCTAACACAATGATGACACTATCTATTTTCACAGCACATGCAGGATAGCTTTTGATATCAATGACCATAGGGAACAAAGGCAAACAGAAGTGTGAGCTCACTCTCACCCCAATAATTCCACTGTGATAGCACAGGTTAATGCTGAAAATAATTCAGGTCACTGTGTGAATCTACTGGACCACAGCAGGTTTTTTATAGGCATTTCAGCTTATCATGCTGTATTTTAAGAAGTCCAAAAAATGCCCCTTAATGTGTAGCTGTGACAGAAAGCTGTCTCAAAGAGAAATTGGAGTTTCACCTACAAATCTTTGAGTTTTCTTCCTATATGTTCAGCGTGTCTTGGAATAGCAAGAAAAGGAAATAAAGGTTGTAGCCAGCTTTGAAAATGCCCAAATTTGATAGTGCAAAGTGTCACTCTGGTCTTGCGGTGGAACTGTGTGTGCAGAGTAGCCAGCTTGGATGGCTCTAACCCAGGCTTCAGCCTCCTTGGACGTCTGAAAGGCTATATGTACTGGAGTATTAGAAATGCATTCTAAGTTGCCTAATTTGCTAAGCAGTTGGCTATCTTTTAGCCATTGCAATGAAAAGCTCTTGGCAAAGTAGCTATTAATATGTAATTTTTGAAGGTTACTGCTTGGTAGTAAAGCCTTACTGATACTCAGAGGAAAATTCTGAAACTAGTAAGACAAACTAATGCCTTGGCAGTGTAGAAATAAGACAGAAATCCTTTCAAGAGTCATCTCCTCTTTTTCTGAGTTTACTGGCAACACAGAAGAGAATTGTGGTGGTAAGAGTAGATATTCTGAATTTGTTACTGTTTTTTCATAGGGACTTACAGAACAAACTGCATTAAAATGTGGTGCTTACATTTGCTTACAAATCTGATCTGTTGATTTAGGATCCAGATTTTGCAATTTAACCCCAAAGCCACAGAAAGCTGCTCCCAGAAACCTCTAGTTGAACATATTGATGGGCCAGATGTAGTGACTTGGCAGGAAGGGCTCAGACGAACAGAACAGTGTCTTGGGTTGAACTGCTGTTTCTTGGATTCAGAAAGGAGACTTTTCAGCCTGGATTGCATCTGCAGCCCTGTACATTTGGCAGCTGATTAATTTTTGCTGTAAAACCTAGGTCCTGTGTTCAAATAGGATGTAGCATTATGGAATATACATTTTGGTTCAGATGCTTGAGGTAGATCCCTGAGTTTGAGTATCTGAAGACCATAAGACTGCAAACTTGCAGCTTATCTTGTGATCAAGCAGTAGATAATAGTTTTATTTTTGTTTTGGTGAATGCTGTTCATCTGGAAAGAAGTTGTTCTGCTGCTCATACCTGAGTCAGCCATCCAAGGAGGATGAATAAAAAAGGGTTTTCAAACATTATCCTGTATGTTTTGTTAATAAATCCCAGTTTATTAGTTATTTCCTGTTTTGCTCTAGAAAAAAGCCAAAAGAATCTATTAAAAAGCCTATCTATTGATTTCTAAATGGGAATTAGAAAAGATGATAAACTGTGCAACTGCTTCTTTGTATTGAAGGAATCAGATCTGATGCTATTTTTTTGTTTGTTGGGCTTGCTGGGAATGGGTATTTCTGCACTGAGTGCTTAGAGATCTGACATTACTGAGCATGTCCAGGTCCATTAACAATAGTAACAGGTTTACTATGTTAAATGCAGTAATCTTATATTTTGAAAGCTTGTAGTAGATTTTGAGGAAACAATGGTGCAAAATTACATGGTTTTATGCATAACTTCCATGTGTATTCTTTGAGTTTTATTTGCTTCTGACACTTCAGCACCAATTTTGAGCACTTTCTGCTGCATCAGTGAGGTCTGCTTTGGTTCTTCTCTTCCACCTCCTGTCTGCAGCAATGTCCTGAAGGTCCCTTCTTGTCTTGGGTATTCTCTGGTCAGTGAAGGTCTACTTATTTCCTCTTTCTTCTCTGAGAGTGGATTTTCTTCTGTCTCTAGTGACTTATATCCCCTTGTTCAGATCAGGTTGAGTGCTTTTTTTAAGCAGAGAATTAGGAAGAGATAAAACCAATTAACACATTGAAGCCATCCTTATTGACACCAAAATAATTCCAATGCTAGGTCATTTAACATGAGAGAAATGACACAGATTTTGTACGAGATGATAGGGAGGAAAGTACAGGTGTGACTCAGGGAGCCCAGAAATGCTGTTCTGAAAACATGAACTCTGAAGTGACACTCTTACCTATATGAGCTGTGTAGTCTTCCAGGTCAAGACAACTTAGTAAGATTAGGAACGCTAATTAAGACAACTTAGGAAGAAGTGGCTTTTGTACAGCTTCAGAAATCAGGTACCAATGTCATTACTATTTTCAGATATGACTTTTGCCTTGTTGCATAGTTATAACAAACTTTTTCTTTCTGCCTTTTTTACCATTCCATGACTGCAGCATTTGTGATTTTCCATTATTCTTCTGTTTAACACGGCTGAAAATTCTGTCTTATTTCACTGGTTTTTATTGGCACTTCTACATTTTGGGGTATGAAATCAGTTGTCCTGATTGTTTCATGTGATCGTTAGGATTTATTCATATTTCACCTGATTCCTTGGAGGTCCTCTGCATTACTTGGACCTGTAATACAAAGTTCTAGTCATATATATAAATATTTTCATTTCATACTTACTGATGACCGACATTTATCATAAGAAAATACCTTTAGGTAATTAATAGTCAGTATTAATACTTGTTCCCCTATGACTTTATTGGAATTGAAATTTTAATTTCAATTTAAAAGGTACATTTTTTATAGTTTGCCATTTTCTTTATTTCTCTTCACTTCTTTTTGATTTTTTTTTATTTTAAAATACAATTTTAAAATGGAAAAGACAAAATAGAATCAAAACTTTTAAAAAAATTAGCGGTAATTGTGGAACACTGGAGTTCACTCCTTTGGACGGCCTTCTGGAAGAGCCTGTTTAACCTCTCTCTATTGATTATATAGGGTCTTAGTGTGGGTACCTGAAGTTAGACTTTTAAGGTAGACAGTGTAAATTCCTCACATACTCTTTCACATTTATGATGAATTCATTTGTGGATCAAAGTGTATGGCCATGGCCCTTAGTTAGACAACTTTTAAAAAGTTTCTGTAGAATAGCAGGCAAAAGAGAGGATATTGTACTTTTAGAAATATGGTTGTGAAGTCTCAGACATCATGGGAAGGCTAAAATAGAAAATCCTGGACACAGTCTATTATGCTGCCATTAAATTATGAGAACATTTTCTCAGGTTCGAGTTCATATGGATAGTTCTATCTTTTTATATTAGGTATTATGAGCCCAAACACTCTTCTCTAGGCTGCTTTCACTACTGAATTTGCTGTCTGTCGACTAAATCTGGGTTCATGCTGAGGGTTAGGATGATGAAGTCCTTTGTTTTCCAAATGGTTCTTTGTGGACAGTACAACTGTTCTGCAAATTTGCCCTTTGCATTGTGATTGAGTCTTCTTACTGTCTCTGTCTCGATACTTATCTCAGTCACTATGGGTCAAGGTATGCTTCTGAAGTTTACTTAATGAAAAATTTACACAGCCAAGAAACAATGAAGTCAACATAGACAAGTATTCCCATACCTTTTAGTACTATGATAAAGCAATATGCTTAAACATAATTATAAAATATTTGAGAAAACATGGAATATAGCCTGTTATTCAGCTGTTCAGCTGAATTCGGAGTATTATCCTTCAAATCAGCTGCTGAAATGCTCAGTGCTATCACATAAATGTCCTATGAAAGGGCACATGTACAGGGGTGCTCTTTCCTGGGTATTGCATGTCTTTCAGCTTTCTTAGCCCCAGTAAGAAAATCAATCTACCCTCATTTAAAGCCTTTGGCCCTGGGCAAGTGCAAAGTTGCATGGCAGGTGAGGGGTTAATGACATGCATGCAGCTGCTAATACTTAACTTCTGAGGCAATATGGTCTTCAGGGGTAATTTCCAGGCAGGCTCTGACATGTCACATTTACCATCAAACACAGCTAGGGCCATTGCACATTTTCTCAGGGCTATCAGGAGCTCCTGTTGGCCTTCTTCCTTTTTGCCTGCTGTACAGATTTTCATTAACCAGTTAGAGTCTCTCTATTTCTACGTTTACTTCTGCTGGGTGTCTGTGTATATATGAGTAATTCCAAGTTTCCCTGACTGGCTAGAGAAGGTTGTTGTTACTTGATGACTTATTAAAGAGTATTAAGTCCTATTTCTACAAGGTGAAGTGGGTCAAGAGAAGTAATTGTGAGAGAAGGTGTCAGCAACAAAATATGGAAGGCCAGATAGCACTAATTGTAAGGAGAGCTCAGGAGATATCTGAAAGTTTAAACATATGCCTGAAAAAATACCTTAGAAATTTACTGAAGTTAATTAGAAGGGAGAAAGAGATATTGACTGAAGTGGCTCTATGGAGCACTGGAAGACAGCTCCAAAAGCATCCCAAGTCTGTGCCTCTGCTGTGGATTGAGGTGGGCATATGCACTTGCCTGGGTACTCTAGCCTGAGGTGTAGCTGGTTTGGATGAAATTCCCAGGAAGGCAGGGGCCTCCTTTGCAGGTGCCAGAACTCTGGCATTCTTATTTGGCCTGTGTTGACACCTGGACAGTACATACAACTCCAGCCCTTTCATGAAGAGGAAGGCAGGAAGGTCCTGGAGTCACACCCCTGACTGCAATGCAGATATATCTTCCCTTGTGCCACTATCTGCTCTATCAGCTCTGCTCTCTCTTACTGTGAGGATAAATCCACAAGCACTCTGACATTCAGTTTGTCATACGGATGAAGAATTAAAAAAATAAAATGAATTAGAATAAAGGGAAGCAAAGTAATTACACTCATCTTCACAATATTCAATTCAGCTCCATCCAGATCTCTAATTTAAGGTCAGCCCAATAATTCAGTGAACAAAATAGAAGTGGATGCCATTAAAAATGGAATATTTACCAGGCTTCAGTGCTCACTGAACATAGCTGTTCTTTACCTTGGTAATTTACTTTCTTATTTGCCAGGCTAAAAACTGAAAAGTTCTCCAAATACTATACAAAGTATAACTACAATCTGGATTTGAATGGCACCAGTGTTAGTTTTATTGATTTTCACACACAAGCTTATAATTTCTGCTTGTAATTCTAAAGAGGAATATTCACACCTATGCAAAGAATTTTCTCAGGACCTGGATAGTTAGGGATGGATTATGGAACCATAGTGTTCTTGTGAGCCTGAAATTTGTTACACTGTATGAAGGTTAGTCATCGAGGCAGGTGAATGAATGGGTGGTCTCTGTTTAATTTTTAATCTGCACATTACTTTAGCTGCTGTCTTTGATGACATTCTCAACAGGGAGGCCAGGGGCTAAGCAGCTAATGCAGCAGAGCAGAATTTTTCTACTTTAAAATTCCCTACTGTTACCAAATAGGTCCAAGCACAGCTCCCAGAAGTAAAAGTGATGAATAAGCCAAGCAATGTCATCCAACCTGGGAAACTGAAAGACTAGAAGACATAATCATAAAAATGTTGGAAGTGATGAGTGTCTTGTCTACACTAGAGTTCCCATCAGCAGTAACAGCAATGGGAAATTTTTAGGAAAATCTCTGTCATATGGAGCCATTAAAGTTGGTTCCTGTAGCTCAGGACCAAGGAGCATTTCTGCAGGGCTGTTTCAGACAGGACTGCTTTGTTTCTGGATGATCTACCCTCTGGATAAATCAGATTTTGATTTTCTTTGGTTTGAGTCCATTTAAGCATTTATCTCCATGAATTCATCTATAAATTCATCACAGCATTAATCTATAAACAGTTTAAAGCTGTTTATTAACTGATGCAGGCCCCCTTTTCCTACTGGCGTGTCAATGAACTTCCAATGCTACCTGGCGGTGACATTTAAGGTGTCTCTTTGCCAACAAATGGTTCTGCTGCACAGGCAGGACTGGCTGTCACTGAGAGATCTAAGTGAAGGAATGGGAGACTGAAGGGAGGAGAGAACATACTCAGGTATTAGCAGCATCAATAATTAGGAAACAGTAAAGAGAAAGCAATATGAAACAACAGGTCATATCTGAGGCATTTTATTTCAGAACTCTCTCTGTTTCAGGACTTGTTGCAATGTGAAAGTTGAGCCTTTGAAAGCCCTGGCCAAGGAGTTTTCCCAGTGAAAGGTGGTGTGTCAGATAAACAGGACATAGGAGGCTGGCTATAGTCTCAGATGCTGCTGAGCTGATGATGCCAGCAAGTTTGGGAACTTCTGTCTGTAGCAGGGAAGCTCCTTGCCCCTGCAGCTGCAAGTGCTAATCAGAGGTTCCCTGTGTTCAGAGCTGGTTTCCAAGAGCTGTGCCACTGAGTTCTGTGGGGAAAAGTGTGAGGCAGCCCATTTAAATGCAATCACCTGTTGTAAATACAGACATTTGGATTTTAGTGGGGTGCAGGAACCTGTTTTCTGGCTCAGCTGATAGCAAACAATCCCCTGAATCCCTGAAAAAAAAAAGGGTGGCAAAAATTTTTTTCCCATTGCGGCAAATTCACGGCATTCTGAGTCTGAGTGAGTGATGCCTGTGTATTTCCTCTGAAAGCCAGACACACTCCTGTTCCCTTGAATATCAGGGCTAAACACAGGTGAGGAATTGGTTTTGTGGGGTGGGAGGCTGGGGGGAATTCTCTTCTCTATGGGGTATATCTGTGCATATATTTAACAGAAACAGGGCTAACATTTGTGTTAGCTCTGAACTTTATGAGTCTGTAGAAAGACCCTAAGACATCTCTTAACAGGGCCTAGATCTGCAACACTACATACTGGAATAGTTTAAATGGTTCAAAACGAAAAATTTGGCTACAAAATCACTGAAATATGTAAGTTATCCCAAATTTTGCGGGGTTGAAACTTCCTTTTTTCTTTTTATTAGCATCAAACAAAGATAAAGCAACAGTGTAAATAGACAATGGAGTGTTCCTTGGTCCATGCTTGATGATGAGACACTTACATTTCTCTTTGTATCTCTCTTTCAAGATGCTGAGGCTTCACTCAGTAGTTGCTCTCAATGTGGGTGAAGCTGGCCATATGGCAAGCAGAAAACAGTGTTGGAAGAACTTTCACACGTAGCTATTGCAGTGCTTTCCTTGCTAAATGAGGATTTTCTCCCTTAAGTCTAGATTTCACACTCAGATCTCTGGGGTGATGCATTAAACCACAAACAAAGCTGAAGTGTTTGCATCAGCCTGTTTTAATGCCTAGGAGAAATGCACCTTCTCCTTCTCTTTCGTGCTGTGGGGCTGTTTTGTTGAAACCTCTCTGTTCCAATTGATATGGAAGCTGGGGGAAGGAAGAACTCTGTTAGATTTGCTGTTAAATCTACAGCAGGTTCATCAACAACTTTGCTGCCGGTATGTTCTCTTAACATTGTCCCTGAGGGGTTTCTCTGAATCCTCCCTCAGTTTTGCTTGCAAAAGTTCATTATGCTACGGGAAGTTTGAGATTAATTTTTCCATTTCTCAGATCTAGAATGTGTTCCTCTAAATCACCTGTTTCAACCAAAGCATCTGTTCAAGTGTGACTGTGTATACATGTTTTTCTTTGTATGACTTAGCTTGTCATATTTCTTTCAATCTCTCTGTGGTATCTATCCATCCACGTGTCAGGCTGCAAACCAATATTGATTTCAGAGACCATATGCTACCCTGATGTCTACAAGCATTTCTCCTGGTAGTATCAGTGGGAGCTCTTCCTGTGGAGAGTCAGGGCTTTCCAAGCTTGGATGCTGCTCTTGATAATTGTGTTGGCTTATTAACTTTTCTTCACAACAGACAGAAATTTAGGTACAACTCAAAGTAAAGCTTGCTTAGTCAAAAAACTACTATTTTGTTGTGAATCACAGTCTACCTTTTTGCAATATTTAACTACAAACTTTATGAACGAGACATTGTACTATGAATATGCAATAGTAGTTAATGTAAATAACATCAGTATATGTCTTTTGACCTGTCCATGCATGGTGCCTAATTTAAACCTGCTGAAGTCAACAGAAAGATGGACGTGTTTTTTAAGAAGTCAGATTTATATTTACCTAAACCCTCTAGTTAGAGGAGCAGGGTATTTGGAAGCAGTGCTTCTTCACCACATCCTGACAAAATTTAGGAAGTCTGTGCTACCCTAATCTGAGTCTGGCTCTGCCTTCATGGGCCCACTAGATACAGGTCTGTCTCAGGCTTTTGGACAGTCCTCTGACCCTGCAGGCAGGGATGGAGCGTATGAGATGGTGTATGGACAGCACGATCACCTCCATGGGGGTCAGGGACTATTCAGTGAGACTGACTCTCCAGCAGTTTTTGGGTTGTTTTTCTAAGAGGCTCAGCCATGTGGGCTTCCTTCGTTATTCAGCCATGAATAGGAGCTGTCTTGAAGGTCGCAAATTAATTAGACTCTCCTATGTAGCACCGTCCTCAGTTAAAGAGTATATTAGAATGCCATGTTCCACTGTGAGTGCCTTTGTGCTCAAAGATGAGTGGGACCCTTCCAGTCCTGTCAGAAAGGTCCTCCAGCATCCTCTTTTTCTGTTTGTTTTTTTGTTTTTTGTTTTTTTTTTTCTCCCCCCACATGAAATGCTGTGATCTTCAGCACTGCACTTCTGCAGCACTTGCCTAATTTTAATGTGTTTTTATCCAATAAACGTCAATCAATGAAAAAAAAAGGTATTTCTCCTGACACAGACCTTTAATTCACTGTTTTTTAGAGGCAGTTCTTTCTCATAAGACATTCTGGAACCCAGGCAAAAATCTACCATTTGCAAATGCTGGAAGGAGGATGGCAGACCATATCAAAGAATCATGGAATATCTCAAGTTGGAAGTGATTGATAAGGATCATATATTTAATAACCAAATACATGTCCAAGCATAGACACAGGACCCCAGTGTAAAACTTAGGAAAGAATTATGCTTCCCTTATCCCTGAAGAGGAAAATGTTGGGAGAAATATATCAGTTCTAGTCTATCTCTTCAACAAGGCAGAAAATCTAGTGCTAAATTGTTGTACCTACCCAGCTCGTGGTCATGCCTAGCCTTTGGTCATAGCTACTGTGGTGGACATTGCAGCTATAAAAAAGGAGCTGGAAACACTGGATGAATACACCTTTAGTCTGGAAAGTTTGTTCAGTTGTGATTTGTTGAACTGTTGGGGAAAATTCCTCCCAGACTGTTGCAGAAAATTAAACTGATACTTCTTCGTAGTACACAAATGGGCATCTATAGGTGATAGTCATTAACTTCAGGTGTGCACAGGCCTGTATACAAAAGACTCCATCTCAAACACAGTCCCCAGAGAGACTGAATGCTTCAATAATTCCATTTGTATAAGCTGTGTTGTGCAAGGTTTTTTTTTACAGCCATGAAACTAGTGGCCTTTCCATAATATTATCCATTCTAAGTTTACAGCACATCATGTCCTTCAGAAGGTGGTGGCCTCTTACCAAGAGTCCAGGCATGTTTTTGCAAGTGTCACTTCAGAGAGGTTTTTCTCTGTAGAAATTAAGCCTGACAAGAAAACAAAGCCTTCTTCCACACAGTGTATGAGAAAACTTTTTTAAAAATTTGCTGTTAATCAAGACAATTTTACTTTTATTGCACAGCAAATGAAAAGCACTTTTATCTGTGAAATAAAACTTTCAAAGAGAAGAAATCCTAAAATGCTTCTTTCTGGATTTTTTCACCTGCTCTGCATTAAGCTGTTAACTTCTAGTCTTTTGTTTATTGCATTTATACTCTTCACATTTCTGTGATGGACAAGTGCTCTATACAATAATAGAAGAATGTTATATGAGAGCTAGTGAGAAACACATGCAGCCTGCTTAGTTTTTTTAAAAATATCTCTCAGGTTTACCCACTGTATCTGTGGTGATAAAATGAAGCTAGAATTAAACAAAATCTCTGTAAAAGGTAACTCAAGTTCTGGTTACCTCTGAATGAAATATGATGAAAATACTGTCCTGCTTTTGCTTATCTTTGCTATGGTTTTAATTTCTTTATCTGGTTAAAGAAAGAGAGTGCTGGTGGTGGAGGAGGGTGGGGTGGGTCTGGGAGATGGGGGCAGGGAGCAGACCTACTGAATAACATGCTCAAGAGCTCTCCTGCACAATGAGATTAGCACGATGCGATCATTTTGGTGCCAAGGTGCTAACACAATAATGCAAGCGAGTTTGCCAACTTTTCAAATTGAATGTATTTGATTATTTGCTTTTAATTAGTATGAGTTTTGGAGTATGTACAGGATTGTTAGAGATACATGAAAAGCCTCCTATGGCAGGAGAGTGTACTCTCAGTAAAGATGGTACAGCATTGTTCTTTTTTAGCTGTGGAGAATGAGATTTAACAGCTATGTTAAATGTTTTAGCCCGTTTCTATTGTGCCTCTGTTTCAACCTATTGGCAAGCCCAAGTGATGCGAGAAAATAAACCTCTCATTTGATCTGAATGTTGAGCACTTTGCTATAAGAAGAATTTCCAGCCTAACTTCAGGATACAGAAAGTATGATTGTTTTATTTACAGGAGGCTCCTACATTTTTCCCCCTTAACAAGATCTTGAGTAAATTCATGCTATCATTTTTTTCCCGTGCAGTGCTGTCCTTTATGTTCATTTATCTTGAATGCTGTTGTCAAGATTGTAGGTATTTAAAAATCCTTTTAAATGGCAGAAAGACATTACAGCTCTGGAGGAAATATAATAAGGCAAAATATTTATTTTGACCTCTTTCTCTTTTATTTTGAAGAAGGAAGGCAGACCAGGGGTGTCTCAGGGATTGTTTTGATGATTTAGCACTGGCTCACTTCATGACTTGACAGTCACTGGGAGTAACTCACCTCCCTGGACCAGGAGATGTGTCAGCAAAAGGAAAAGTAACTCTCCTTGTTTGGCACAGATTGTAGGTCAATGCCCATTTCTCAGTTTTCAGTATTACCTGCCTTAACTGAGTTCAGACTCTTGGGCTTCCAACATCCAAAGAACAGGAATAAGAAAGACTCAACACATTTTGTGTGTTGTAGCAGAACCTTCTACCTATACTGTTCTTCAGACAATTATACACAGTTATACATGCACACACATATATATATTTTAAATACTCTTCCCTTAAACAATAGAGAAAAACAAATGGTTGACAATAACAATGGCAGCAGCTCTCCAACAAAAGCATGCAATTATTACAATTATACTATCCTTGATTAGGCTCCCATGCATTGCATTTCAATGTAATTGATGTTGTAGGTTGACACATTGGACACCAAATATTCTCGCCTGTCCCTTCACTCTTTTGTTTCAGAGCCTGATTTGCATTTTCTATGCTTTTAGTAATGAAGACTTAGCACTTTTCCTCCATTAGAAAAAAAAAGAGAGACACAATAATCTGCAACTCGGCACTTGTTTAAGGATTCTGACCCTCAAAAATACCACTTTGCTTCACACATTAGCTGCTTACAAAGAAGGAAGCTAATGTATCATCTAATTGGGCAAACCACTGCATCTGATTTCTCTCAATCAGACTATTAGCTTCGTAATTACCCATCTGCCTCATGTGGAAAAACGGCAAGGCGAACACCCAGCTAATAACATTCTCAAGAGCTCTCTACCACAATGAGATGAGCATGATGTTGTGGGATATAGTCCCTAACCATTTAAATGCCAAGGTGGTCTCACAATACAGTGGGAGTCTGCCAACCTTCACAGTCTGAATGTGCTTAATTATTTGTCTTTAATTAGTCTGAGTTTTGAGGTCTGTTCACCAGGATTGGTGATGAAAAATTAACTTCAGGAAATAAAGCCTCTTGAGCTCCCTGGCAGTCTGTTTTGCATCCTCCTGTCTCCTAAAATAGTGATATGGACAGTAGGATTTATCTCCTGAGCAACTCAAGTTTCCTCTCACTTCTTTTCATGGAATAGAAAAAGTTTTCTGGGTATCTAAACTGGGGAGGTTTTTCAGAATTCAGATGGAGGATGCTCAAACAAACTTCAGCCTTAAATATTTTATTTCCTGCAGTTTTACACTCTTGACCTTTATGGAGTTACTGTCAAACTACACTAATTTAAGTGAGGAGATGCTCAAATCTCTTCAGCAGAGAGAGGTGCCATTCTCAGGACTTCCAGTCCTGGTTCTGCCCCTCCTGGATAGTTCACAGTATCTCTGAGCATGTCTCCCACTCGGTCAACTTGCAGATTGCAAAAGGCTGGAATGCCCTTGCTACCTGACTCCAAGGTTGAAACCATATGGTCAAGTCGCAGGTGATTCTCTGAGAAGGGCCCTTGGCTCTGTTTTCACTCCCACATGTGGTTTAGTAAAGCCCACATCTGGTTGCAGGCAGAGTGCAGAGCAAGATACATCTGCCTAATCTGTGTTCTTTTCATTGATTTGGAAGCTTAGTGGAGATTCATTAAGGATAAATCTAATATTGATCCATATTGACTAATTACAAATAACTGAGTTTCCTTCATGTATCCTACCAAAAAGCATCCAGCATTCCTCATTTTATTGTAGTTTATTCTTGTGTCCTTGTGCCTAGAATACTGGTTATGGGCTTGATCCTTCAAGTACTGATGATCCCAGCAAGGGAATTAAGAAATTATAGACAATCTTGTAGGAAAAAGATAAACACTCACCCATTAAATAATGCTTAAAATTACTTATAAGAAAACTGTCATATGTACCAAATTATTTTGCATATTGATATATTTCCATTCAGAAACATTCATGTTTTGGCCTTCCCAGAAACCAGTATCCAAAATGCTGTCACAACTAGAGATATAATAATATGAGATATAAATGCAACTATTTATTAGTAACTCGATATTCCAACAACCCTCTCTGCCTTTCTAGCGGCAGGACTAGCAAGATGTGTACACAGCAAATGGAAACAACCAGATGGTCTTGCAGTTATGACCCTCACTCTCTTCTCTCCCATTGTTTACTGTTATCATTCATTGTACTACGTCCAAACCCCTTTACAGGTCTGCCAGCATGGATTGCTGGATGGAGGCCCTAAACTGCAAACTCTTCACATGCCTATTTCTGATACTGCATAAACACTGCTTGGGCCATCACAGATGATCTGTGAACCTGATCCTACAGTGCTTAGTCCAGGTAGTAGTTCTTTGTCACATGAATCAAAGTATTTACTGCCATGGTTGGGTCATGTGAATAACTTTGTTGACATAGGAAATTATTACATGCAATTTTGGTTCAAGGCTTCTCAGCAATGTAGGCACCACTGAATTTGAATGCCCACAGTGTGACAGCTAAGAGAGGCCACCCCCTCTCCTAGAGGGAAAGAGGCATAAGAAACGGCCATACAGGGTTGATTCCAGTGATGGGACCCTTTACAGCAGGTTTGGAAGAAGTGGTGGCTCTTCCTGAGGGGAGAACCCTTTTCCTCTCCTCAGCAGTGGAAAATGCCCTGGGCACTGAGATATTTCTCTTGGAGACAGAAAAAACTGGTCTGGCTTTCTGGACAACTCATGTATTGAAGTCCTTGTTTGCCTGTTTTGCTGACCCTGGCAGTTTGTTGCCACAGACAATTGCCTGCATTGCCTCTGCACAGAAACAACTCTGGTAATTTCGTGAGGTCCTGTCTTTTTTTGCTGCTTGGTAATTGTGTTATATTAAATAATA
The DNA here is from genome assembly GCA_013397775.1 of Eulacestoma nigropectus. Lineage (NCBI taxonomy): Eukaryota > Metazoa > Chordata > Aves > Passeriformes > Eulacestoma > Eulacestoma nigropectus. The sequence continues at coordinate 638,355 of VZTE01001498.1, forward strand.
TTTTTCAGTTGAAAGGCATGTAGCATTTAGCCTCCCAAAACCTTCATCAGATATCATTAAGGGATTCCCAGCTGCATCTCTGTGAAATAGTGTCCCTGTTTTAATGACTGCAAAACGGGTGCAAGGCCTTGGGCAGTGCTGTATAGTCATGTAGTTCTGTGAACAGCCTGAGTGTTTACCTTTTCATCACAGTGAGTACAGGGCCTTAAATAACTTCAGCTCTCTTATGCCTGTTGTCCTTACTCAGGTGGCATTCTGATCTTCAGGGTATGGCTTGCCTGAGTAAGGACTGTGAGACTTACTTCGAATGCCTGTGTTCTCTGTGTTTTACCGTCACCTTCTCCCTAGGGACCTCTTTGATGGAAAGATGTGCAGTCTTTAAACACATCGCTTTATCTGAGATGTTGACTTACTTACGGCTTTGGATTAAGCTGGTATGGCTGAAGTGTTGGTGCCCAACCAGTTGCCCTCCCCTGTGCTTGCTTCTCCTACAACTGACTCCAGAGCGGGATGGCCCAGCAGCTCTTGAATTGCTACTGTTTATCGCCCAGAGTACTACAGCAAACTGACATTGGCTCCAGTTTTCCTTCATGCATTGGCCTGTAAATTGCAGCAGTTCAAGAGCTGACTCTTTTCTGCTCTGAGGTTATTATTCTCAGCCATAAACTGGGTAATCCCAGGATACAGGTGCCAGGCAGGTGTCCTAGGGCAGGATCCAGTGCACCATCCCTGCTGAAGATGTCAGCAAGTGCAATTCAAGACTTGCCCTGTTTATTGTGTTAATCCTGTACCAGTGACAGTGGTTATCTATGCTGGGAATGCACAGGCCTGTTGTTTGGAAGACTGAAGACTGAGTTGAGAATGACATTAAAGGTAACAAAACCATCCTGTTGGACCAACAAAAAGTTTCTTCTGAGTCACTCTCCAGAAGCAGCTGCTGAATATGACTCCCCTTTTCAAACATGCATGCTCATTGCATACTGGCACTAATTCAGTGGGAAAGCTGATGATGGGAGCTGTCTCAGGTGTCTTGAACTGCATGAATGGCCTGCATTGCGGCTGTTGTGAGAGGAGAATCATTGAAGAGGTAGAAGAGAAAATATTCTAGAGATTTAAACTTTAAAAGGATGACTGAAAGACCCTAGGTACACATTTTTTCTTCTTAAGCAGGAAGATGCTTAGGTTTTTCAGAAAAATCTCTAAGTTAAGATTCCAGTTTAATGTTTAAATATTTTTCTTGGACATACATTTGCTATCAGGAGGAATTTTTTGCTAGAGTAGGATTGATTCCTTCCAGTCTAGATATTCATTGCACTTGTAAAAATGGTTTACTTTTCACTAAAAAATAAGTGACTTTTTTCTCTGGCTTTCTTGTCTCCAGGAAATGAATTTTGTTCTCCTTTTGATGCCTTAGGTTCTACCTTTCATATTTTTAAATCCTGTACTGCCTAGGGTGTAACTCTGAAGTTTCTTGTAGCCTGTTCGTTGCTGCTCTCTTATGCCACATAGACATAACAAAGCCTCTCTGAGCTTGTTGTTCAAGGACACTTAGGCTGTCCTAGGCCCAAAAGATGTAAACTAGGGCCTCTAAAGAGGTGGAGAAATTGAAGAAATTACATCATTAGCTGAAGTTTTAATTGGTGAATTTATGCTGATATGCAAATGGACCAAACCTATAAAAGTGTGAAGAACTCGTGACTCGTTGTCCGTCTTGGGGCCCAGCTTGGGGTCCATCTTGGATGTAGCCTTTGGCTTCCCAGGGTGTACTTTTGAAGGCCTTTCAAATAAATATCCACCTTTAGTCCCTTACTCCTGTCTAGTCTCTGTTTCTAGGTAGCCCCTCAAGGCATCACCTTAATGAATGACTGAGGGATGGGCTGGCCGTCATAATTGTTTCTTAGCAAGGCAAGGCGGTAGTTCATCTTCTCTTCTGGCTCTGAACTGCCCTATTAATTTTGCTCTCTGTTGGCCATCAGTATTTCAGCTATGTATGACCTATTCCTTAAATCTCTGCAAAGTTACACCATTGGTGGTTTGGTTCAGTTCCCTGTTTGACCTTGGTGTTTCAGTGTTGTCTTGAGGTCCCCACTGAACTCTTGGTGCATAATAGTGCTTGTTCTTTCTCGGGTTATTACATGTTTCATGTAGCTGTGAGATTTTCAGATGCTGAGGTAAAAAGGACCTTTGATATGCCTGGGACAGGTGAAAATGAGCTCCCTTCAGAGGTAATAAATGTACAGGATATAATCTGAAGGGGATTCTATTATGGTGTGCGTGTTCCTGGAATCCCTTGTCTCTGCTGCTTTCTGTGAGTTTCTGCAGGATTTGAGCACATTTTGTAACTCTGGACCATTGTCGTAGTCCACCTTAGAAGATCAAGCACCCTTATTGGCCCCAAATTTTCAGGGAACAGCACATCAGCAGATCCAGTGATGTTCTTTATTAATTTAACTCACACAGCACACAAGTGCAATAAGGAACTCAGTCAAATGAAAGTCTTTTTCATCATTCTTTTTTTCCTCTTACAACAAAGCTGGCAGGGCAACTGCCCAGCACATGTGAATCAATGTATTCATAGCTCTGGGAAGTAATGTCTTCCTTTTATTATTTTATCATTAGAAGCTGTTGGTTAAGTAGGCTGAAATACAGACTGGACAAAGGAACCAGAAGGGTGTATTGTGACTTTAGGCAGAGCAATCCGGGTGCTCTTCCCAGGGAGAGATCAGCAGCTCTTTTGCCGAGAGATTCTGGTGCACAGCCAGCTCTGAACAGCCAGTACTGCATGCAGCCACCTCTGGAGTGGAGAGAAAGCGAATTCAGGAGAGGAGGCCAGGACAAGTCTCTATTCTCCTAAGCTACATGGGCTGTAATGCCAGACATTATTTCTCTGTGGTGCCTTATCTAATTCAAGAAGCTGTATAAATCCCCCACCAAGCCTTTGCTAAGATTTAAACCTTAATAAAAGTATTAGAAATATCAGACTAAAACAACAGAAGAACCCTTCTATGCATCATTTGAAAGAACTTCTTCCTTCCATGATTTAGTTTTTCTAAAAACTGCTAATACCCAACCAGTTTTGTTTGAATACACAAGATGCAGTTTATTCCACCGAGTTTGTGTTCAGTGCCAGGCTACAAGGTCACTACACAAAAATAGGGCACTATTATAACCTAGACCTACTTGCAATTCACCCGTTTCACCTTGGCTGCAAAGCTGTTTGTTCTCGTCAGGACATAAGCTGAATATTTATAATAATGAGCCTTTATTGAACGGTGGTGTCCAAACTCATGGTATTACTTGCAGCAACACTTGGGGTAATGAAGAGTTCAGTATTATCAGTCACAGACTTGGTTTTGATAGCAGTGTACTGACTTCTGCTATGTGAAGAGACTAATGTAGCTGGACTGAAAAGGACTTTATAAACAGCATTTTTGCTTAGGGCATCAGCTGTCAGTCATTTTCTGTGAGAGCTTCCAAATGAAGTTAGTGTGCTGGATAGGCATGTTGTCTGTTGTTTAATCAAGTCCTTGATGCAATCTTCATGGTCCTTCTAGATTCCTGGAGGAGACTCTGGACAGGGATCTAAAAAAATTGTCAAGAAGTGCACCTGGAATGGCAAAGAATGATAGAAAACTCTAGTCAGATGACATCCTTAGAGAGGTTAGCAAGCTTGACTTGGTGACAGATGAACTGGAGGGTGATGTCTGATTTCAAAAAGAATGACTTTCACATTTTTTGTCTGACAAAGTGAAGCTGAATGGACTGGAATTTATGAAAGATAATATTTATAAAGTTATTTTAATCTGTAATGAAATTTCCCATTCCATTAAGTAATATTTCAAAGTTTACACTGCAAATGGGCTGCTATTCACACTGCACTGCTGGGTCATTAATTAAAGTGTGAATGACTTTTATGGTAGCTAAATTAAAGAGACCTATGTCTACCCATATTACAGTGACAGCTACTCCCTTCTTGGCCATGAAGATCAATTGATGGTTTTATGATACAATTCCATGTTTTGTACCAGCTTGCTCAAGCTTGTCCATCTCCTGGTGAGGGGAGAGCCTTCCTGTAACACTTTCTCTTTTACTAACAGATAAGGTAGCTGCTGTTGCACTGAAGACCAAGGAAGCACACAAGAGATTTGCCAATGAGGTCTTGTGAGGAGGCCAAGAGCCCAGCAGGAAAGTTGCATTTTCTCTTTGCTTAATAAAAAAGGCTGAAACGTTATTTCTTCATCTCCTTCTGCCTTGGTGCAAGTTCTTGATAGGATTTTATTTGTTGCACAGCAAAGATGGCATTTAGATCTTCCCTCAGGCTCCAGGATCTTGAATAGTAAGAACCAGTTTTTAAAATTAAATCTTTAACATGAGGCTACTATTTTAAATCAGAGAGGACTACTTGTTGGGAAATGAAAATGCATTTGGTCCCACTTGGACAACAACATGGAGTTGCTGCATGCCTGGTGCAAGGGGAGTAGCCAGGAGCAGTAACCCTTGCAGTGGCTGCACAGTGGCTGGCTCCTGGGAATTGGAGGGTCTCTGCCCAGTTTCAGTGGACAGGTGTCATTTCCACACAGCGAAAAAAACCATTCTCCGAAGCAGCCACTAATTGGCCCCCTTGTTGGCAATCTCAGCAGAGATGCCAGAGTGAATGGGCATGAAATCCCACTCAAACCCTTCGTGGTTTTCTCCTCAGGTCAAGGTTGAGGTGCTTTGGCAGAGAAGTGTGAGGAAAGCTGACACTGCTGCTGTCAGTCTCCAGGTCTGTCAAGCTGCCACCTTTTCTAAGCACTGGAACACGGGGGTTTGGGCTTTTAAGATGTGTTTTTATTACTGTGTTAAACTTTGTGCTTTTGAAAGTCTTGTCCTTTGGGGGAGTTGTCAATGCCAATGAACAAGGGAAATTTCTGCCCTGCTCCTAAGGCAATATATACAGTAATTTGTTGCTTACCTAGAGCCTGCCTTCCCTAACATTCCAAACACAGACCATCACAGCCTGCCACCATCTTTTACACAGACTAAGGAGACCCCGCTCCTTTATAAGGAGTCTGTGTGACCCAGAATAGTTCAGGCCAAGAAGTTACACTTGTTTAATAGATGCTTCATAAGGCCCGAGAATTTATCTTCTAAATAGAGCTTTCATCACATACATTACTTCAGTATCAAATATATTGAGTGTAGAAGCTTTTTAAGGCAGTATAATGATTTTAGGGAATGTAATTCAAGAAACTCGATGGTATACCGCATACAAGGACACTTTTGTAAAAAAGATCCACTGATTCTTTAATACACACAAATATTTTGGAAGGCCCATAGATGTTTAAAACTCCACCAAAAGATTGTGTTGCACTGCACAAAGGCTTCAGTTCAGTTCTGCATTTACACACAAGCTAACCAGGGAGTCTGTGGGGACAGCACGCAGAGCAAGCAGTCAGCAGGACCTCTGACACCAGCTTTTGCAGGGCTTGGATTCATCCCTGCAAGTTATTTCTTAGAAAAGACAAACAATCCATTAAAAATTTTAAGCATTTTGACTACTTTTCTATTTTCTGAAACCTTCTTAGAGAGGCTTATACTCACTACTAATGCTGTTTTAGTACGAATTTCTGGCCCAGACCCTGAGGGCTCTTTACTTGCTGTTGGATTTTTTTTATTATTATTTCTTTTTCACTAATGCCTTGCAAAACCACAGAGGGTATTAGCCCATCTGAGAGCAGGTAATGTTGCAGAGGGAATAGTTTTCAGTGTCATTTTCCTCCTTAATGTTCTTTAAAGCTTTTGTGCTGCAACTAGCTGAAATAAGCACTCTGCCCTAGAATTTGTGCTAGATAACAGGTTCCCCCAAACTTAGTGCTCCTGTTACAAGAGCTGTACGTTATCTATATTGAATGTTTTCCTGCAGGTTTTGATCATGTGCTTTTTATGCTCCTAATCTAAGGGAACAAGTGAGATGGAAGGCCTGCCTAAGGAGAGGCTGCATATGCTCAGACTTTGGTGCTTACATGTCTGCTGTGGCTTCTCCCACTGCAGCATTAGCAATACAAATGAAGTAAGCCTCAAAGCTGCAGAAAGCCTCTTATGAGCTGCACCTGTGCAGGGCTGAATTCAGGGCAGCAGTGGAAACAAACCAAGTGCGCAGACTTGCCTTGCTGAACAACTTTTCTTTCTGTTTCCTTTCACCTGGCTCTTCTAGCAGCCAAATCACTTTATGTGATACTGGGAATCTGCTGAGGCTCCAGCAGAGAAATTCTGCATTGCAACTGAATGTAGCCAGAAGGACAAATCCCTTGACTTGGAGAGAGGAAGAAAACTTTAAGGAGAAGCAGCTGCTACTATGTCTGCTCCAAGGGGCCACACTTCACAAGGAAGTTAAAAAGCTTAGAGTTCAGGGACGAGTGACAGAAAGAATTACCTGAAAGGAAACCTGGTCTGGAATGAGGGAGCAAAGGATTTTAATGAATTTTGTTCATCGAAGAGAGGGTTAAACAGTGATTGATACATCTACAGAGGAAAAAAATACAAGTACTGGCGAGAGCAAAAAGTTGTAAAGGAGTCCAGGTTGGAGAGTGAGGCTTGACTTATTCAGACTAGATATAAGGCACATTTCTATCATGAGGATAATTAACTGTTGGAACAACTTAAGGGCTTAAGTGGGCTTTCTGTCACTGGAAAATATTGCTGTGTTGTGCTGTAAGATGTGCTGCAGTTTAATCATGGCTTTTGGATTCAAAATGGGAGATAACAGAGATTCAGTCAGTATGGAAGAGGTGAAAATAAGCAATAATACTGTTGCTCGTCTACTATTTGTGAAGTTTATCAAGTCTCATTAGCACAGTATGTATTTTTTCTTTCAAAATTATTAGCAGGAGAAAAAATTTCCTTTTCTTATATCTTTACTTTTTTTTTTGTTTTGTTCTGTGACATACACAGCACTTACAGTAATCTGGAAAAACAACTTTTTGAAAAAGAATTGGTAAAGAGCCTGTGTGTTTTAGTGTCAAAAAATTTTAAGGCACTCAAACTGGAGAGAAGAAGATTCTATTCCAGGACATTTAAGTAGCAACTGGCCCAATCTTTTTACAGTGAAGTACAAAACCCACCAAGTATAATTCTGTATTTGTATGCATGTGCACTGTAAATATTGACATTTTAGAGAAAATACCAACACAATTCTGAAATTAAGCTCTTCCTACTTTTATTAAAAATTAAATTGTGCTGCTTTTTTTTCTATTTTGTAAAATGAGACTTGCACCAACATCCACTTCTTTTTTCTGTTTGCATCAGGATGAGTATGTTTGTGGGAGTACCTATATAAGAGTATAATTTGGAATAGTTGTAAGTGGGACCTTTTTTGCATTTGGAAGAATGTGGTCTGCATTCCCAGTATTCAAATATCTTTCCCACTTGAAATCACTCATACTGCACATATAATCCCAATTGGATGTCTTATATTCTTGCTTACGTTTGTCAATTTTTAAATCAAATTAACAGCAGTTTTGAAAAAGAGAAAAAAAAAAGAAGTGAAAAGATGAAAAGCTAGAGGATACAAGACAGAGGTTGGAATCTATGATTGTAAGGCTGTAACCAGGTAAATTTAAATAAAGGCCAATTAGGCAGCCCCAGGGGAAGGGTTTAAGGGAATTGTTATCATCCTGCTTGGTCAGAAGATAAGCAATGATGGTTCAAGTGCTCCAGGGTCTGATCCATTAAATGAATGCTCTTTTAGTGGTATAGCTGCCAATACACATTCTCAAAGTAGTGTTTCCTCTGAAATTTATCTTTTTAAGTATCTATGTAATTTACAGAGGGGTTCATACTTTTATCATGCACAGTCTATCTCTGTTATTTTCCTTGTGCTCAGATGTATGATCAGTTTGCCATATATTAGATGGGCTGTCGTCATCACCTTCACTTTGGTTTTAGTTGATGTGTTTTTACCTTATTTCCCATGGCAGAGGTACCTATCTGGTCAGGTACCACTGAGTGGCCACACTAAGGATCATTTACTCCTGTTCTCAGTTAAGCAGCAGAGTGGTACATTGCAAAATTTCTGTAATATGTATTTTGGTCAGAAGCACCCAAGGATGTTGTCTCAAAGGTTAGTGAAAGGGATTTAAAAGTAGGTCTGACTGACAGTTACTTGAACTGTGAAACAGCATGAGTACAGCTCTGTATTAGCTCTATAAAACAAATAATTCAGGTTTAAAAAAAAAAAAAAAGAAAGCAAAGGTTTTACTGGTGATCAGTAAGCATTTAAATAAAATTAAATTTCTATTGATTTAAACAGATTTAAACATAGAAATGATATGAATTACATAAGGAAGTATAATAGGAATTACACAGCTGCATTAATTTTATGTACTAGTAAATGTACAAAATATAATTTTATTATACAGTGCTGCTGGGTATAGCACCATGAACAGACCCTCTTCTGCTGCAATGCTGAAAAGACTGTGCCAGTCTATATATATATTGAGTTTGTCTGTCTGCCTTTTATTGTCACCTCATTCTCTCTCGTCTTTCACCTCCCCTCATGTATGTTTTGCCCCTGTTGGATCTGGTTTGAACCTGGATTGTAAATTATCTGAGGTAAGAGGCCTTCCATTTAGGAAGTGAGTGTAATGGCTCATACAGTGGAGTACCACAGTAGTAATGCTTCACCAGGAGGGTAGTGAGGTGCTGCAACAGCTTGTCCAGAGAAGTTGTGGCTGCCCCATCCCTGGACATATCCAAGGCCAGCTTGGGCAGGGTTGGGAATAGCCTGGTTTAGTGGGAGGTGTCCCTGCATATGATAGGGGAGTTGGAACCAAATGGTCTTAAGATCTCTTCCAACTCAAATCATTCTATGGTTTTAGGGTTAATTATATGTTTGGAGTCCAAGGAACTGCTAAAGGAGCTCTGCCCAGAGACGAAGGTTTGTAGGATTCAGTTGCTCATATCCAGCAGAATCCACAGCATTTGGGAAGGAGAAGCAGATATATGGCAAGCATTGCCCAGAGCATACAGCGTTGGCTGGAAAGGTCAAGGTGGGGAAAGGTAAGCAAGTGGGGCTTCTTGTTAATCTCATGACTTTAGCAATCCCGTTTGGGGAAAGAAATGGCTTTCCTTGAGGTAGAGTATGGACTTGGAAAGAGACATAGCAGAGAATAAGATGAGACTAAGATAAGATCTTATTCTCTGTGCTTCTAACCCTATTTGACTCAAATCAGTGGAATATTTACCTCTAGTGTCCACAGGACATTATGGGTCTGGTCCCATGGAAGGAGTGCCGCTCACCACTCCTCCCTGTATGGCTCCTGACAGACAGTCTGAGCTCCTGCACACCGAGATCACATGGGATCATTCCTTTAGATAGTAAAAGGGTCACAGAGGTAGCCTTCAACAGGGACATATAACTGAACTGCTGCAAAACTGTGAATTCAGTTGGGAACTTGGAACTTTTCCTCATTTAAGGAACTATGAGAGAGAATAGGGCAGGGAATGAGCAAAGGCACTGGCCTAAATGTTGAGAGAGAGGACTTCTGAGGCAGGGGAAAATCACAAGATAAAAATATCCTTGCATTTACAGCACAGGGTGGGGCAACAAAATAAAGGTGGAGGAAGTTTCTAGATAAAGCATCCTTTAAAAGTACTACAGTTTTTGATGTGATAAACATCATTCAAAGCAAACAGAACAGCTGCAAAATATGATAAAAATCACTTGAAAGTTCATTGATTTTGCAGTAAAACTGTAAGTACTTCACTTTATAATAATTGTTCCTCTCATGCTTTCAAATCTTGTACTTGAGCTACAAGAGTATTCAGGTCAGGGCTGCATTCAGAAAATAGGCACAAAAAGACAATGAAGCTCAACTAGAGAGATACTTTAATCATGAGCTAATTTACAAACCAAAGCAAAACAAAATCATTTTTGCCTAAGATTATTAGAAGATGCTAATTCACTGCCTAAAATTATCTTTCCTTGTAACCTAAAAAAAAAAAAATTAAAACCCAACTCTTATCTTCCTAATTAAATTTCGTGACTTGGCTTACATGGTTGGTTAGACTTTTTTTTTCTTGTCTAAGGACAATATGCATGTGTTATTCAAATATGAGCTCCTCTGTAGTATAAACTCATATAAACACTGTCCTGATGGTGCTAAACTAATAGTGCTTTTTCTAATCATTTTCTCTTGGCTTGTAGCTATATTTAAAATAAGTGAGCAGCTTTTATGGAAGAGAGACACATGTGAAAATGGAGCTCTGCTAAGTGTATGCAGCCTTGTAAAATTTGTAAGAGACTTAAAAACACCCAACACAAAAACAACAAACACACCCACCACACCCACCTGCCCTCCTCCCCCAAACCTAGCAATTTAAATCAATGTTGGGTAGCAGGAACATTTCTGTGGTCATATGATAAAGACACTCAGTATGAGAGCTAGGCAAGGTAAGAATAGAGAGTATCCATTTTAATTAAAAATGTGAATATATGCTTTGTTATCGGTAATAATTTTTATTTTCTGGAAACATCTATGAGAGCATTTTTTCCATTTTTTTATTTTGAAAAAACATGATGGTGATTCTGTGTATGTGGGCACAAAAAAATGAACACACAGTTGCTTGCAGCCTTTCTATATGAAGAAATTTAAGTTTTTTATGTATATTTGTAATGTACATAATTTATATTTTCTTCAGATGTGATTGTATAGCCATCTTAAAGGCTATCTAGGGCCTTTAGGCACATCTTTTAGCTAATTAGTAATCTATCTAATAAATAAGTGTGTGGCTCAAGAGGCTGCTCCTTTACTTAGGTTAGACACAGGCTTAAGAACTTGACTGAATTTGGGGTTGGATATCATCCAATATGCGACAGTAATGGCATCATCCACTCTAGGAGACCCTTAGGCACTGTGAGCAATGGGGTATGGGAAGTTAGTAGGCTACCTGAATGCACTGTGTACAGGAAGAAATATTTTGCATAAACTGTCAGCCAAATTTGCGCCACTTCACCCCTCCCAGTTCATGAGCACCTGAGTGTGCTGGCAGGCAGAGGAGAGTATGGGTGAAATGACTGCCAGAAGCGATTTGGTTTCTGAGTGCTTTCAAGTTTTTTAAATCACAAAGCCCAAGAGCCACGCGGGGTTTTTTTATCATTTAAATGCTTGATGGTGTTCAGTTCTGTCCTAAGTATGTAGCTATACTAAGCAATAATATACACTTCAAGCCTTTCATATTATTAAAGTTCAAACATTAATAATACAGCCCTTCATTTCAAAAGACTGTGCTTGCACAAAGGCAAATAGCAGAGGTACAAGCCCATTATTTTTCTTTTTTTTTTGGATACCTCGTGGCATCTTTTGTGAAGCAGCTCATCTTGTTTTGTCCTCCTCTTTGTTTACAGACTATGTAGCCAGTGCCTGCTCCAGCACTGGTGCTCTCAGTGCGATATCACCTTCTTCCCATCACACACGGTAGAGATGGACCTAGACCTCGTACCAGCTGCCTGAGCTGTGGGTCCTGGGGGCTCCTCCAGCTTTGTCTTGTCTGATTTGTTGTGACTGCTGTGCTGCCAGCCAGGCCTGTGGGTGCCCCGAACCAATGCCCCCCTTGATGACTTGCCTGTGTCCCTTTACTTTGTTTGTTAATTAGTGCTCTCTGGATGTTCTTGTTTAAGCAACTGCTCCCTAAGTTGTTGGTTGCTTCCTCTTTCCACATTTCTGGTGAGTTCTTCTAACCGTATACGTCTGATCACCCCGGTGTACTCTGTAAAACACATCTCCCACTGCTGCTGTCAGCAGTCTGCAATCTTATCAGGGCTGATTTGTCAGGTTTCTCAAGGGGCCAGTAATTTTTTAATGCTGTGATGTGCACACCAGACGAAACAAAAATGCAAGTGACAGTACCAGGTGTTGGAGCATTACTGTTGGATTGTTGGTTCTGCTCCTGGTCATTTTGACCTCATGGTGATGCCCTGTGCAGCAAGTTTCACAAGTGAAAGGTTGCGATAGACTGAAAGGAACCTTTGCAAAAATGTATTTAATACAGTACTGTTAAATCTCTGTAAGCCTGTGTTATTATGCAGAGAAGAGAGAGGAATGAGACTATTGTACAAGGTCATGTGCTTATTTGTCCTTTTTTTTTCAAGGTCTATCTGCAAACATTTGAAGGCAAGTTTAAATGAAGCTGCTGAGCCAATCTTCCCATCTCTTTTATGAAGCAAGGGGTTTGACTGCTCTCAACTAGCATAAAATGACTCTGCATTGGGAACAGCCAAGTACTGCCTGGTCTGCATTGAGATCAGAGCAGCAGGTTTTTGAGCAGAAGTGTGCTATCACTTCTGACTCAGGAAGCTTTCTAATTTCTCCTCCCTTTTATCTACATATTTGAGTTCTTCTCAACATAAACATTTGTACTCTAAAGTTTTTTATTCCTTTTAATTTGATCTTAGCATGTGTTATACTGAGTAATGACAGGAAGAGCATTTCTCAATGCACCTCTTTTTCTGCTGACAGCCAGTGCATCACACAGATGACACAGCTAACTATATCACATTGAAGTTCTTCCACTAGACATATGGCCTATATCTATTGTGTGCCTGAGCTTTGTCCTGTCACTAAGGAAATTAGTTGTACCAAACCCCGGTATTGTGCTCACATTGCCCTTGTAGGCTTCCTGCTGCAGGAGGAAAATGGGATTTGTAGTCAAGGCCAAGGCCTGGGTTGATTTTGTAATAATGGCCCTCAAAATGCAGATGAAGCATAAAGGAGTTTTGGAAGCTTCCCTTTATAGGGATGGTGTTCTTGGTTGCCCCTAAAAGCACAGGACTATCCCTAAACTTTCTTCAGCTGTTCCAGTGCAGCTGTGAAAGAACCAGCTCCAGATTAACAGTCTGGGCAGTGAGTAAATTTGGCCTCAAAGCCATTGATAAACACAAGTGGCCACTAAATCCTCACACTGTAATGACATAGCAGGACACCAAGCTGATTGATGAAGAGATTAAAACATCTGCAACGTGTGTCAGTTCCGTGTTAATCTCACACCGTTGCTGCAATGGGACTTCAGCTGTTGTTTCCTGAAGTGCACGTACGAGTCACTGCAGATCAGTCTGTCCAGAGCTCTATAGTCACCTCTCACTTCATGGCTGAGGTGTGCTTACAGTTGGCTCAGCATTTATGTTTTAAGAGACTGTCAATGTGTGAGACTGTCAGTGGAATTATTCATCTTCAATTTCAGCAAAAGTTGACTCTCCTTTTTCCTAATTTAAAGGGGTAACACAGCCGCTTATTCTGTCTTCCAGTCTTCCAAAGTTTTCAGAAACTTCATGAAGCTAACATATGAAATCAAAAGCTATGCATTGTAGTAACTCTTATGAGAAGTTATTAAGATTCAGTGATTAATAATTTTGTAACTTTTTGGCTTAACTGTCACTGGACTCTTTTCTGCTGGACTTATTTTTGGATCTCTTGTAATTCACAACTGGGTAGGGTTTGGTTCATTAAAATGCAAAGTTTTCAAGCCAATGCTTACATTGTCCATCAATATCTTGGCAGAATTATCCATGATCCTTCTTAATTGAGGGAAGCGGTGAGAATGGGCATCCAATTAGGGCATTCATTGTCTCAAACATCCATTCCTGTTTACGCTTCTTGGAAGCTTTCTCAATGTGCTGTGTTGTACTGGCCTGAGAATCACACTGGTCCTGACCTACTTGGCCTGTTAATCTCGCTCATCCTCTGTCTGTCCCTTTGTCCGACTTTTGTAGTCCAGCATTCTGGGACAAAATATGTAGATGTCTTTGTCCTTTGGGATTCCTTGAAATGCCAAGTTTCTGGGCACTCTAAAACTGGGGAGTTTAATATGCCAGTGAAAAGCTGAACTTCTTAACCATTACTTCCCATGAGAGCAAATTCTGCTTTATGAGGTATTTCAGGAGCACCCTGAGGCCATGCCCCAGAGCACAACGCAGTGCCCTGCATAGATCACCTTACTGCTTGTGCTGTAGGGGGCCAATTTGCCCTTTTTTCCCCTAAATTTTGAATCTCATCTCAGGTCAGATGGCTGTGCACTGAGCTGCACATGGCAGTGCTGCTGTGCACTGCAGGGACCCCCAGGGACCTTTGGGGACAGCTAATTGTTGGTCACCCACAGCAGCCAAACACCCTGGTGGCCAGAACAGCAGCTCTCACCACAAGTTTACCAGGATATAGGGATGGGCATAAACCTTCCTTGGCAAGGTTGTCCATCCCAAGGCAAGAATGTGGTTGGCTACGCCTGTCCCCTCCGCAGGGGTGATCTTTTCTGTATGAGAATTAACACAATGCCACTGGTATGCTCACTTTTTACAAATGCATTTCTGCCATGGCATCCTGGCTCCTGTGATGACAGGGCTGGGAAGCTCCTTCTCCCTTGGTCACATTTGCCATCGCTACAATCAGCATTTTGTCCTTTACCACACATCTGGTCCACTTATTTATTGAGATTCACAGGTTAACAAGATTTAAGACTATTTATTCCTTTAATAACAATAATAACAATAACAATAATAGTAATAATAATAATAATAATAATGACTCCCCAGTGCTTATTTCTGGGCATATAATGAAATCATAGCAGCCTGACGTTGCAGGGATGAGGAATGCTCTTAAAGTGCATCAGCTCAAGGCCCCTTACTGGAGACAGCCTGAATGCCTGTGGCAGGAGCAGTGCCTGGGCAGAGCCCCAGGGCAGATCAACAACTGAGAAAATAGGTTTGACACCACCCTTTGCTCTTCATCCTATTATTTTAGGGTATTTTGCTGGTGAGCATACACTCAGACCATACCCTAGGTCTGTACAAGTGAAGCCAGATTTGGCCTAACAATGACAACCTAACCACTTGCCCATAACCTTCGAAAATGTGACTGTAGCACTGCTGTGTGTAGCTATATAAGTGTATTTTGAAAATACATCCATTTGAAATGTCCTTCTTAAGTACAGCGAGAGTGCTATAGTTAAGGGATCTTGGTTTAGAGGAGGAGGATTGATTAGAAATAATAATAAATTCTGTAGAATATGTGGCCATGCCACATTCAATCTGGTAAACCTCTTATGTCTCACAACCCGATCACGAATTTTCTGTGTCAGTGGGTGTGTAATCACTCTTAATACAATGATTTACAGTTTGTGTGCAGACAACAGATAGATACACTCAAATTAGGAAAGACTATCCAAAAAAAGTTATATTTGTAATTAAACAACATTTCAACATTGTGTGTGCAGCAAGATTAAAATCTGTTAGAAGACAGGAAAATGTAACAGTAATTTTCATCTGAAAATCTGTATCATTAAGGAATTGTCCAAGATTAGACCCCTACAAGCATTAGCTTGTGAACACTGGGGAAAAAAAAAAAGAGCAACAGCTTTAGGCATTAATGTGGTTAATCCCACAGCGTAGCACTTGGTTAGAGTCAGGATTTGGAATTATAGCTCAAATGGTGATATTCAAGGGGAAGGTCAGTTTGAATCAGTGATAATACTTTGCGTTTTTGCTGTGCCTTCCGAATAAGAACCTCAGAGGGGTTTATAGACATTAGTGAATTAAGGTTCTCAGATCTCTGCCAAGACTGCAGTTTTATCCCTGTTGTACAGAGGGGAAAACCGAGTCATGAAGAATTTAAGTGGCCCTGCTGAAACAGCAAAGGGTGGTGCTGTGTGGGGTGCTCCTGGATCCCTACAGCTCTGTAGGGAAGCATGGACACAGCTGTGGGGAGCAGAATGTGCCACTGGCCGCAGCAGGGACGTGGTGAAGTGGACCCTAAGAAGGATGAGTTTGGCACTGGTTTTTTGTGAATAAAAGTTAGCAACTTCCTTCCTCTTGTTATCTTGTGATGTGTTTTACTGCAGGTCCTCAACATGGACTTAGGCTTTTCCATCCATGGTGGCTGAGTTGTTCCATCCTGTTCTTTGTCCTGGAAGAGCCCACTTAACTTTTCAGCAATTCTTTTTCAAAGAGATCCTTAACTATTGGAATTTGGTGGGAGATGGGTTTCCGCCCACCCCCTTTTTTTTTTTAAAATGGGATTCTGTGCTGGACAGGTGTGCTGTTCTTATACAGCAGGAGGCAGGGATAGGGACTGAGAACACCAACAAGCATTATGCCACAGAGTTCCATATTTCATTTTCAATAGTGCTTCCAGTATGTGGCTTACAACACAACTTATTGTTCAGATTGAGACTCAATTGAAATCAGCTGCTAATTAAATTTATGTCTAAATTAATAAGTCACAACTATTCAGCTCATGTTCATATGAATAATTTCTATTAAGAGGAACATAATTTTTAGATTCTGTATTTAATGAACCGTGTTGTTTGATAAGGCCAGTAGGACCAGTGCAGTGATCGCCCCTCTGTACTCCTCACCTTGAATAGTGTGCTCAGTTCTCAGCCCCTCATTACAAGTGACGCTGAGGTGCTGGAGTGTGTCCAGAGAGGGGCCATGAAGCTGAAAAAGGTTCTGGATCACAGGTTTTAGGAGGAGTGGCTGAGCGAGCTGGGGTTGTTTAGCCTGGAGAAAAGGAAGCTTGACAGGGGTCCTTGTCACTCTCTACAGCTACCTGAAATGAAGGTGTAGCCAGGTGGGGGTCAGTCTCTTCTCCCAGGTAACAAGTGACAGGACAAGAGGAAATGGCCTCAAGTTGGACTAGGGGAGGTTTAGATTGGATATTAGGGAAAATTTAAACATGGAAAGGGTGGTCAGGCATTGAAACAGGCTGCTTAGGGAAGTGGTGGGGTCACCATCCCCAGAAGTGTCTAAAAGATGTGTAGATATGGCACTGAGGGACATGGTTCAGTGGTGGATTTTGCAGTGTTAGGCTAACAGTTGGGCTCGATGATCTTAGAGGATTTTTCCAATCTAAACAATTCTATGAAATTCTTGTGACAATTGGGACTAATAGAATATGTTAACCTTTATTCGCCTCAGCTTGACACCAAATTAGACCATGAATTAATTTATGAGTGCTTAGAAGAGTTTCATAATTAAACAGCCATTGTGACTCCTTTGGCCTGTTGGCTGAGTTACTTATCCCAGGTCCTTTCTTTGGAAAGCAGCATTCAAAGCAAACCAACAAAGGTCTGTGAAATGCAAACAGGGTGTTCTGTTCTTTGCTGTCCCTCTGCCTGTGCAAGCAGTGTCCTGGGCAGTTTTTGTGAGGGCTGATGAGATTCAATTACATCCATTGCCTCCCATAAACACTTCAGCTTGGCCTCCTTCGTCCCCTCCCCCTGCCACGACAATGAAATTAAGAACTGGGAGCTTCCAGTCTCTGTGGTTCTTAGATATATGTAAGTCCTAAAAATTGCTGCATGCTAAAAATATGAAGGCAGATGTGCTGTCATGAGAGAATTCCTGTGTTAACCACCTTTGCCTATTTCGCTACTTACATTGCTGAGGAAAAAGCCTGGGATCAGTTTCTCTTTGACAGGCTGGAAAGCAAAACCAAGGAATAGATAAGAGAGAACTCAAGAGTATTCAAGTCCTCTAAATGCTTTGCAAATAGGTTTACAGGGAAGGGAAAGGCTGGGACACTGGAAGCCAGGTACCTGTGGTACATAGCTTTGTGGTATCCCATGGACCTAATGACTGGAGTCTAAGTCCATGCAGCCCCATGAAAAGATTTTAAAACCCCCATGCCATGTACTAAGGGACTTTGATTAAGGACTCTAATGTGTCTCACTCTGAGGAATGTAATCCCTAGCACTGAACAATTAAAACACATTTGGTAACTACAAAGATATTTCCAAAGAAATACCTTTATGTTCTGGAAAAAAACCCAAATGGTAACAACAAAAAAAAAGATGAAGGAAACAAAGTAAAAGCATTGAGCTTTGCACCTTAGAAAATGAAAGCTATGAATTCATTTAACTTGATCTACTTTGTCATCTTAAATTATGCCTTGGTGGTATGTCCTGGTTTCCATCTTGCATATTGGATTTCCATGTGTGAGTTTATCTGCCGGGACCTGCCTTTCTCAATATCTAAAGAGGTTTCAATGAGACCTTCCATGAAATGCTATTCCTCCTCTTATTTTAAATAACAATGAGGTGTGACAGGATTATCATCACAGGCCCAATTTTATAGCTGGAGAAACAAAGTATTAAGGGATTTTTCAAGTGTAACAGAAGTTTAGTGGAGAAGTAAAAACTCAGGGTCTGGGGAGATGTTCTCCAGTGGTCTCCTTTGCAGAGTGTCAAAAATTAGGAAGAAAACAAGATATATGCTTATTTATTTCTAGGTTCTTTTTGCTAGCCCAGATGTATGTGAGCAACAATGTTTTGTAGCTGTTGCTTATATTCTATAACAGCAAGGAATAAAGCCGCAAGAAAATGATTTGCTAAGCAGGAGGAAGAAAGGCCAAACTTGTTAAGGAAATAATGTTACTTTCAAGATTCTCAGGGGATATTAGAAACAATGGAGAGTAAAACAAATACTAGAATTGCATATAAAAGGTACTTGACATAAAAATGTCAAATGGCCCAAACCACAGTTCTGCAAAATGCTGTGATGTTACTCTATTGGCAAGAATACAAAAGGGAGCAGGACTAGAAGATGCCAGCTATTCATTTTATTAAGAACTTAGAGAACAGAAAAATGAATGGGTAAATTAAATTGTAATAAGAACTGAAGAAATGGCAATGCACTTAGTTACTAAAGCCCATTTAAGAGCAGAAGTTTTATAATTAAAGTGACTCACCCTGCAGCTAACAAGAATGCAGTGCCACCGCATGAAGTTTGTGTCAAAGTATTCATGGACTTGCCATGCTCTTTACTCAGACTTCTCCACACAGAACAAGAAAGCTTTCTACTTGTACCTGTTAACACAGTTTCTATTTCTGTTTCTGCAGCGCTTCTCTACTTTTGTGCCACAGCTTCTGAGTCAGCTCAGTAATGCTTCAGCCATGAGCTTCTACAAGGTCTGCTCTGTGTGAGCAAACATGATTTAAAACCAGTTCTGGTGATGGGTGGGAACAGAAAGCAGTATGGTAATGTCCTTTCTTCAGTGAGTTTAAACAGTAAATGTGAAAATAAGGGATCAGATATGTGTACTAATGGAAACAACTGTGCATCTTTAAGGAATATTGTCCCACTCCCTGACAAAACAGAGGATTTCACCCCATCCTGCTCTTTTCACAGGCTGACACTGATATCTTAGTAGCAAGTTTGTCTTTGCATGTAATTTCAGGCACCGGAGTAAGGTGGTCAAACAATGGTCATGAAACTGTGCAGTGTAGGGTTGGTCTGTTTTTCTGGATGTTTTTATTTTGTTGCTTGTTTTGTTTTGTAGGGTTGTTTGGGTTTTCTGGTCTATTTTGACCTTCAGTTATCAGTACCTTTCCTTTGGAGTCCAGGGCTGGTAAATGAAGTAAGACAGGTGTCAGTTAATTCCTTTGATCAGACTCGGGCTGATGCAGATGCCATATTTTTGGTGTGGAGAGCAAGGGCTTACCCCAGAGCTATCAAGGTATGAGCAAGGCAGAAGTGGGTAGGACATAGAAAGCAAGCTGCCCTCATCCCCATACACTTGCCACTGGCCAGAGGTGTCAGGCTGTGTGTGTGGCAGGGGTGACTGCACGCCGTGAGACATCTTCCCAAAGTCAGTGAGAGCAGGGCAGAAAACTGACTTGCTGAGTTGCAATCTGCTTTTGGCAGAAAAGAGATACACAGCAGCCCTTGCTTAGAGCAGATTGTACAGTTACCTTTTAGCCCTTTGCTAGTTGTTAGAGTTTGTTCTGTTCACGCTCCAATACAGGGACATTAGTTCACAATTTCCTTTAATGTCAAATCCAGAAGTTTAAAAATAGAAGGCAGATGTGAGGATTCCATAAATACACTATAATTAATTAATTATATCAAATATATACCTATTATATAACATATTTTCAAGGATTATTGGAATGCGGATGTCTGTCTACACAGTCTTGGAGACTTGCATTTCCATCTTTTTCACAAGAGGTGGTGTGACTTTCAGGACAAATATTAGTAATTAATGCTGAGTTTCCATAGTAGTTTTAGCAAGGATGTAGTGGAATCACAGAATCATAGAATGGTCTGGGTTGGAGGAGATCTTAAAGATTATGTAGTTCCAACCCCCCTGCCATGGGCAGGGCCACCTTCCACTAGACCAGGTTGCTCAGATTTTCACCCAGCCTAGCCTTGAATGCTTCCAGGGATGGGGCATCCACGGCTTCTCTGGGCAACCTGTGCCAGTGCCTCACCACCCTCACAGTAAAGATTTTTTCCTAGTATCTAATCTAAACCTACTCTTTTTCAGTTTGAAACCATTCCCCCTTGTCCTATCTCTACATGCTCTTGTAATGGAGCACTAATACACATTTGAACCCACAGCAAAACTGTTTACTTAACACAGAGGATCCGACAGTTTCTTTCTCTGAAGTTGGATTCTCTATTTACTTGACTTGTTTTGTTGTTGTTAATTGCTGGCCTCTATTTATTAATATATAAGCTGTTCTGTTGATTTACCTGCAAACTTCTTGGTAATTTATTTTGGATATAGCATTATGTTTGCATTACATGTTGGGCCAAATATTGCTTGATGATGAAATGCTTATGCTGTTGGAATGAAGCTGACTACCCCAGCAGCAGGGTTGTTTGGAGTTATTTCTTTTTTTCTTACCAGTGCACATCAAGGAGAAGCAATGGAAATGGTTCACTTTGTCAGTTTTTGTCCCGCGGTCCTTTTCAGGCTGTGACAGAGGCACAGTTATATAGGAAATAACAGTGTAAACCCAGTGCTATTTTTCATTTACTGAATGGTCTTCTTAGTTTTCTCACATTTTTTTGTATCAGCTGAAAGGAGAAATTGATTGTTATTTGCTGTGCTTTAAATCAACGTCTTCTGGTATTAAACAGCTATGGTATTGCTTCCAAAGAGAAGAAAACTGATGCCATTTTTAAACTGAGATGTTACATTCTGAAGAAAAAATGAATCATCTATTTTTTATGGAACTCTTTCCATTTGCTTTCTCCTTGGGCTTTAATTTATGTTCAACATGTATTCACTTACTGCTGTGAGATGGAAGAGGAAGGGATGGCCATAAATGCTTTTGGTATTTGGGAGAAGAGGCTGCAGGGGTGCAAGGAGGGGAAGACCTTCCTGGAGCAAAGACAACTTATGCAAACCTAGTGCCTGCAGTGTCACCCATAGCTGATGTGATCGTTGTAGGTCTGGTTTTGTTATGGAGATTGACTAACCTTCAGGATTATCTACATTCCTGCATGGAAAAGGAAGAAAAAATTTCAAGCTAATAGAGCTGATGGTATTGCTTTGTATGGATTTGAGCCTGGACTTTAGAAAAGCTCAGATTTTTGTTGAGAATAATTAGGTCTCTACATTATTCTGTGGCCTTGAAGCAGGCCTTATCCACTCCACCTCAGCATCCCACCAGCAGACCTGATGTTAATTTAATATATCAGCAAATATTGAAAAAATATTTGAAAAAAATCCAACTCTGCTCTGGCAGTAGTTACTAATCTTACTCTGACTCCCTCAGCCCTTAGTTTGGGAAATGCTGGGAGCTGGAGTAGAAGATAAGTATTTTTTTCCCCCTGAAGGTCTGTGTCATACTTGGCGGGCTGTAGACACCTGTGCTGGGGCAGCTTCCTCCTGTGCTCTCAGGAAGGAACTGCAGCACAGTATTACCAAACCAAGGACATGCTGTACTTGAACTGTGGTAGATCTCCCCACATGCTGTGGATCTATAACCTGTGCCTTAGCCAAGATCCTATCTGTCAGCCAGGTTCCTGCTGCTCTGGGCCAAGACTGAAAAAGAAGAATTCCTTGGCCTCTGTGTTGGCAAACAGGTGCTGGTGGTCTGTACCCCAAACCTGAACACCTCTGAAGCTCACATGTGTGTGGAGCTGCCCCTAAGCCTGGCTGTGAGCTAAGCTATACACCCAGCTGCTTCCTCTAGCTTGTGATAATGAATTTTCATCGCAGTGGAATTTAGAAAGGAATTGCTCTGATTCTAAAGCTCATTGGCTGATAACAATAATAACAATAAAAAGAGCCATTTCTTAAGGACTAAAAACTAATCAGTGAATGTGTAGTTTCTGTGTCTCCTGCAGGTTCTTGTCTTGTGGGGCTGCCAGACCGCCCGAGTCATGTGACTGGCTGTCTGATTTCCGACTCAAGCTTTTCATTTCCTAAATGATAACGGATAAAAGATAAAATCTGGCACACACAGGTAATCTTTGCCATCTTAATATTTGTTAAGCTTTTTGATTTACTGAGAAGTTAAAGTCACTGCAGGTCACAAAACCTGCACATTAGATCTGCTTCATAAAACACTGTGAGTGAATGTGTTAGTCATTCATTTCACCATCTTTAAACCAATGTAGCTGAAGAATTGCACCTCCAATTTATAAATCTTTTAATTTATTTCTGATTCAGGTTTATAGGATGGGACTATATCCAGCTTTCCCCAGCCATTTGTGCATAGCTAGAGAAGAAACCTAACATACTTCTTGCATAATGGAGACTTGATCCAGCTTACATTTGTTAAATCATCCAAAAGGAAATATTCTCGCTAGGAAACTTTTGCACATAGTTAACGTATCCAATCTCATTCCTGTGTTTTAAGTTTCTGCTGTTCTTCTGCATAAATACTTCTCTCTCTCTCCCTCACCCCAATACACTCACTCACTCACTCCTCCCTTCTGTAAAAGAGAGATATGATTATCATAGCATCTCTGTCTCTGTTTTGCACATCTGCTCCCCACCCTTTTTCTGAAGGAGACATATGATCCACAGAGAAATTAGAGATGATCAGAACCATTTTGGATACCTACTGCTACGGGATGTGTGGAGGCCCATGGGTAGCTCAGGTTTCACATCTGCCAGCTTTTCAGAGGATGTGATCAAGGGCAGAAACAAGAGGATGATGATGATGAAGATGCTATGGAAACTGGTATGAAGGAAATGGGATCCCTCCTCCTGGTAATATGTGTGCCCCCTAGCCCAAGTCAAGATCATTTGGATGTAGCAGTAAGGCTAACACAAAGGAAAGTGTATTTTAAATCATGCATTATTTAAAAAAGGGAACCTATGTCTTTAAAATACAGCATCTGAGTTAGAATCTGCTTTAGATTTGGGCACGGTCTTTGACCTTGGAACGCTGACAATGTAAAAAAGAGTGAAATGGGTCAAAGAGTCTGTCAAACAAGGTGAGAGATACTAAGCTTGCCTCTGATCTCACACCAACATGCAGTGGTGTAACTCCATTGCCCTCTGTAGATTTATGCAAACATATGGAGAGAAAAACCTGCCCCAGAATGATTCAATACCAAAATAGACCCTTTTTTTCTATGGCAATATAAAAGCCTTACAGGAGGAACACACAGGATTCCAAAGGGCAAAATTTTGGCTTGGATTAATGCTGCTTCCAGCCACCCCAATGCAGAAACTTCTCTCCAATTAGCTGACCTTGATGGATAAAGTCCTCCTTTTCATCTTCCTCCAACCTTTCCCATATTCCATCTCTTCTTCTCCTTGATCCTCCTGATAAAGTCAGGCTGTCCTTCCAACTGTGATCAGCAGAGCCTTTAGCCAGTGCACAGCTCGCTCTCCAAGGACTCCTGGTGCCAGGGGCTCCTTTCATTTTCTCTGCAAATACTTTTTAACAAATTCAAAAGGCCTTATTGGGAAAGGAACAAAATACATTTGTGTGTAGTGATGTATCTGCTAAACGGTGTGTGCTTTTCCCCATGCAGCTCTCAAGGGACCTTTAGGCACGTTCTGTGGGCAGAGCACATGGAATTGCTCAGATGTATTGTTTGCATAGTGCAGTGTTTCTCTGAGTATCAGATCCTAGGAGAGGATTAGGAACGCGCATAGTTTTTAGAGACTTTCTGGGCTGAATGGGTTAGATTCACACCACCCTGTTCAGAGCCTGACTTTGCCTTTGCAGTACAAGGCAGGTGAGTGTCTGGTCCTCACAACGAGGTTCAGAGCACTTCAGTCAAGTGTCCAGGCTCCCTCCATCGTCAGTGCAGTCAGGAGAGAGCATTCATCATGTGGCATCAGTCAGACACTTTGGGTAATTGGTTTGGGGATGAGGCATTCAGCCCAAAGTTCCTCACATATCTGCCTTGTCTGGTCAGCCAAATCTCTTTGGATACTGCGCAAAGAGCGGCAAGTGGTGGGCTTCAAGCACAAGCTAGAAAAACATTGCTTGAACTGGGAGAGTTTCAGCAGCTCACAACTCAGTCTTCTGTTGTGGGAAGGAGGATATGAATGGAAAACAGATAGCCAGTGGTAGAGATATGAACAGGCATTGGAGGATCTCTGGCTTTCAGATTGAGACCTTTGTGTCAAAAAAGAGATTTCATCTCTTTGGATAGGAGGAAAGAGGGAGACAGAAACTTCAAGAAATCTCTTGATGAAATAAAAAAGTCTGAGTATGTTTGCACTAGGACATATGTAAGACAGCTATGAGCTGTGTTTACCCTGCTGAATTGTCTGCTTGTGCTATAAAATAACTTGCTGTTTTCTTTTGTCCTTTCAAGTTATAACACAGAGACATTTTGATTGAACCTCCAAATTTACCTCTGAGCGGTTTAGCCAGGGAAAAAACCCCTGAGAGATGTGGCTGTACATGTATGCGAGGACAAGAAAGCAGGAAATGTACCAGCTGCTGAGGAAAAAAAAGAGGAGAGTGCTTGCATTCCAGGAAGGGCTCTCAGTATTTCTTTTCCACGTATTTATTAGTTCACTGCTCTTTGACATCTTTCCCCCAGACACTGCTTCCACTAGATTTTCTACTGGTTTACCAGCAAACAATTACCCTTCCCACAGCTTTGAAGTCATTGTTCCTCATACACTCCTGTTTTGGGTTCACAAAAAACATTTACTGTACTTGTTATTAGTCTTAAGTCTCCTGAGTTCCCCCGTAAGTTTTTATAATCTTCACATTCCAATAGCACAGGCCAAATTTTTTTGACCCTGCCCTCCGTTTCTAATAAAATATCTTTTTCCCCAAGGTGCTGGGAAGAGAGTCGTATCTGGGGTAGAATCATGTGAAATTAATTCATTTTTTGCATGTCCTCAACCGTAGGTCAGGCAGTATTGTCTCCTGATGTGTTTTGTTCTTCTTCTTTCTGAAGCCAAAAACTGCCCACTACCTTCTCTCGAGAAAGTGAAATTCAGCCTTGACATTAGATTACTGAAATTTGGCCCCACTTTCACTGAAAAGTTTGTAAATATGACCCCACTTTTCATTGTGTAACACAACTCCAACTCAGAATCTGTTTTAGGTTTGTTGCAAACCCTCCTCATGGGTTTCAGTAGTGCAGGGGTTGTGCTGAGCAGGGGACCACTGTTTATCCTCTTGCTTCCTTCTCCTGGTCTCTGCCTGGACAGTGGGTAGGTGGTTCTGTGATGGGCTACTGGGAGTGGATGCCAAGAGTGCTGTGGTTCCCTCTGTGCCCAGATTTCCTCCCACTGTGTGGACAGGAGGGCTGGTGTGTTCCCTGATGAAAAACTACATGCCCAGGTTGGAGAGGGCAATTGTCACTGGTCTCATTAGGCTGGATCATATTTTGGGGCTGAAGGCTTGACATATCTGTCCCTCCTCTTGGCTTAGCTTTGCCAAGGACGTGGTGGGGGCCAATGTGGACAGCTCACAGACCACTTTTGTGAAACGTGTGGCACCCCAGAGGTGAGGCTCTTGCTGAGTTAATCCTCAGGTATCAGCAAAGTATTCTGTCTTGATATATATGACTTGCTAGCATTTCTCAGCTTACTTAAAATAATTTTTGGCCTTCATAAACCAAGATTGATACTGATTTTTTTTCCCCAGCTAAATGGTTCTGTTTTACAGAGCACAAACACATGAGCCAAAGGAGAATTAAGCAGGTAGAAACAGTGTTACTCTGGCTTTCTTAGAGAATTTAGGACAGAGCACTAGAGGAAGATAGGAAGATTTACCTTAGATTTTCACACCTTTAGGAATAAATCTTCAAGATGGAAAATGTCTTGGAAAGTCCTGGGACCATGTTTTAGGAAAATGAATTCATCCATTCTATTTCACACGGCACAACTTTTTGTGTTGAGCCAGTTTTTCTGAGCTCCTGGTGACTTTCACTGTTAAATTATTTCTGTACCATCTCAAGGTTTTCTTTCTGCTAGAACTTTTTCAGGGACTCCAGTGATCAGTAAAATCACCCATTTAACTTCTTCACATAAATGAATATGTTTCTGGCCCACAAAAAAAAAAAAAAAAAGGAT
>VZTE01001498.1:666742-802028 GCA_013397775.1 Eulacestoma nigropectus
AAAAAAAAAAGAACTGCAATAAAATAATCAAAAAATTCAACTGAAGAACTTTTGTATTGAGACGAACCTGACTAAAAAAAAATTCCCGATTCAGAAGTCCCAAATCACCACTTTTCCATGTTTCATTTGCTTAATTTTTAACATGAAAAGTGCTGTGGCATTTTTGTGTCTCCTACATCACCTAGTTGTTCCACGGGTGGTATGGAAAATAGAAATAAAAGTTTGTTGTAAATGGTACATTTCTGTGAGAATCATAGCAGTTCAATTTTCCCAACAGCAGCAGTTCCTCATTTGATTGGAGAACTCAGGTACCCCAGGGTGAACATTATGGAGAAGCTCGGGATGGCCCTGCACAAGGTTATGCATGTGCTGTGCTTCACCATAAATTAGTAATGTCAGGTGTGTTGCCCTTGAGGAGTGGCTACACACGTAAACAGAGGTAGATTTAAGAACATGGTTCTATTTGCACTTTTCTCTGTTAATTTATATATTCACATATTCAGTGTTTTTTTTTTTTTTTTAATTTTGCCTGGATTGTCCTATCATTACCCAAATTATGATCATGTTGATTTTAGGTACTTGTAATACACTTCACCTCTAACAAGATTTTGTTTCTGTAAGGGCAAGAAAACCATGTTTTTGTAGTATGTTAGAAGTAGTCATGTTGGTAACAGTATGAGTTGTGTGCATATTTTCCAGGATAGCAAAGTTTTTAAAACTGTAACATGATTTGCAGGTATTTTCCTGATCTTTGAGAAACAATTAAAATTTTAAAAGTACTGTATATGCAGTCCACATTAAACATTTTCATTATTAATTTATTGTTTGTAATAAGTTTAACCCTAATCCAATGTTTATTAAAACTGGACAGGATTTATTAAATTGGTTCAAGATTATCAAATATGTGCAGATCTTTACATATATTACATTAATTCACTTTCTAAATATTTGCAAAATTTATTAAGTCTTTGTAAGGCTTCTAAAAATGTTACATGACGCTCAGATTGGCCATATTTGTAATGCTGTCAGAATTCACTGATTATAAGAATATCTGAAAACAACATCTGAAAAACGAAACAGCACAGCATGGTGATTCCAAAACCATTTTAAGATGTTGCATTTGAAAAATGTGTTTTTGCAAGGGGAAAATCCTTTGAACAATTCATCCTGTTTTGCAAGAAAGTGCAACATCTCCTTCATGGATGGGGTGAAGGTGCAGCTACGTGTGCACTCCAATTTTGCCCTCCTGGTATAATTGGGAACTTTACCAAAACTAGGCTGCAATTTAGTCAGTGCTGCAGCCCCAGTGAGACTTTCTGGGCAGCATCCATTGCAATGTGTTTAGTGAGGGCACTGGATTCAGACTCAGGGGATCTGGATTTGGAAAGTTTATGGAAATTTGGATTAGTAATATTCAGATGCCTGTCACTGAGTGTTCAAACCCCAAGGTAGTACAAATCACCAGGAATTTTTGAAAATCTTAACATTACTCTTCCTGTGCCTCAATTACTTCTCTGCAAGTTAAGAAGAGGACACAGTCCTGCAAGTCAGGGCAAGTGGTATGGAGATGAGCTGATCATTGCTTATAACATTTTTGGAGAGCATGTCGATCATAATCATTAAAGTACCTCTTAGGTAAAACAGATTTTTTTGCCACTACCAAGACATTTTCAGTGCAGGAAATGCTTTACTTCAAAAGAAGTATTCACCTGAAAGTTTCATTTTATGGAAGAGTTCTTGATGTTTACCAAAGTGTGAATATTCAGTTTAGGGTTTTGCTTTTTTGGACTTTGATGACACAAAGCCGTGTTCTAGAACTGATGGTGGCTGTGACCTGTGCCCAAGGTCCAGCCCAGGCCGGCCTCGTGAAGCTGCAGCAGTTGTCACTTTGTGACAGCTTTTGGTGGGCACAGCTGCATGTGCTGCTTGGGATGCTTGTGAAAACACCAGAGCTGATGTTAATTTTCCAGTTGAATTTTGCAACCCGAATTTCCCCTGGCAGTATAAGCAAGAAGAAAGCACATTAGGAATCCTGAGAACCAGCTCCTAGAAAGTAAGTTCTTGCTCAATAGATAAATGGTTGCGGGGAATAGTAACATTCCACTTTCATTTTCTTGACAGATCATCAGAAATATTATCCCAGAGACTGCTAGAATTCAAAGATAATTTTTCTTTTTGTAATAGTCCTTTTAGACATCTCCATTTAAATACACAATGCATTTGTCTGAAGTACATAGGGAAATATGTTGGGAACAAGATGATTGTCTCATGCAAACCAAAACAGGGCTATGGAATTTCATTGGAACTATGGAAATTAACACTAACTGTGGTCTCGGTGTTAATGCTGAATTTTAAGTCTATTTTCTGTTGTATTTAACCTTTCAGTAGGCTCATTACAGTAGGCATTGTATACATTTTTTTTTCTGAGCTATTCATTTAAACATCCTTCCACGGAGTATGTGAGCATTGTGCTTTGGGCTAAGAAAACACACACTTAACATTTCTGTTCTGAGCTGTATCTTAAATGAACTCTTTTGTACTTATGAAATATGTAATTAAAGCTGTAACCCAGGGGAGCACTGAAATGTGTGCTTAAGAACCTGCACAGTCTTATGGACTTTCTGGGTCTATTTGCTAGGATTATATCACTCTTAACTTAGCCTACATTTTGTTTTCAGGCAGCTGGTACCATGGCATGACGGTTTTCTTGCAAGAGAATATTTTATCCAGCTGTGGGAAGTTCTCATGTTTTATTTGAGGCTATGGAGAATTCCTGTCAGCCAAACAGATGATGAAGAGGCCAAACTGGGTAACACGATGTTCCTAAGGTTTTCTGCATTGGTCATACAGTTGGATAACTTGGAATGCATTTCTGCCTATAAGGCAACTGACTGTAATTTTCATTTAAGATCTACAGCTCTATTTCAAGAAGGGTGTGGAGTTCCTCAGACATGTATGGGCAGCCTGAAAGAGTGAAGTGGTCAGTCCCAGGAGTGATGGCAGGGCTGAGATCAGTACGTATGGTCCAAAAGCAGTATAGGAGAGCGAGTTTGGGTTCTAGACATGGAACCACTTGCAACCTAATTCCTGAGACACTTTCACCAGCTGATAGGAATTGCAGGAAAGGTGATATTTCTGGATCTATGAACTATGGTAACAAATTCAGCACCACAGGCAGGTGCCTCAGTAAATGAGGAATTCAGAGTCTTTTTACAGACAGAGAATCTTGTTCTCATAGAGAGGAGGAGGGGAAGAATTTCTCTCTGACAAAAATCCAATGACTATGCTCTTGCACGTGTAAAGGAAGGATGGATTCTAGTTTACTCATGCCAGGTAGCATTTGGTATCACATTTATTTACAACCCAGGAACAGGTACAAAACAGTAAGTTGTGAGATTTTCAGAGGACAAAACTCCAACATTTTTCATCTTACTTGCTGGACCGAAACTGTTATGCAGTTGAGAACTGAAGATACACAGAGTCAGCTGTTGTGATGCGGAAGGTCACTCCTGTTGGAGTGAGAAAAATCAGTGAGACTCTGATTTATAGTAGCTAATTATTGACTTGTATCCAGAAACTGTTCAGAAGGAAAGGATGAGAGCCCTAAGCCCTTTCGTCTCCTCACTGAGTAGCATCACTACAAGATGAGGATAAGATATTTCTGGAGCCATAATTCTTCCATTCCTGACTGCACAGCAGTTTGAAAGTCTTCTATATCTTCATGGTTTGTGCACTCTCATGGGATTTGAGTTCAAAAGCCGCAGGCTGAAGTGAGGCCCAATATTTTGACTTCACAATTAGATGAGTGCTGTAAGTGCCAGACTATTTGGCAAGAAGTAGGCACCACCACTAGTGTGAGTGAGTAATGAGTGTTTGGAATATACCTAACTTCTCCAGGGACTTACATGCTGGGTTTTGTCTTTCCTAAATCCCAAACAGCTTTAAGCAGAGATGCCCAGGTGGCCAGCTCAAGAAAAGATAGATATCCTTTGGGACATCCTCTGTCGTACAAATATAGCCATAGTTCTGTGCGTAAATTCCTGAACACTTTGTTGAATGCTGACCTAAAATAGTTCATTGTAATATCAGAGGAAGCCATTTGATTTCATCCAGTCACTTCTTTATGGAGCCATACAAATTGTTATTTGGCTAGAACATATCAGCCAGAAAGACATCTTGTTTTCATTTGAAGGATCTAAAAGATGAACCCACCATTTCATCCCTTTATTGATGCTCGTGTTAAATTATGCGCCCGATTCCGCAGTTGAATTTGCCTGGCTTTCATTTGCAGATGATAGGAGCACGGTCTCACGGAGTAGCTGCATTTGCTTTGTACCAATTTTGTGGGAACAGTTTTTCAACCCAAGCATTTCTTTAAAACTTCAAATCTCTTTTCTTTGGCTCCTCTGGAGGTCTGTAGCTTTACGCATATGGCTTGTTTATTAGAGCATTCATTGGAGCTGAATATTGCATAAACAGTACGTGTGAGTTAAACAGCTCCTGGTGGAGTGGGAAGTTATTGTTTATTAATTGTTCTTCTGTGTTTGTTAACATTTGATCTCCTTTAACACCTTATAGCGATACATTT
The DNA here is from genome assembly GCA_013397775.1 of Eulacestoma nigropectus. Lineage (NCBI taxonomy): Eukaryota > Metazoa > Chordata > Aves > Passeriformes > Eulacestoma > Eulacestoma nigropectus. Next base: position 671,331 of record VZTE01001498.1, read on the forward strand.
TTGGTGGCACAGCTTGCCCCAGTTTGGATAGTTCAATCTGGTATATATGAAAGACAGCTTCATTTACTGTCCTTGACATAACTAACCTTACATTAACAGGAGCACTTCTTCCTAGCTAGACTTACTATTTATTCAGAATCTTAATAGATGGGCTTTGTGCTTAGAAATTTTTAATGCTGTTTACCCTATATTTTAAGTCAAAGTGTATATTTCTGTTGAGAATTGTCCATCTTCTTTTTTTTATTTTATTTTTTTTACAAAAGAGGTAAGTGTTTTCATTCACCTTTTGTGACTTACAAGCTATTGAGTAGCACTTGTTGTGTTTGAATGTCACATTATATATATTATAGCTGATAAAGAAATGTCATTTTCCCTCTATTGCTAATATCCCTTAAGACACTTAAAAACAAGATGTTTTGACTGAAACTGTTTGTCTAACAATATATATTTAGAATAACACCATGAATTTGTTGGAGAAGATCAAATCGTAGAGAGGTTCTTCTTTACTATACATTCAGTGTGATGATTCCCTCTAAATTAGTAAATGTCTGAGGACTGAGCTGTGCAAGGCATGTAGGTTGGGAAGGCATTTGCCTTGCCAGATTTTCTGTCGACACGTGTATGCATATCTACATACAGTAACCATTCCCTGTTACTGAGGTTCTGGCAAACCATTCCAGACCTGGAGATTGCCTCCAAGCTGTGTAGTTTAGCTCAGTGGCTTAGAGCGCGATGCTAATAATGCCGTGGTTGCACACTCAGAGTGGTCAAACGAGCAAACAGGACACCTGTGAATCCTTTCTATCATTTGCAGATAGGATAGGTCCATGGCCTGAAGTCAGAGTATGTTTTCTAGGGTTAGACTTCTCCCTACTGCAGATTTTCTCTCAACTTCTGCTATGCATCACATGAAGGTGAATTTTAATATCCTGTTTCTTTAGTGCTTCAGAAAACTTATGAAATAGGCCTCTTTCTCTGTGGATATTAGAATAATAGTACAGCTTCCTCCATGGCCCTGGGCCTTATTTTCCCCTGTGCCCCTAGGCCTAGGAATATAGAGGAGTTCTGATAGTGAGAGGAATGGCAGTGACTGGCCTGGTTCCCCATAACACTCAAAGAGCAAAATCACAAACAGGGCTAGCAAGGCAAGACCTGCTCTCCTGGGGTCCAGGACAGCTGGATTTATGTGCACTCCTGCCTCATCCTTTCCTATTCAGGAACTTCTGTCTTCCTGTAAGGAATGGGTAGTGCAGAGTGAGTCATCCTGGCGCTTGGCCACCTGGCATTGCTCCTTTTTTATTGAGGAAAATCCCCCGGCTTTTGTAGGGCACTCCTGAGACCTAGCACAAAGGGGCCAGAATCTGGCCCAGGAACCATAACACATGCAGCTCACTGAAACTGCTTAACTCTGTCCCACAGCTACAGCACACCATTGTCTGCCCATCATATCTTGTGGAAGCTCATGGTGATTTTTTCCATGCATCTTATCCAACTGTATGTTGTTATCAAGTGCAGCTTCTGTTTGTTAGTTCCTTCGATAAAGGCCTCCCTAAGTCTGATCCACGCTCTGCTATTGTGCCTCTTCCTATATCACTGTATGTGGTGCATTTCTTCTTTTATGTCTCTTCCAAAAGTATCTCAGAGCATCCATCCATCGTCTGGTGTTAGCACTTGCTCATTGTGATAATTCTCTTTTCCAGAAATAAAAATATATGGTATACATAGTATTTAGCAACATTGTACAGAACTCTGCTCCGTATCATAAAGAGATTAGGGACTCTTAATGTAATACAGTTTCCCGCTGCAGCCATAGACTGTATTTTATTAACTGAAAGGTATGTATAGATGTGTCCTGTTCTCTTCTGTGCTTTATATCTGGATTCTACTCTTTTCAAACTTATCCATGCTAGGTTTGCTGGGGCATATGTGTGTGTTTGTAGATACCTTGCAATAGATAAGACTATTTCCAGGGAAGGTGTGATCACATCCTCAGACATACTGAACACATGAGAGACCCCAAAGTGAGCAAGTGAGTAGGTTTTTAGACAAAGGGGAGAAAAATTCTTGAATTTGTAGTATATTTATCAGTTCTGTATATTTTTGATTTCTATAGCAACAAACATTCAGCTATAGACATAGCAAAATCATTAAAGACTTTCCACTGCTCAGCTTTCAGGATTTATCATGAAATACCTTTCATACTTTGTTTCCCATCTTTTCAAAATTCGAATACTGTGAAACTATGTACAAAGGGATATGATCTTATTGGGTTTGTGCTGGAAGAGTGCAGTTTTTTGAGCTTTTTGTGAGCTCATAAGAGGTACAAGTTGGGTTATCTAGGAATGAAGTCACATGCCCTGAACAAGCTCCATATGGAATGAATGGCAGCAGCATCTGTTTAGCAGTATAGGTCAACATGAACTCACAAGCCTGGTGTGAGTTCCCTGCCCTGGTTTTTCAGTCAATAACAAGGTAAAAATCAATGGAGCAGTGGTAAGGAAAATAATGGGCCATTTTAAAAAATGTTGGCTCTGAAAAGCCACTGTCTTAAGAACATTAGAAAAAAAACACCAAGGTAAAAATAATAATAAAAAAAGTAATTTTAGACATGGAAAATTCCATGCAAATTTTTAAAATTTTGATAATATTGTTATAAGTACAAAGCAAACAAATTTTCAGTAGGAGTGACAGACATTTTTCCTAAAAGTTGACACAAGTTGTCTTGCCTATCATATTTATATATCCAAAACATAATTAAGTCCTGGAGACAGTGACTTGGATCTCTCTATATTCCTGTCTGTACCTGATACCTGTGAAGAATGAAGGACCTGAAAACAGGGGCTACTGTAAGTTATTTCTTTTGAGGCTTTTCTCAGTTAGGGTCTGAGCTGATGTGATTCTTGAAAGCTTTAACTTAGGGAACATTCAGCAGCAACTGCCAGGGCTTGGTACATAAAAGAAGCCAGTCCTGGTATCTGTAATCTTCTTGAGTAAGCTGTAGGTTTTGTACAGACTGGGATCAAGCAGGCCCCACAGCATTTGAATAAAGCATGAAATTGACTCAGAGAGCTGAACCTAAATGCATGTGTGGAAACCATCCATACCTCCATATTTGTCAGTGAGTTAATTGTAGTTCAAAACTGGGATAAGAGATCAGAAACAGCACAAAAAACAAAAGCTAGACTGCCTTGGCTTATCTGATGCTTGGGAATTAAAAAAGTCTGATGGAAATCTACAGCCACATCTTCAGGGTCCTCAGCTGGTAGATTTTGCATTAAGTATTTGCAGGGATATTTTTAAGAAAACCAGTACAGAGGTATACTTCTAGTGGGGCTGCCTCAGCTTCTCTTTGAATTTTCATTTTAGGAAACAGGCCCAAAACGGTAATTTCTGGGCAGTTCAAACTCAGGAGCAGAGCAGAAGGGAGCAGAAATGGGTGACACGTCAAATCTCACAGCATTTTTGTTGTTTCTTTGTGGCCCATGATCTGCCAGGTGACTGAAGGAAGACTGCTTCTCTCTCCACCTGCTTTGTCCCTGATTTGGCCGTCTGGGTTCCTGCGGTCTGTGGGCTTTGTAAACTCTGTAAGCACTGAAGTTCACACTTGGGAAGTATCAACACAAGGTAAGGGCCCAGCAAACGTATAATTAAACTAAGCACAAGTAGCATGAGGTCACCAGCATAAGGCTGTTGGAAGTTTTGATGGTGTGTTCTTTGTTCTGTCTGTCTGTCTGTGTAGGCACACAAATGCATGATAGATTAATTGAGTTAAATATATCCCAAAGTTGTTTGAAACAATGGCTATTTAATTTTTTCAAGAGGCTGCACAGAAGTATAGCATTGTACCACAAATAAAAGTGTTGCCACAATGCCTGTAAATCAGAGCTTTAAACTATGTTTCAATTATCCTTCTATTATCCAGCTGGTGTTTAAACATGTTTATTATTCAAATCAGTAGAGAATGTGCTGCTGTTGTGTAAACAACTGTCAATTGCTGAAACAATGATTACAAGGCACCATCTCTTTCAGGTGTACTTAGAGGTACTTATACCTCAACCACTTGTATTTAAATAACATGCAAACACAATGCTTGAGTGACTACTTTCACTCCTGTTTCCAATACCTCGTGCCAATTCTATTACATTAAGAGGGAAATCTATTACATTTTTCATTTATACACATCTGTACTCTGTTTTTAACCATTGTATCATTAAGGCTTGAGTTAATATAATAGATATGCCAAGAGATGCAGTACATATTGAGAAATCCTGTTCAAAATAAAAGCCAATTTCTCGGTATTATTTTAGGGCATTTGAAAGCTTTTATGAAAACAATACTAAGAAAATTATTTTCTGAAGAGGAAGCCTGAGAAATAAAAGATTTAGTCGTGGAACTCTGCTATCCTCCAACCTCTATTTGTTTTGATGTAAACTGATTACATTACAGGTTGGTTGGTTTTGGTTTTTTTTTCAGGTAGGTATTAACAAAATGTAATATTGATGGCACTGAACTGTCTTTTCTTGCATGTGACGGTATTCAGTATCTTTATACACACTTACTGAAGGGCAAAGGTAATTTAACAAGCAGTGTTTGCCAAGTGAGCTTTTGAGGCAACTCTACTGATCTGTCACAAACCGGAAGGGACAATGTTTTAAAAAACTGCGTTTGGGAAAATGCTGATAGGCTCCTCAAAAACGGTAACTGAAGGAAAAAAATTATGCTAATCACAATGAAGCAAAGAGTCTTTGTCTGTCTTCTACCTTCTAAGAGGACAAAACCTGGAAAACAAAGCAGATACTACAAAAAGTAAAAGAAGTGAACCTTCTGTCTAGTGACATAGCCATTGCTTCACACACCCCTCCCCCCTTTTTCCTGTCTTTTAAGTTAGATGCTTAAATACAGAGTAAATGGAAGAAACAAACAGTACAACACTACCACAAGGATAAGCTGTTGTGGTGTGCTGATAAAATATGACATTCCTTTTCAGAACTTAATAGAGATGCTTTGACTGTTGTTCTGCAGTCAACAAGGCTGGTCTAATTGGTGGCCATGGCAACAAAATCAGGTCATACAGAGGTTCATACCGAGATCAAGCATATGTAGATCTTCTTGTTCAAATATACATAAAGATAAGAACCTTTAGTGAGAGTCCACAGTGAAAGGCTGAAGATGGATGCTCCCACGCACATCTAATATTACTCAGAAATATTTACCTGTTTGTAACATAATGATGTTTTGCAGAACAGAAATAGAAAAAAATCCTTCATAGCCATTGGAAAACAATAATTTTTTAAAGTCAAAGTAGAGTGCATGCATGCACATTGTTACATAGCTGCTTGTAATTTACTCCCTGGAGTTTCTAGTGATCTGACTTATATTTTAGATGTAATTAAGTAATCAGTGGTGTACACTGTAAAATGAATGTTTAGGCTGCTTAAGGTTGAATTTTCACAGCCTTAGCAGCTGCGCAGTTATGGTTCCTGCCCCCATCTCCCTTAGTACAGCAATCCATTTACAATTATTACTTGAGTTATTTACATAGTTATGATATTTCATAGAAATGAAATAGCAGCTACCTGGTAACAGCGGGCAGCAAATATACAGTAACTAAATATACAGTAACTCTTGTGATTTCATCTCTCTTATTTCCTACTAAGTGCACTAAGGTGTGCAAGTCTTGGGTGGTTGGTCCCCAGGTAAGCCAAACCCTGCTCAGGGAAACCAGCAGCTACTGGCTGTATTCTTGCAGAACAGTCTGATGTCTTTAACAGATCTCCTCCCTCTGACCCAAGTGCATGTATCAGGTCCTCTACAGCTTTTCAGCCTCTCCGTCTGTATTTATAAGCCTGGCTTGTAATAATAAAAAGTTATAATCTTAGGATACTCAGCAGTCTAACAAAAATGTATAGATAGTCTTGGGCAGGTACATCTGGGACAAAATCCACACCCAGACCCAAGTCAATGTCTAAAAAGTCCCTGCTGAAGATGCTCCAGCTCTGGGTTCTGAATCCAGTCGATACAAGGATGTGGCAACACACTGTTGGAAAGCTCTCTCCGTGTTCTCCACTGCCTCTGAGGAGATGCTCAACCAGTACCTACACTCTCAGCTGCATTCATTTCCTCATAAGCAAAAATTTTCACTTTGAGTGCCTTTTGCAATGAGATTTTGAATAAGTTGAATTAGACATACTAGGGTAGAAAGAGAGGAAGGCATTTTGAGGTAATTTCCATCTCTTCTGGACAGTTCCCCAGAGCTTTTGCATCAGGGAAATATTTTACTGATTTCCTGCTTCCTTCTGGTCTTTGCTAAAGATATATGTAACCCACAGATGGTGGGTCTGTGTGGTACTAGTAGAGCCTCTCTTGTTCTTTTCTCAGCTTCTTTTGCCTGATATTATCAGCAAAGCCCCGTCACCAGCCCCTACCCCCTCCTTCTCAGCAAAGCTGTTTTCTTAGCTGCAAGGATATGGAAAAAATCTGATTTTAGTTATCTGTTCTGCTAAAGGCAAGGATTAAGATTAATGTTTAAATTTGTTGCTTTTTTTTTTCCCCTAGAGCAGAACGCTCTGGTCCAGTCCCTGTGCATTCCTGGGTCTTTCTATAGTTCCTTACGAAATCACATATTTTAGTTCTAGCTAGTGTGTGCAAGTTCTTTTCCTCTCTAAATCACTGAATTTCTGCATGCACCTGCTGCAGGGATTGGAAACCCTCCCTTCCCCAGACATACTGTTTTAAAAACATGTTAAACCCATCTGTGATGTTTCACATTACCTTCATTTGTTGATAATCTTTTCCGTCAGTATAAATTGTTACTACTTTAGAAGCTAGAAGAATAGGCTTCACTCACGAAGTGGAATGATAGGTGCATGTGATTAAATCTGATCCGTGAAGAGGGACTGATCTAAACTCTGAAAAAATGAAGTCCATAGGTGAGGTTTGGAGGGGTGATCCATGTGAATATGGAGATGTGGAAAGGAGAAGTGATACTGGCATGGATCTGCAGCAAGCTGGGTGTGCTTGTGAAATGGATGTTAAATTTGTAGGCCCTTAGCTGGGACATGAGAAAAATTGAAGGTTTGCATAGAATTGTGCTAAAATGTCTGTATAGGACCGTAGAAGAGAAGTGGCTTGCCTCGTCAGTCAGTTTTCATCTCAGTGGGCATATAGCTCTTTCTTCCCTTCAGACATAAGGAAGAGATCTGGAAAAATATCACGGTGAAAACCCACAGAAATATTCCAGACTTGACCCAGTGTCTGCTTAAGGCACAGGAGGATGACTGGGCCAGGGGCTGGATTTACTTCCAGGTACTGCTAATCCCTCGTGGGGAGTTAAACAACTCCCTTGTTCAAGTAGTCCTTTTCTGGCACGTAAGTGTCAACAGGTGTGAGCAAGAGCACGGAGGTGCAAAGTGCCAGTGCCTCGCTGCTGGCAGTGAGCATGGCCTTCATGCACAAGAGATGACAATTGCAGTGTTGTGCAGTCTGCCCATCAAAAAGCATTGTTGCCTGGCACCTATATATCATTCAACTTGTGAGCAGGCACCGTGCCATCAGAACAGATGGTAGGGAGAGAAAGCAGCCAAACTACCACGTACAGGAGATGCATTAAAGTATAGGTGTGGAGAGTGATTTCCAGCCAAGAACGTCAAAACAGCTCTCTTCGTCTTGAATTTACATGCCCAGAGTTAAGGGGATGGGCAAGCATTTAACTGCTCTCCCAGCTGGATACGGTTCCATACACACACAAAAAGCTTCTACTTCAGCTCACTTCAAGTGAGATTTTGGCCCAGCTGAATTAGGCGGGGTATTGGAAATGACAGAGAGAAGCATTTTAAAGTGATCTCCACCTTTTCTGGCGCTTCTCTGGATGTCCCCCTCTGTGGAATAGGTGAAAAGAAACTCTCATGGCCAATTGTTATTTATGGAAATTTGCAGGGTGCTGTAAAGTACTCTTTGCTTTCTAGTGTAAATGTCTTTACAAAGAAGACCATAACACTTAGAAGTAATGGCACACTTAAAAAAAAAAAGAAGAGCACTGCATTGTTGCTAGGCCCTCTTCTATGGATAGGATGCACATTCAGCAAAAAAAACCCCCAAACATTTTCAGATAAAGGCTGTGGAAGTGTATGGTATCCTCGCCTGGCATACATATTGGGAATGTCCTTTCGTGCTACTAAAACAAAGAAGCATTAATCATATCCTAAAAGTGAGGGGGAGGAAAATTTTTTAATATACTCCTTCATGAACCATTCTACTGACTCTTAAAATGGCACACTGCAGCCCTTATGTTTGCATCTTTGTTCTTTGGGCAAATTTACTTAGTTTATGAATAAAAGGACATTGGGTTTGTTTTTTTTCAAACCTCAGTTTTTCAAAATTCTACCTAGGAATTTAAAGCCAGCCCTCATCTACCATCACCATAAAGAGCTCAGGCTGAGTTCTGTCCCCATTTTCACTTGTGAACTGTACTGTCTTTGGATTATGACCTTCCTCACACCTGAAGCCTCATTGTTTTCAAGACGAAATTTTACTTCTTTTTTGTTGTTGGCCTGGTTTTCATAGCAGTGTGAAGAAGGGTGTGTTTCTCTGAAAAGCTGCAGGTGCAGCAATACTTTCATTTAAGTCTCTAGAGCTCTAATAAGCACAGATGAAGAGAAAGGGGATTTTTTTCAAAAGGACCTTGTATTCTGTGGCTGCTGTCTTTCAGAATCAGCCTTTAAAGCTGGCACTGACTGGAATTTCCTTAGTTGCCAAATGTCTTTGGAATTGGGTTCAGCCGTATCTGTTGAACTAATGAAGTGAATCTTGGTCTAAGAGGAAGAGTGGGAGAGGGGAATAAATATGCCTAAAGAAGAACAAGACATTACTGAAGATGAATTCCTGCATTTTAACTAATTACAGGAGGGTTAAAGGATTGACAACCAATATTTTTCTTTTAATAAGGTGGAAGTGTAGAGGCATTATCTTCTCATGGGGAAAACCACTGGACTCTTTTATAGGAAGCTTCTTTGTGTATGAGATTCTTAAGGGAGAGTATAGTTCCTATTGCAACAGATAACCTTCCTTAAAGGACACAGGGAACTCTTCATTTCAAAATTCTGATACAATGATAGATGTTCCTATAGTTCATTTATTTCCTCAATAGTTTATTTCCTGATTTTCCTTCTCAACTGTTCTTCCAATAATACCATTTCAGAAAGCAAAACTGTGTGCTAGGTCTTTCTCTTAGCTTATGGGATCTTGATAATTCTATGCTTTAGTAGAGAAACAATTTTGAGTCTTAGTAATGAGTGTGAACAGTACGATAAAGACTTCCTAGACCTCAGTTTCCCTTCTGCAGAACATGAACAAGGATTATCTTTCCTTGCCTAGGGAGACTTTAAATTCTTCAGGAAAAAAGAAATCTTACAAAATCCCACAAAAATGGGATTTTATATTGAGTTAGTGCAGTATGAACATTCAATGCAAACTGAGGCTGAGGTGTTAGAGGAAATGATGAGTGAAGTGGTTTCACCTTTGTGTGCATGGTTAGAAGTTGTCCTAGAAGTGCACTGAGTGGGGCAAAGTGATTCCTAGAGGATGTATTTCTGCTAGATAGACAAGGCTTCTGGTTCTGTAAAGTGCTTCATGATGCTGGAAGGAGGCTGCGAAAGAAATGCAGAGAACTGGTACTATCAGTGTGTGACAATGCATTTATGGCTTTTTTCCTAGCCTACCCTATGCTATCGCAAGCAGAACACCTTAATCCATTTTGTGTATGTCTAGTCAAATATCATAAAACCACAGAATGGCTTGGGTTGGAAGGGATCTTAAAGACCATTTAGTTCCAACCCTTCCACTAGACCAGGTTGCTCAAGAGCCCATTCAACCTGGCCTTGAACACTTCCAGGGAAGTGTATATTCTCAGGAAGGTCCAGGTGCATCCTCTCTAAGAGAAGATACTTAACTACATCCATTAAGGGGACAGATGCCTGATTTTCCTCCTTAGTGAAGGACAACAGTCATCTCAGAGAGCAAGTCAGATTTTATGTAGCTTAAATTGCTCCTTAGAGGTTCCTGTCTCTGCCCTGTGGAGACAATGGCAAGAGGGAGCCCAGGGTGACTTCAGCCCTCAGCGAGTGCCTCAGGTACACATGGTTCTAACCTGCCATGAAATGTAGGCAGTTGTGGTTTAACCCCAGCCAGCAGCTGAGCTCCATACAGCCACTCCAGGATGGAATGGGGGAGAGAATCAGAAGAGTAAAAGTGAGAAAACTTGTGGGTTGAGACAAAAACAGTTTAACAGGTAAAGCAAAAGCTGCATGCACAAGCAAAGCAAAACAAGAAATTCATTCACCACTTCCCATGGGCAGGCAGGTGCTCAGACCTCTCCAGGACAGCAGGGCTCCAAATGCCTCCCTGCTGCCTTCTTTCTCCTCCAGCTTTATATGCTAAACATGACACCATATGGTCTGGGTTATCCCTTGGGTCAGCTGGGGTCAACTGTCCTGCTGCTGTCCCCTCCCAGCTCCTTGTGCACCTCCTGCCCACTCGCTGGTGGCAGGGGGGTGAGAGGTGGAAAAGTCCTTGGCTCCATGTAAGCGCTGCTCTGCAATAACAATAACATCCCTGTGTTACCAACACTGTTTTCAGCACAGATACAAAACATAGCTCAATATTATTTACTATGAAGAAAATTAACTCCATCCCAGCCAAAACCAGCACAATGATCTACCCAGCAGATTTCATACCAAAACTAGTTGGGATGCAGTTGTCTTCTCTTTTGGTAAATACTGATGTTGCTGTGTTGACTGAAATGAAGCTGTGGGGTTTGTTTCCTGCATGATGTGAAATGGAAAAGGCCTTATTCTAGCTGGGATGAGGGTTGCTGTGCCTTGGTGCTGAATTGGGGTGAGCATGGCTGTGTGACTTTCATTTCTGTGCTCCTCCTTCATCTTCCTGCCTGCATCAGCTGCATGTAGGAGACTGTGTCTGTCCAATAAGGATTATTTTGGTTGGGACTAGTGATGTAAAGGCAAAAAGATCACTTAAGAAGAGAGTTTATTTTATTTTTAAATACAAAACATGATAGGCAAATTTTCTGGGTTTTTTTGAGGCGATCCTCTGGTTTAGGTAGTTTATAGAATTGAAAAAGTTGCTGACTCTCTTCACACCTCTTGTTTTTTTTGACAAATAAGATTGTAAGTGGCGTAATTCAGCACCATCATAGTGTTAATGTACCTGCAAGACTCACTGGAGTCTTTTCCCTGGTTTGTGTTCTGCCATTCCTTCCTGCCCCAGGAGGATGGAGGAAATGTTAGGCACATGTGAGAGTTGTGATGGTCCAGTTTCTCAGGCTGGGATGGATTTCAGTCTGTGTCTCAGTTAAGGCCCTTTTCCAAATCACTGTGACTTCATTTTGAGATATTAGGAACATCCCAGTTTAGATGCAGCTGGACTAAATGTGGCTTAAGTGTCTGAGGGAGGTCATGGCTTTGCCGACTGAGTTTCACTGGTTTGGCAAAGGTTGGTCGAGTAGGAATCTGACAAGCATTCCCCTTCAGAGACAAACATGGAGAGACTCATGGCCCTCTCTTGTGTGTTCAGTGATTTCAAACACGGTTTTAGGTAGATAGAGGAGATAGGAAGAGAAAGATCTCAAGACAGTGTCTGAGCACGTGTGTCTATATATGTGTATATGCACCACACACGTGAGAACAGAGCAGTGCTGGGACAGTGAGAGCTGAAAAAGGCCTGCACACTAAATAGCTTTTATTGATATTTTAGCCTTCAAATGCAAATAGGAGGGAGGTATAGTGGGAAGGGAAAAAGATGTGATTGAGCAGTAAACATGAGTGATGGTTGCAGGATAAATAATATTATTAACTTACATTTTATTACTGTGGCTGCTGTGATAGCAGAGGGCACTTTTTACAGACACACAAGTAATAATAGCCCAGAGAAAAGCACATGGTCCATCAAACCCTTCCCTCTGGCAGCAGAAAATACAAATCACCAGGTATGGTAGCTGACCATCTTATGCACAATTATCTCTCTTATAACTGCATGGCTACATTCGCTCCCTGCTCCAAACATATTCAGCTCCCTCTTGAACCGATGTTCACCATTTACATCTATTACCGACTTCAACAAAGACCATTTTATCCTGTGCAATGGCAGTTCTTTGCAAAAGGATATTCTGTCTGAATTTCTCATACAGCTTTTTGCAGTCTTGTCAATGTCAGTCTTTGTGACCTCTTGTTTTGAACGATAAATTTTCAGAAATCTTACTTGGCAGTAATCAATTCTTCTCCTTACAGGATCCTCTACATTTCAAAAGAGCTTCTCTTCTGATTCTTCTCCTTTCAAAACCAGTGTATATTGACAGTCTTCATGTACATTTTCTCTGCAAAACCACGAATTAGAAAAAGCTTTAAAAATGAGGGATAAAATAAATCATTGCTGACTGGCTGAATGGTATTCTTCTCATTTAACATGGACATTATTGAAAGGAAAATGTGCATTTAATATAAAAAGGTGTTCTAATCACTCTGTCCAATTACAGCAAAGCACGAATGATGGTAACATTTTTCAAGTTTCCAAATAGAACGAGAAACATTAACCTAAATGGGATGTTGGTATTCTGCTGCAAATGCCTCAGAGTTTCTTTCTTCAGTAGCCCTTCTTTCTGCTCTTATTGCCCAAGGGGAATGCTGCACCTCCTGAAACACAGATGGTAACTTGGTGTTCTACCTCAGCTGATGGAAGTTTTTTGCTAGCCTAATACTGGTACTGGAAGGCTGGTTGTCTGAGAATAAATAATTCTAAAGAGCACACTGGAAATGTGTGCTCACCCCCCAGATTCACTGACGCTGGTGTCTCTATTTCTGTTTCAGTGGCAGGATTATGATGACAAATGCTTTGTAGGCTACTCTGGATTGTCTTCTGATGTGTTCAGCCTCAACTTCACTGACACTGTTGTCTCTGTTTCTGGTTCACAGCAGTTTTCTGATGACAAATGCTTTGCAGGCTACTCTGATTGTCTTCTGGTGTGTGCACCAGACAAATATTATTAATACTAGTACAAATATTGAGTACTATCAGTACCTGGTACTAATACTAGGCACTAGTAATACTAAATTCTAGATACTACTGTTACCCTCTAATACTAGTCAATAAAATTGCTAAATATAGCATGGAGTATATAGTATATTTGTGCTAATAAAGTTAAGACAAATTCTTTAGATAAAGACATTTCAGATGACAGACTGTTCAACATTGATCATATTTACCCTTTTCTATGGGTAAATCTAGGCTGATCCCATAAATTCACATATGTGGTTCAAGAGAGATATTACAGTAAGTTTCATCCATTATTTTTAGTTTGAGTCCACTATGTTGTAGTCTTTGATTTTCTGTTGGACTCCATGACTTCAAATTTCATAGTCAGACAGAACAGTGCCTGAACACTGTGATGCTATAGTCACATTATAGGTAGCACCTAAGACTTTGTGTTTATTTTAAAATTCTTACCAGTCCATCTCTCTCCTAACTTAATTAAAACAAAACACTTGCCTGCACTTTCTTGCAACAACAAATGATTTGTTTTAATAGCTTTCGTTTTCTTGTTTAGTGAAAGACCCTTGGCATAACAGATAAGAAATTGTTTCAAATAATGAAAATTTTAAGTTCAAGGTGGGCTAATTCGACTTATTTGGGTTTGCTGGGGAGTGCGAGTGCACACACAAGGGAGTAAGCTGTTGTAAATCAGTGGCTCTGTGGTAACTAGGCTGTCTATTCTCTTACCCTGTCATAAATGCAAGGTGGTTTACTCTGAAGTGAAAGATGAGGAAGTGCCCTCACTGTTACCGTGAGAATATACACCGGTAATTACCCCAGAGCAGCTGATATGTGGCAGCTGCTTCCCTGTGTACACTGCATCTTATGATATATGTGAGGTAATTTGAGGGAGTTTATCCCTAACAGATGACTCTGGGGTTGTCACTCCTTACAGCATGAGAAAATGTAGTATTAGATTTGAGGAAATAGGGCCTCTTCTTTGGCAATTTTTTATTTACAAGGGGTGGTAGGTGGCTCAAATCACAGTGCTGTATCATTCCTTCTCTCTTGCTGGATGTCTGAGTTACAGGTGGCACTAGTTCCCGTGAGAAATTCTGGATGAAAAATATTTGTGCTGAAAGCTTTGTATCTTTGGAACTAAGGTTATTTTTATGAAGGCACAGTTCTTGTCCAGGACCTCGTTGATAATGACTCATGTGGCTTTAGAAAACAGTAAAGAATCAAATATCAAGAAAATACTTGCCACACAGGTTTTTAGTGACAGATCCCAGCTACAAGAAAGAAAATAATCTGTTATCAGAACCCAATTTTCCAATGGTTTTTATGTGTTAACTCTAACTCTAATATGTTGGATTATGTACTTTTACCCCATTTATTAACTCATTACCTCTAGGCCTTTCTGTAAATACATGAAATGCTGTGTTTTGCAGCTACTGTCTTTATTTTAACAAACAGATTTTTTAAAATACTGTGAAAATAACTGAAATATTTTAAAAAGACTGTCAGAATTCCCCCTTTTCAAGCTGCATGTAACCTTTTAAAACACAAGATTTAAAATCTGCGTGTGGCTGGAGACTTTTTCAATGAATGGAAATCTATGAAGAAATTGGTGAATTATCTTTTTACTTTTTTTTTTTCATTTTGCCCTCTTTATGTGGGTTACTTTATTGCTCCTTGCAAAGACTCTTCACTTGCATTCTGCCTCTCAATGCCATAGAAAGTTTTTGTGTGCCTACTCAGAGTGAATTGTCTTCCAGTGGTGGTGAAGAGAACCCTCTAAGTCTCTTATCTCTTTTAGACATTGTAAATCTTTGTAATGTACTTAGATTCTTGGGATGAGAAAAAATATTGAAGGCCAAGGCATTATTTAGTTCAAGTTCTATTGGCTGTTTTATGTTTTTGTCCTTCAAAGAAGTTCAGGGCTCAGTAAGTGCATGATAAAGAAAGATAAAAGAATTTTGTGGTACAGAGCCTAAGGAAAGAAGTGTATCTTTTATTACTTATGAAATGGACACTAAAATTATTGTCCCTAGAAATGCAGATAAACACATTAAATCCCTAATAGGCTGTGTTTCATGGAAAAATATATTGCGGTTTGAG
Source organism: Eulacestoma nigropectus (assembly GCA_013397775.1). Taxonomy (NCBI): domain Eukaryota; kingdom Metazoa; phylum Chordata; class Aves; order Passeriformes; genus Eulacestoma; species Eulacestoma nigropectus. The sequence goes on from VZTE01001498.1 coordinate 686,490, forward strand.
AAGTTCTCTCTTTGAAGTCATCTGATAAAGGATTTTAATTGAGATCATTTCAATATGCAAATATGGTCTGGCCATTATACATCATTAATGCTTAGGCTTAGTGTAAATATTCCAGTCTAAAGGCTGGCTTTCTGCATGCTTCCCACCTACACAGAGAGAGCTTATCATAGGCAATTATCTTACCCAAATAAAAAATGAAAATGGGAAAGTTAAATAAATAAAAGAACATTCTGATGGAATCACAGTTATGTGCTTCTCGGTTAGCATTAGCCCTGGCTTTCGGACAGCTGGATTGGTTAATGCTTGTCCTTTGTTTTGCATCAATCTCAGTGAATCTTCCTGTATTCCACAGTGACATATGCCTAGTCATATCTTTTCTGCCTAACAAATAAGCCATTGAGATAACAAAGGCAGGATCAATATGTAAAACTATAGTCCTAAGAGAAGGTAACCTAGATATTTGGTCTCCATCCGAAGTAAAATAAGTAATAAACTGAACTCCCTCTGGAATAATTGATATCCTTTGGATTTTTGATACTGTATGAGTTAGCAGGTATTTAGAAATCAAGGTCTGTCCTTTCCATAAAAATACATAATTACATATAGGCTTTTTTTGAATGCACAAAGAACAACAAGAAAGGCATCCAACTCTCAGTGACAGTTGAAAGGAGTGAGATGCCAAATTTTCAGTTGTGCTGCTGAAAGTCTCCCCTATTGTGGCAGAGTTCACATATGCAGTATTGGGAATGTAACTTATGTTCTGTCTCTCAGCATGTACTTAAACTGGCTGCAATGAGAAAATCCAATTCTCAGAAATTAAAGCTGTTGCGAACAGCTGATCCAAGTTGTAGATCTCATTCTGTATTAGAAATGCACAACTTCTCAAGGTCTTCTAGAGCAAGAAATTCATTCTGTTTGGAAGCTTAATATAGCACTTGTAACATTCATAACCAAACCCAACCTGTGATTTATAGGTTATGATTACTAATTTTAATGTGGACACACTCATTCAAAGCACAGTCTAAATAAAGGTTTAGTGTCGATCCCATTTACAAACACTACAGTTTGAAATAATTAAAACAAACAGATGGAAAAAATACCTGCTGGTTAATTCCACTTATACTTGTATTTATTATTATGCAAATTAGGGAAAAACCTTTTTAAATGGTGTAATCTCATCCCTTAGCAGCATTTCCAATATCTGTATTCAAGCTGGTTCCCTCTGCTGCCTAGGCAGTGGGCTGGAAATCCGGAGGGCCACTTCACTCCCCATTTTTGCTCACTCATCTTTAGTCAAAACATTTGGTCCTTTGGCATGTCTATTTCATGAAGAAATAAAATTATAAATACCCTCCTCTGTAAGATATTGTGAGAATGATGTATCTAAATCAATCACCAAGCTTTTTGTGTCTGTGGTGCTTTCTGAGCTGTTTCTTTCTTCTGCCAGTGACCAACATGTGGGTACATGAGGGGGTTTGTGGGAATGAATTGGCCACAGTCTAAGACCTGTCTAGTTAGTAAGGACCAAATTTCCACAGCTTCTGTACACTGTCTCTCCATCCACTCTCCTGTTTGTCTCTGCCATGCCAGCTTCCATCTTTTTTTCCCCTCCTATCTGTATTTTCTTTCCAGCCATTCTTCAGTGGATTCTCTGAGAGCTGTCTGTTGAAGTATCTGTACTGCTTCTCTTTCCTGATCTATAAAAGTTTACTATGAAGGACCATCATAGCACATTTCAAAGTTCAAGAAATTATAATAGCCAGTTACAGATGAGCTGTGGGAGAAGGAAGGAAGAATTCTATAACAGAGGGGAGTCACTGGGTTTTCAGAGTCTAAGAGGCCCTGCTTTCTTTGGGTGGATATAATGAACAGTCCTCCAGGACACATGCAGATGTTTTGCTATCCAGAGCAGTATTCACTTTAGCTTGCCCCTAGCTCTCTGTCCATGTGTCCTATAGACAAGGGGATGATGACAGACTTCTGCAGAAGCCCGAGCCTCGGAAGTGTGTACAGATGCCCCAGCCCCTTCTGTCCATCGTGGGCAGGGGTTGATTTGTAAATTCATATGGCCATTTGCTGCTCAGACAGGGCTGTGTGGGAACGTGTGTCCCTGGCTGTGGAAAAGGACATGCCATAGCTGTGCTTTTTTGATGGGCCTTCTACATTCAAATGGGCTGAAAGGAAATGCTTACCTCAGATGTCCATGTGGCAGCTTGGTCCTTTCAGCTGTCCTTTAACAAAAACCAGCACTGAGTGTAACAAACTGTCTCAGTGTGCCCCAAGCTTCATGCAGGACACTTCCTGCTACTGGCACTACCCTTCACGTCCCAGGGCTCCTGCCATGTAAGAGACACCTCAGCAATGGTTGTGCAGGGATGTTTGCTCAGAACAGGATGAAATGTGTGAATTAGCAGCTTAGCTTGCTTGTGCACAGGTCCTGCTGGCTGCAAATGCCAGCTGAAATCTGGTCTATGGTGTTCAGGCTGGCTAGGGACAGTGAGGGCACAAGACACAACTATTCCTCCCCAACAGCTCACACCCTGTAGAAATCAACCCAGTGACTCCAGCTGTTGCAGCCAAACCAATATTACCTTTAAACTGTGAAGACAAGACACAACAGGCCTTGTTTTGGGCAAACAATCTCCCTGTTTCCTTGGGTTCATGGGGACTATAATTTTGCCATAACTGTGGTGCTAGTAGAGGTCACATTAGCTAATTTAAAGTTAGCTCAGTTATGCCCATGAAATGCCAAGGCTACGGTGACATTTGATCCTGTTTGTCATGATGTATGGCAGAACAGCAGAGTGTACCCAGGGAGCATGTATATGCAAGGCATTTAAAATCACAATGCTGTTTCTCAAAGATCTTCAAACTGTCATGGTTTCTTCCTGCCTTTTCTGAGAGCACTTTGAAAAATCCTCTGGAAATAAGAAAATTTTATGCAGATGAAAGTGTAGGGAGGAAGTGTTGAAAGGAAGGATGCATTTCCAATTCTACTTTAAAATATTTTTTCTTGATTTTATATACTTGATTTTATATAAATGTCATGAGTCAAAGTTTGTTTGTTTGTTTGGTTGGTTTTTTTCTTTGTAGCATTTCAAATTTTGGATATTTTGTTTTGATTCAGAACAAAGTCAGTGTATAAAATCCAGAACCGGAAGTCTGCCATTCATAAGGCTTTGCCAGCTGCCAACCATTGCCAAAATCTGGGAAAATTCATCTGACTCTCACAACTGGACCCGGTTTTCACAGGGCATGGGACCAAAACTCTAGATCCAAGTGCTGGATTTCTGAGAACATTTATTTGGGAGGAGAACTTTTTGTATTGTCTTTTTCCTTAAAACTTTGAATATAAATTTCAAAAGATTTCTGTAGTAGGAAAGAGGTTTGTGTACTGGAATGAGGCTAGAAATTAGGGCTTCTTGACTTGGTACAGACAACTGCAACAATCTAATTCAGGTCAAAGAGGAAAAGAGAGAGAGAAGAATAGGGGAGAGGCAAGAAAGAAAAAGAGAATCAAAGAACTGGGTCTGAGGAGGGACTGGGATATGGAGAGAACGTATGCTGGTGAGGAGCAGAGAAAGAGAGGGGAAAAGAAATAAGGGGAGAGGAGGGACAAGACAAAGAAATGGGGGAAAAATAGAAAAAGTACAGAGGGCAGAGAACAAAAAAAGAAGAACTTAGAGACAGAAGGAAAAGCTGCAGGGAAGAGGGTTTATTAGAGAAAAAAATCGCAGCTTGCTGAAATAGGGTTGGCGTAGAAGATTTTTATTTCATATCCTGCTGCCTAGGCTCTGATGATTCCTAGGCTGAAGGTATATGACACTGGTAGATAACATACAGGCAGCTTCTGTGCTCTTCTGAAAAGCTTTTTGTGTCCCTGACAACTTGTTCTAATTGCACAAGTTCAAACACTTCAGATGTTCTGTGTGGCTACAAGCACTTTAGAAAAGGTTGATGTAGAAAAACCATCTCTCTATAGTATCCGTGGACTGACTTTTCTTCACAAGTGCTTATGTTGATAGTTAACTTGGATAGTTAATCCAAGTTCAGAGAACATACTGCTAAAATCTTGAATTAAAAAAAAAAAAAATTAGATTGTAGGAAATCTGTGGGGAAAATGAAATTTGCCTCTGTGTTTTTGGTGGGACTGTCTCTATCTTTTCCTGAACTAAGGAATGTTTGTTCAAGCCCTTCCTTCGGTCTGCCTCCAGCACACCTAGGTTCTTTATCCAAGCCTAGCTCAGCCACATCAGCCGCTGACTTCACTTTTAATGAGTAATAGAAAATGCTTTCAACCTTCAAAGCCCCGAGAAGTACATGAAACTTATTATGATGTGACCAGGAAAGAATAGTCTATGTCTCACCTGGGACCTCATTTGAGGTCCTCTTGGGAACTGATCATGGAAACGGCAGAACTGACTGGATCTAAAAGAGCAGCATAAAGGGAAAAAAAGGGGGTTAGCAAGCAGAGATGGGCTTCTAAGTTTCAAGGCTCCTTTCATTGCTGAGAGGAAGAATTGGTTGCATAACAGGATTTTGGAGGTAGGAATCATTCAGAAGCAGAAAGTAAAGGTTGCAGATTAAGTTGAAATAATATTCCAAGGGAAAGGAGATGTATTTAAAGGAGGACAATTATGTGGGAAAAGAAGCAGGGGACTAGGACTTTGAGTCACTGGGATGCTTCAAACTGTGTATATTGTACTCTTATTTCTTGTTGCTGGCTTGCATCACCTGAAGTGAAATCCTGGAAGCACATGCTCTGCTTATTTTGTACAGAAGTGTGAGAGAAGACATCTGCAGAAGATCTCTTACACAGAATAGCTTCTCTATGTCTTTGTATTTAGTTCTTCGGGCAATCTTAAAAGGAAGACAATTCAAATAGATTAAAATGCAAGAGAAATACAGGCAGTCAGGGAATGTATGGTATTTCTTTCCACTTTTGTCAACCACACCCAATTTTCAGGCTGGGTGCTAACAAAAGCATCTTAGTCATTTGAGGTGGGAGAGTGATGTATCTCCATAAAACATTCTGTGCGAGGCTATAGAAGCAGAACACCCAGGTTGCATCTAATCTGTGATGTGCTTGGCTATGCAGATGTCCAGCTTGAAGACCTGTGTGTGTAGTATTCCCACAACACCACTCAGATGGAAGAATTGCGGTTGCAGATACTCTTCACCATTCCCAGGTAACTCACCATTGGGCAGACATGTAATTCACATTTGGGCTAGACAATATATTCACAGTCTGGTCTGCACTTTATCAGAGATCTGGAGTTGTGTGCTGTAAGAACTGTAGCTTTGTAAGAAGTATTGACATGGAAAAAGCAAGAAAATACACATTTTCTTGAATTTCCTGGAGGATAATTCCCGAGCATTTCAACCATAGTAGCACACAGGAGATCTGTCACATTACTGGGATGTTGGCCCAAAGAATATAGACTTGTTTGAGGCTGGGGGAAGGAGAGGTGACAAAGACTTAAGGGGAGATGAAATGAGTGTTATGATTTCAGTTTCTGTGAAACAAGACTCCTTCCTTTTCAAATATCTACTAAAATGATCTTTATCTGACACACTCACACAGGAAGGTTGGCTATTCACACATGGTGAGGGTAGCTGGGGAGAGAGATGGGCCTGTAAAAGTTAATCTATAGATTAAACAGTCCCAGCTACTCATAAAATCAAAAGATGGTAACAGCACGATTTTTCTTCCACCTGTTTACATATGTTATGAAAGGCACTACAAAGGGAACATCAGTGGTATATTCTGACAGAGTGCAGGAGCTGGCAGATGTTGGTTAATTAAAAGAATTCAGGTAATGAAACAGTACTGAGAATTCACAAGAGGCCACATTTGCACATGCCAGTGCCCATGTGCGTCGTCTTTCACACACCCCTGTTCACCAAGCAGCACCTGATCACCCAGTTGTTGTAGGCCACAGTCAGCATAGAGACAAAAACATGTAAAACCAGGTTTGAGACAAGTGTCCTTTGCTTGCAAAGATGCTGTAAATGTTAGTTGGTTTTGAATTCATGCAACAATGGCTCTGCTTGTCTCAGGAGTCTGGGACACCTGAGTGCCTGTGCTTCTCAAAATAGGGAACCTCACGTGGCTCAGAGGGGTATTGCCAGGACTGAGGCCATGCCTGATTGGACTGTCAGACTTTCAAGTGAGAGAACAGCACCTAATGGCTTGGGTCAAAGTTGGTTTAGGTGATAGCTCTTTCCCAAAGTCCTTACAGAAGGCGGTAGTCATATATACCATGTCAACAATGGTGTGGAAACTGATACCTTGCATACTTTTTCCTATAGACTGCTTCTCAAACCAAAAAAAGGAAAAAAAAAAAAAGAAAAAAAGGGCAGCAACCCTACCTGAGGAAAACCCTCAAAAACAAACAAACAAAGTTTATATTCAAGTTCAAGGGGGGTGAAGCCTGACCTGACCAGGAGAGCCTTCTGGCTCTGCCTTCAGGTGCCACTGGCTTTTGGGATCCAGGATAACAGAACTGGCTTTTGTCAGCCAGCCAAATTAGAAGCACTTTGGTATTTGTCTTTAAGTAGGAATTGCCTTTGCACATGCTTCTCCACAGACACTTCAAAAATGCATGTGGCAAAGTTTCAGGGAGGCAATGCTGAGTGCAGGGGACACCTGGAAGTGCCCAACTCACAGCAGGTGCCTATCCCCTTAGAGATGAGAAATAAGAGTAATCTTATTCCTGGTTGCTTGCTATTTTATTCTGTTCCAAACTGAGATATACAGTAAGAAGAATCAGAAAAAACCCACTGATTCAGTGGAGATGAACTTCCAAGCTGGGTTTCAGGGACAGGCTAGGGGTTAGGAAACTTGGGTTAAATCATATCTGTGCCATAAATTTCTTTGCAATGTTGCTTAGTGTGGCTGTTCTTGGATGTTCTAGTTCCTCACTCGCCATATGGGGCTCATGGCTGTTTCACAGGAAGCCTCATAGCAAACTGAGATTAGATTTATCACATAAATTAAGGTGCTTGGAGACCTTTGCTTAGTATATGCTGAAAAGTCCACATTTATATTGTGTTGAATATTTCTGTTCAATAAAATTTACATGCAACAAGTGTTTCATGGAATGTCTCACTTGTAGTTAATCTAAGCATAGTTTGAAACCAGTTTTCTTTGTGGTTTCTTGCTGCGTCTGCTTAGAGTTCCAGCAAAAAATCCAGAACTGCAGAGGTGTGTTAACACACTCTCCCATTGCAGCCCAAGCTAAATATTTATTCTCTCTTGATGATTTTTACCTCAGTCGTAAGAGCTCCATAAAGCAGATATCTGTGCAAACTCTGCAGGAAAAATGATTGTTTGTTCATTTCAGGTCATTTTGGGTGTTTGCAAATTCATCATTCAACTAGACATGAGTTATGTTTGCCACAAGAGCGATGAGGACTCAAAATGTGTTCAAATTTACTGGTTATAGGTAAATGTGGAAGAAAATTCAAGATGTGGTTAATACTTGTTGTCTTACAGCCCTCCAAATTTTCTCTTAAAGCAAGTATTTGTCACACTCCTACAGCATGTCTGTAGGAAGGCCTGTATTTTTTCCTGGAATACCTGCATAGCCTAAAAATAATACCACAGAAAATCTCACTTAGGTCAGTGAATCAAACTCAGTTCTTCCCAAATACTTGAATTGTACTGAAGCCAAAAGAAGCCCTCTGTGGAACAAGCTAGTAAGTGTTGAAAACAGTTTTGTAGTAATTTTGGATGTAGCTTTTGAAAGTCCACATGAAACCATATCCTAGTTGTTTAAGAGCCTTATGGTGGGCCTGTTCACACTGGTCGTTAAACTTCCAGTCTGACACTGGAATCACCATAAAGCTGAATGAGATCTAAAATTCTTTATATTGTTTCATTCAATTAATTCAATCATCCCAAGTGTGCCTGTTTCAGGACATAAAGCACAAGACAGGAGTACATTGGAAGTGAATTTACAGCAAGCTGAGATGCACAGTGACATATCTCCTCATGTCAAACCTTGATTATGGATGGGCCATTCGTTCTTGTGTCCTTCCTCAAAGCCACATGCACTTTCAAAAACCAGGTTTTTAAATATTTCTGTTGAATAAGTCTTATAACTTTGAAGACAAGACCATTCCAAGGGTTGCTGTTCATATTGGTCTGCAGACAGGATTTCTCCTCCACTGATGAGTGAGAAAGAAGGTCGAGACATGGACCTTCTGTCTTAGTACAGCAATTGTGTCAGTAAAAAAGGCCATATTCCCCATGTTGACTTCAGTGTAGCACTGTTCTGGTTTGTACTCACCCTGTGCAGTGCTGCCTGAGCCATGAGTGCTGCTGGAAGATTCCTGGTAAGTTATGGAAGCTTGTCTTGGAAGGGGTCTGACTCTGCATGCTGCAGTAGCTGCCTTGAAAAACCTGTGGTCTTGAGTTGTACATTGCTGGGATGCATCAATGGTGCTTTTTTCTCCTTAAGGGCCTCTCTCCACATTCACCCAACTGATTATAGCAAGTGCAGATGAAACATATTCAAATAGGTTTATATTCATATGTGCTCAGTTGGAATTTGTCCCTGGAGCACTTACTCCTCAGTCTGTTTCAAAGGTGGGAGTTCGGTGTGGTAGATTGTAATGTCTCAGAAGGCCTGTGAACTGTGGATCAGGAAATGAAAATTTTGTAATAAGAGAAGCTTCCATTTTCTCTTCTCTTCTCTCTCTCCTATCTCTGATAGGTTACCTCTCAGTTGTAACAGAAGGACTGCGGGTGCTACAACTGATATGGAATATTCGTGGGAGAAAAGCGCTCTGTGGCAGTCAGGAATGATTCTCTTACTGTAATCTGTTCATTCACAATTGTGTTTTAAAGCTTTCCATTAAAATGCTGAAAGGATGCATGATGTGACTGGCGCCTTCTAAGGCAACTTCTACCTTCTAAGGTAAGCAGTCAGACTTTCTAGGCTTGTAAGCTTAATTCTTGAGTAAAACTTTACAAAATGTGGGGGCTGGCCACTTGATTCCAAGGCAGCTGCTGCAATTACATTTCCCAACAGCTATTACACTTCCTTGTCACCTTACTGTAATTTCAATCCTTCACCAGCATAGAACATCATCAGTGTAATCAGGGCTTTGTCATGAGTAGGAGGATCCATGTGGTAAATGCATTGTGGCTGAATAATGGAGAAGGTGGAGTGAAACACGCTTGTTTCCTGTGTCCCACACTGCCCTAGAGTGCTATGAACAAGCAGACCGAGGTTTTAAAAAGTTCTTCTGGAATTTTTGCAATTAATAGTAATGGGATAGGATTTCCAATTTTCTATAATAGCTTCTACAATCTCAACAACAGGATTCATTTAGGTGGATGTAAAATTTAAATTTCACCTCTTCTCTTCTCTTCTCTTCTCTTCTCTTCTCTTCTCTTCTCTTCTCTTCTCTTCTCTTCTCTTCTCTTCTCTTCTCTTCTCTTCTCTTCTCTTCTCTTCTCTTCTCTTCTCTTCTCTTCTCTTCTCTTCTCTTCTCTTCTCTTCTCTTCTCTTCTCTTCTCTTCTCTTCTCTTCTCTTCTCTTCTCTTCTTTCTCTTCTCGTCTCTTTTTTCTTTTTCTTTCTCCCTCCCTCCTCTTTCTCTCTCTCCTTTTATCTCACACTCTGTTGTTTAGTTTTTCTTTCAGTAACTAGCAAAATAAATGTTAAAATAGAAATGAGAATTAACAAATGGAAAAAGCTGCTGACAAAACATACATAGCAGTTGTGGTGTAAACACCCTGCTCAAAAGAACAGATTTTCCATAATATCTGTCAGTTTGCAAGAAGGAAAAAAATAATGCTCCACAGAGCAGTATAAATAAATAACAGTGGATGTGTAACTAATATTTTCTAATTTTCATAGGAGCCACCATCTTGGCAATATTGTGTTGCCTAGGAACTAACAAAAACATGTCTTTTTTTGTTTTGTTTTTAATGGTTCCTTTGTGCCCTGATATTTTTCCAAGTTGGCAGCTGCAAGGAAAAACAATGTGATTTGGTTAGATTCAGCCCCTCTCTCTCTCAAGTCTGGAACAGAACAGATAAGAACTTGTGTGTCAGAATACAAAGTTTACTCAGCACGAGTCAAAAGCTTTTGATGTTTGCTATCCAATCTGGCCCGGCATCTTTGAAGTTCAGTTACTCATACTACAGCCCCATCAGTAAGAAATAGCCATTTTCCCTGTGTTAGTTAAAACACTTGATGGATAGGAGCAGCCATGGCAAAAGCAGCAGGATATCTTTTTCAGAGCTGATCTGGGCATTTTTATTTCTGTTGATCCAAAAGAGTGAAAATATTCAACAAAATATAAGGAAAAAAATGGAAAGAAAATTCTACGATGTTATTTCGTACCCTGTTCCTGGAATGTTCTTCTGTATGTTGTTCATCAGTTAAATGTAGTACACAATTTAGGCATTCTAAAGGCTCTAAAATACTTATCTGAATCCTCTTTGTATTCCTGGCTTTGAAGTTAGATATTGGTCTCATTCATTAAAAAGAATGAAAGTTCTTAAATGCTTTAACCAACATCAACAAGCAACTCTTTGGACACAGAAAATGCGTTTCCATTCCCATTTTTTCTCTTGGTCAAGAGGTCAAGTTAACAGCTGGTGTAAATCAGCAGAGTGCTTTTCCAGTTGGTGGACCTCTACTGATTTACACCAGCAAGGATGTGGCTCAGGAAGGCTGAGATGAAGGAAGCTGCCCCCAGTAACCCATCACAGAGCGGGAAGTGGAGCCCAGCCCTGAAACCCTGTCATGTGCTTTAACTACAAATTCATAATTAAAGCAGGAAAAGCAGTATGGTTTGTGGTGTATCTCTTATCAGCGTCTTTTGAACTATGCAGTGAATTATTTAATTGGCATGGATAAATTCTTTTCACTTGAACAAAATCCAGTCGCGCTGTTAAATATTACGGACGTCAATATTAAAATGATTTTCCTGTGCTGCTAGTAGTGTTCTTTGAAGGAACACTGTCTTTGTTCTAGGAAATAAAGCTATACAATCAGTATACAACTAGTGAAGTCTCACATTCTCTACCTTTTACTGAATAAACCTTAGACAACAAAGCAGAAATTCTCCTCTTTCATCCTTCATGGGTTCTCAAGGAGACCAGTGTTTGTGATTTTTTTGAGGCTATTCTAAAGGGTCAGTTAGTTTACATTCAGTAGCCAAGTAAAAACCTGTACAGACAGGAAGAATATCACCACCTTGAATTGGAAATCTGCAGTCTCAACAAATTGTAACAAATCCAACTTCTATTTTTATTGTAAATATGACCTGAGTTAGCTTTGGGAAGATGAAAAGCTGATGTAAAGAATACAGTTGAGTTACAAAGAAAAATGCTGCACAATGGATAGGTTTTTTTTTCAAGCTTTCCTTCTGTGACACCCTGTCAAGTAACCACTGAGGATTTTTTTATTAACATCTGGGTATTTAGTGTATGGTACTGAAATTCTTCCTTTTCTCTCTTCTCCCTCTTTTGTTACCTTCTTAGCTCTATTTCAAGCTTTGCCTCTTACCACCAATCTGTTGACCTTTTCCATTAGAAGGATATGAGATCTGGGTACCAGTTCTTACCATGATAAAAGAGGTTGCAGACAGACTGACACATACTCCATCCAGTAAAGGAAGGACTGAACAACATTATGCACTGCCCCAGAGATAGATATATTTTGCCTTACTGAAATATGTAGAAGCTGTTCACAATAGAGTGTTTGAAAGAATTTTTCTAGTCCTGAGTTGCTCTGTCTGGCCTGGAATGTACTTGAACTTTACCCTTTTTAACCTTGGAGTTAGTAGAAATAATGTAAAGGAAAGTTTCTACTAAAACTCAGGAATTGTGATTGTTGCTATTTCCAAAGCTAAAAGAGAGACATTAATATGTGTCCTCAATAAAGTACTAGGCTATTGTTGAGTCTCCTTTTCCTCTAAGAAGGAATGAAAAACATAGAAAAGAAGGTTAGCACAGATGTAGTGGACTATGCTACTGATTTTATGACCTCAAATCTTTCTATGGGAGGGCACATTTCCTACCAGACAGCATTTGTTCTACATGACCAAAAATGCAGATATTACTTATTTTACAACAGGCAGAAGTGAGACAAAGTTAGGAAAGAAAGAAGGGATGAAAAAGTGGTTGTCCTTGACCTATTGCCTGGATCTGTTGTCCCCTGGCAAGCCCATGGGAAGAGGTGAGGAAATGGATGTTGTGCAGATACACCTTCAGCTGGTTTACAGTTCGCAGTTGTGGACTCTTGAGACCTACTGAACTTGCTGTTCTCCAGAGGCTTGATGCAGGTGGGTTTACCACTCAGGGAGATTAGGGGTTTCCTTGTGAGAGATCCTGTAAGAAAGGACAAATACACACACAGATACACAAATACTTCTTTAGAAATGTGTTAATTAATGCAATGTCTTTAACTGCAGCGGGGTAGTCTTGCTGACTATGGATCTGTCTGTGCACACACATGTTCTGTGCCCTTATCAGAGTGAGAAGAGGTAGGTCATGGGATGCTGGGCTTTTGTTCTTTTTCACTCCCTGGAGAAAAATACCCATCTCTCAGGATAATACTAATAAACTTTTCCTCCTACACAAATGCCTGAAAGGTTGTTCTTGAGATATAGTCCAGCAAGGGAAAATCAGCATAGCTCCACAAAGCTGATTTACTGCAGTCTTTGTTTTGATCCAATAGATTTGGTCTGTAAAATGAACCTTTGCCCAACAGAGGATGTGATTTTTACATTGAAAACACCATGTAATCCTAGAAAGATAAACTGCTGGGAGTTTTTATTTCATGTGCAACATGGCTCTTTTATGTTGTTTGAAGAGTGAAAAGTAATCTTAGGATTTATTCAGTGTAAGTGTGAATAAGATCTGTGGACTTTAATTCCCATACGTGTACAAACTTTGAAATTAGGCATAAAGTCTCATTGTGTTCTTAATAATCCACTTCACTGCAATATAGTTGCAGGCAGTGTACAGCACTGTTTTCCCACATCTATCTTCAGTGAAATATCTGTGTTTGGGCTGTGGAATAGGAAGCTGTGTGATAAATCTGCGTTTGTCTCTATATTCTCGGCTATACAGCAACTGCTGCTGGTGGCTCGCTGCAATGAGGCTCACAAGAAGGTTGTTTGGTTTGAGGACCGGCAGAGCTCATTGCACAAGAGCAGCTCTCATTTCTGGTGCAGGCTTACCCATGGCATTTGTGATTCGAAGGTAATACGCTTTACAGCATTCTTTTATTTCCCACATTCTCTTTCCAAAGAGAGGAAACTCGTAGGCTGATGTTTTGACAGTAAAGCAGATGTCGATTGCTCTTTTATAAATTCTGACAAGCTACTGTATGTAACGTTTATTTAGTGCTCTGTGTGTGTTGCCAGCAACACTAGCTAAATTTCTTCAGCAAAAATAAAAGGGTTCAATCAATCATATGATCTGGGCAACCTGTATTTATATCTCCAGTGTGTCATAACCTAGTGTTGCTTGTCATTTCTTAACTGATCTACAAATATTACAAAAGCAATTTTCTGTCAGACTAAGGCTTGATCACAGTTGACCTCAAACGTCTAAGCATACCCACTGGAGAACCTCCAAAGCTCCATGGATATTTATGGGTCTTGTTCTCTCTCTGCTGTACCCACTGATATCAAAGAAAACCTACCTGATGCCATCCATTCAGGTTCCTTCCACCTTCATACACCTTCCCATCACTTACCTTTTGCCAGTTTCTAAATGTTCTAGAGACAGAAATAATTACATCTTTCTGTCTTCAGCTGAGTGGTGTGTGAGCTTGGAGAGACACCCACTTTTCTTATGTCGCTCTCGCTCCCGTTCCCTCTTCTCTCTCTTACTAGTTAGGTCTTTGTTATTACAAAATGTATCTCTTTTTTTTGTTGTTTGGAAAGTGTACAATGAAAACAGAATGCCAGCTGCATCTTTGCTGAAAGAGCAGCCTTAGTTAGCACAGTAGCTTTGGAGTATACTGGGAAACTGTTGATGCTGCAACCTCTATGACTGTGAGAATATTGCTCTGTGAGTTGTTTTTTATCAGGAACTCATAGCTGTTGGCTGGGTGTCTGTGGATTTTTCTGGATTCAAATTTATCCTCCCCCTGCTTTTCTCCCCAATACCAGATTTATCTTTGAAATGTACTCACAGATGGTATAAATCATTTCTAAATGTCCCCAGTACAATGCAGTTTCTTAGGAATTCCTCTTCTCTTGTTTTGCAATTTTTTTTTTTCTTTGGCATAGTCAAGTGACCTTGCTGTGTCTTACAACACTCAGTATCGGGAGGCTTTATAAAACTCGTATCTCAGAAGTGTCTGACATTACATTACAAGAGGATCTGTAAACCTCCGTGAGATGACGAATGTCTTTTTTAAACAACAGACCAAGACTTCATTTAAATTAGTAACATGGAGATTAGAGGAGCTCTTGCAGGCTGTGCTGCAGCCATGCCAGGACTCTAGGAATATCAGTCACATGAAAGCTGTTAAGTTTGAGATGGAAATAAATCAAGGAGCCTGTAAAAACTGTCAGCAGGTCAGGGAAGTTTATGAACTCTTGCTGTATCTAATCATAAATCATAAGAATAAGCTAAAACTGAGAAGAAAAATGTCCTCTTTTGTAATCTAATGCTGTCTGTTAAGGCAATAAAACTCAAATGAAATGCATGCATTGCAATTTTAGTTGATACTTTACATTATTACCAAAGTGAAGGAAGAGTTTCAAAGTTATAAAAGTGAGACAAATGAGAGGCGGATCTGTACTTGTTGGTGTTTCCAGGCCTGCATCTCGTCTGCCTTCCAGAAACAAAGAGCACTCATCCAGCAAAACTCTTAAGTGTGCGTAACTGCAGGCGCTCAGGCAGACTTAATAATGACAATGGCACGGATTCACATGCTCAAAGTAACACGGAAACAAGCTCTCCAGTGGACTGGAGCTCAAAGGATGGGTGCAGTTATCAGCATCTCACTACTGTACAGCAGGTAAAGGGTCAGATCTGGGTTGTATATGTGAGCTTCAGCCTAAGGAGTAGAGTAAAAAACCAAGATCTGTGAGTGTTTGACCATTGTGGGAAAGAATGCAAATAATTTGTGGAGGAGACCAACCATTAAACCTTCCAATTTCTCTCTATTGTCACTTTCAAACCCCTTATGACCAGCTTACTTGCTTTAAAAGTTCTCTGGCTCAAAACTAAAGCTACTTTCATAGACTTTTGTCAAGTTTTAGCTTCTTTGTGCCTTAAACTCACTGTCTTTCCATTTGTGTCACTCAGGAAAGAGTCTGTATCTGTTTAGAGCCCCATTGACTTCAATAATACTTTGTACGGTGGTGAGGATTTATTTGTGGGGATTGAATTGCAGGGTGAGGGTCAGAGATTGGAAACCTTTCTTGCCTGGCATACTGTTGAAAAGCACTACGAATGTTTCCGACACTGATATCGTTATGCTGGCCATCCATCTCAGAGCAGGGTAAGTGCTCACAGTACTTTACAGTGGAATGCCAGACAAGGAAGATTTTACAATCCTAGGCCCTGACTTTGCAATCTGATCCTTGCTGACAAATCCCTTACCCTGCCTAGAGTACCACTGAAATCAATACTACTCAGGAGTAAAACAGCGTTCAGGATGAAAAAAGGAATTGGGAGGAAGAGCCTGATCCTACGTGAACAATGCCTGAAAGAGGGAGAGGAAACATCTCATCTTATATTTACCAGAATACAAAAAAGTTTGAGATTAGGTTTTCTTCCTGGGCTTCTTAGCAGGATTGTGTGCACCAGCTTTGGAATCATCTGGACTGTGTTTGCTGCTAAGAAATTTGAAAAAGTTATGTGTATGCAATTATAGAATATGTATATGGATTTTACCTGTTCAAACTGAGGGCAACAGAAGCCAGTGTGAAAACATACAGCTGAGAGAAATACATCAGTGATAAGGAAACCTTGATGAGGTTTTAAAATAAATACAGAGTGAACACCATACTATTGCAAAAATATGGTTGTTAAGGCCTGACACAAAGTGGAGTCACACATGTTTAAAGAAAATATTGTGAATGTCCTGTAGAAACAGACAAAAAATCTTTTACTTGCTCCAAAAGTACTGTGTGGGCTTCTTCTTCAGAATGCAAAACTCTCTCTTGTTGCAGATTTTATGAGACAGGCAGTGAATCTTGTGTTCGTAAAGCCAGGGAGCTGCTCCATTTGAGCAAACCCATGAACAGTAATTGACTACTCCCTATATTTTAAGAGTCAGGTGTTTTTGAAGCAAAGTTCTAGCTTCATGGGTTTTGAAGGTAAGAACTGAGTGAATTCTCCTAACCTCAGACAGTATAGCCAGATCTTTATGATATGGGCAGTATACTTGTTTAGTAAATAAAGCTAAAGATGGTTGTGGAGGGGGAATGCTCTGCAATGAGGAAAACCTGAAAAGAAAGGCTAGAGTTTAAAGCCTGAAACAGGTATTGTAGGTGTTTATGAATCAGGAATATGTTTCTGTTAGTCCAAGTGCCTAATTTCAGAGGATGGTGTGTTCTGAAGACCAAAGAAATTTTCTTTTCTTGTGGTAGTTACTGATGTTTCATGAGCCCAATGGACTCCTAGTCCAGATTCTCTAACGGTGGACAAACTCAGCAATGAACTGAAAGGTGGACATGCCACATCTTGCAGCCAAGTGTGTTGTACCATATACAAAGTCCTGGAGCAAAGGTTCACATCATGAGAGCCTCCGGCACTCAATAGGAAATCCTTGTTTTACATAAGTTATTGCAGAACTAGCTTGGTGTTGTGTGTGCAAGTTGAAGGAATAAGAGCAATGCTTCAGACAGAAAACTGTAGTCAGCCTTCATGGGGTATTAAGGTGAGAAAAATCTTCTCTCTTGAGGTGGAATTACACCTATTCCAAGTAAAACACCTGTACTTTTGATATTTCTGAACACAGAAAAAACTGTTTCCCGTGTGGTCTGTCCCTGACGTGTTACCTGGCATGTTCAGAGCCAAGCAATCTGACCTCAGGAGAAGCTGAAGTGCTGCCTCCCACCATGGGTGAGAGAAGGGCAGCAGGCTGGTGGATCTGGGGATGGGGAAAAGTTTGTGTGGTGCCTTCCCTGGGTCTGTAAGAGAGCACAGCACCTCTTTGGAGCAACAAGCCCTTTTGCATAGCTGTGAGACTGACAGGTTAAAGGGGCTCCTCTGACAATCATTCAACAGATCACAGAGCTGATAAAGGCATGATAATGGATAGAAGAAAGGGCCATGGTAGGCTCCCTGAAAACATTCACCCAGATCTCTTTTTGCTGATGCACACAGGATTCCATTTGCCTCCCCCCGTGCTCGTGCTGACCTCCTCGTCTGGCTGAGCGCTCAGCCTCCTGTTTGTCCCCTCTGCCTTAGAACCAGTGAGGGGCCTGATTAACCTCGTGTGTGAATTGCGTGGTGAGGACTAATTACTTGTACTTCCTTCTGTAGCACTGAAAAACATGTTTTATATTTGCCCTCCAGACACAGACAGGACATCAGGATTGGGAAAAGGCTATAAACCAGCTCTTCATTAGTTTCTCTTAATTGTTACTGGGACAGGACCTTATGGCTTCACTTCCTCTGAGAGGGGGTTACTGAGACAGAATAAAATGCAGGTGCCCAGGTGCCCATGACATAGTTTTCCCCTGCAACCAACCTGAATAGCTTTCAAGAGGAGACATCAGAGACTCCAGCTTTTGTAATGTCAGCATCTTTGTTAAACGTTTAGCAGTCTGAATTCAGCTGCAGTAATGCCTCTAGCTTTTTTGTTCAATGGACACAAATCCTTTAACAGACTTGTAATGATATTAAAGATGAATGAAGAACATACAATATTTAATTCCTTGTCTGTGATCTTTAGTGCAGAGCAGTTTGATATGAGTGTTTGTTTATTATACTGAAAGTCAAGGTTTAGTAAATAAGAGGGAAAATCCAATGGGTGGCATGGCAGGGAGAGCAGGGATGAGTAGTTTGTGGCAACTGGTGAAGCATGGTCTGGAAGGCTGTGGTTGAAATGTAACTCTCAAGTCTTAGAACCAGACTCAATGAGAGAGTAAATTGGCAATAGGGGATTTCCTAACGTTTCTCATGATTGGAAGGATAAAGGAAAAAGGTTATTACATAAATCAAAAGCTTTAGTAAAAGAACAGTCAAATGCAGACTCAAGGGACTGGCCTTGGTAGCAAATGTCTTTACATTGCTAGGTCACCCCACTGAATGGGGTCAGAAGCAAGAATTTTATTAACTGGAGGCTGTTGAGGAGCAGGTGTGGAACAGATTAATGGTTTGGAGCTCAGCTGGCTGAGAATGGCTGGACACAGAGACAAAAATTAACCCCAGACTGTTGACCAGGGGTGATGTCAGTGTGCAGTGTGGCTGGGAGAGCCATCAGGCAAGCCAGGGAGTGAATGGATAGAGAAGTGTAAGCAGCCAACTTCAGTGGTGAGAACTAACCACAGTCTGTCCTGACACACTTAATCATACTGACACTGTGCTGGGTAAGTAAAAGGGAATAGGGAGATCATTCTCAGTGAGAAAAGTGGGTAGCTACTGCATTCCCTCAGGAAACAGGGCCACAAATCAACACTGTTTCTTACTTTCAAAAGTTTAAGGGAAAGAACAGCGTTGTGTTGGTACAGTCCGCTGCTTGTACAAACCTGCGTGCAGTGGGTTGCTTTGGGCTAGGTGAGGCTGAGCAGAGTAGTGGCAGGGAAGGATGCTGCAAGTGAGGGCAAAGAAGTGTATATGGAGAGAACAACCTCATGATTAACTGGCCTGGTATCACTTCCCATGCCTGTGTGAATCCCCTCTGCTCACCTGCCTTCAGAGCTGCCTCCAGGTTGTGGCAGACCACGTCCCACCAGTCAGTAACTGTCCTTTGGTCACCTGAGATTTTTGAGGTCACAACCTTTGAGAAAAGGCAAAGATGCTATTTTTTTAGCCACATACTCTCCTCTGTTCCTAAATATCTTTTTCATGCCAAGTAAATGCACCTACATGTATATGTTTTGAGCCAAGAAAGGAAAACAGTTTTGTCCTACATAAAGTCAAAAGGGCCTGCTCCTCAGGGGTGTTTACACCACAGAGAAGGCAATGGAGATGATATGAAAGACTGAAAAGAACTGGTTAATAAGAGCAAATGAAAGGATTCGACTTGTCTTCCTTAGGAAGGAGACAAATAACAGGAAAACATGTGGGGGAAAAAGCATATAAATTGTAGCAGTCATTGCAATAGGATGTTGTTGAGTGAATTAATTCAGTCAGATTAAAGATTAGAATAAATTCTTATTTGGCTAATGAATTTCCGAAAAATTATATAATAGCTAAAGGCAAAGATTTAAGATGAAATATGCTGTGTCTGACCTGAGATCTGCTGAACACTGATCCGCTATTAGAGTTTCATTGGTTCAAGCTACTGGAAGCAGATGAGCTGCCTATCTAATCCGATGTGGTAGGCAGGGTACTTCTCTACCTCCTGTATTCTGGTTCGAAACACTGTCATCATTCCTCTTTCTCTGAAATGCTTTCACTTCTCAACAATATTACTCATTGCTGATTGTTCCTTCTCTCCTCCTCTCCAGTTTAAAACTGAAACTGTTTTGCATTTTCCCTAAAAATATTTTCCTTTTTTTCCCCCCACACTTTTCTCCCCTGCTTCTTAAAGGGCAAATCAGTTCAGTATTAAGTTTTTTTAACAGTGGAAAATGACAGCATTTCAGTGTCCAAAGGCGTTTTCTGTTGATTTTGATGACATTTCAAGTATATTAAAACTTCAGTACTTTACACTTAAAAAAGGTACATTTTGTTTATTGAGGAATGTAGTCTTTGCAGTTTTGGGGAAATTGATTTTTGCCCCAGCAGTTCAGCTGAAAAATCTCTCTCATCTTTACAACATAATTTATTTTCCATAATTATCAATAGAAAAATATATTCAGATTATCTACTAGACTACAATGGAATTTTATTCTTTTTTTGCCTGTTGCAGTTGCTTCTCAGAAGAACGGAGTAGGTGTGTGGCAGAAAGGCCAGTAACTGAGATGAAAGGGAGAAGTGTTAGCAGTCATTACGCTTCAGGGCATAATCTGATCACCAGCTGTAGTCAGAAGAGATCACTGTCTCTAGTATTTAACAGGACTAAATTTGTCACATTTTGACGAGAAGGTGAAGAGGAAGGATCTGTCTGTGACTGATCAAGTATTGAAAACAACATCACTAGCAAAATAGTTTTTTGATCTGAACTGAATGTGCATACGTTATACATTAGCTACCTGCCAGCTAACCAATTCCACAACTTTGTTCAATTTCACATTTTCTGAGAGTGACTGTAAAAAGACAATGTTTAAAGTGGGCTCAGGCAGAGAAGCAGCCTAAGCATGATAAGAGACCAAGCAGCTTGTTGCTGTTGATGAAATCAGTGGAAGGTCACTTTTTTTTGGCAAGGTTTTAGAAATGTGAGCAATACAGTATTTCTGCTTCATGGTATTTACTGAAAGGGTATTGGTTCAGACAGAAGCTAACTTTCTTCACAGCAAACTGCGGGCTGCTTCCCTCTTCAGTTGGTAGAAGAGATTTTTCTTCTGGAAAACCTCTCCAGGGAAATGTAAGTGGAGAAGGGGAAGTTATTATTTAATTGTACATGTGAATTGGATTAGTTATCCTTGTAATCAATAGGAACAGTGTTATCCCACTAACTTAAAAGGGTACCATAGGAAAACCTTAACATTATTGAGATTGAAATTCTTTGTACTATTTTGTACTATTTTTTCTCTAAATCAGTATTTTTCTTTAGTTCACTTCTCCTTGGGAAGGGTGAAAATGAGAACCTGTTGGAGGCTTTGTTCATTTCTTGAGCTGAACCTGAACTCCTTCTCAGTTTCAAAGGAGGGTGGATTAATATTTTTGTAACTCACCTCCATGGCAGCATCACAATTCATAGTGACAAGTGAGGAATACCAACTGGAAAAGGCCAGAAAAGAAAAGCATTCTGCTCCCAGGCTGGGGTGAATGAGTGAATGACCAGTGTGGCTTCGCACTGACAGAAGTGCACCCTCAAGTTTCCAGTTTGGTTTCTCACACTGCACAGTGGCTTCACATCGCTCCACGCTGGCTTCAGGGCCCAAACAAGGGAGGCTAATCAGGTGGAGGGTGCAAAAGTTTTGGGGAATAGACAGCTGCTGAGGATGGTACCTAGATTTCAGCCTTGAAGCCTGAAATGAAGGGGGAGGATGGGAGGCAAGTTGGTGAGATGAGGGAGCTGAACTGAGCTGCCAAGGGGAGCAGAAGCCTGTGTGCAGTTCAAATGATTGTTACAGCTGGATGTGTAAGGAATAACCAAGCCTAAGGTATAAAATACCAGGGAAAGAAGAAGACTTGAACAGATTACAGAATGAAATTAAGAGTGCAGAAAAGTGATAAGGAAAGCAAATTTTGAGAATGAAAGGAAGCTTGTACAGGAGGTTAAGAGAGAGAATGAAAAATGCTTCCAGAGTGTCAGGGCCATGAGGTCAGAGAAGGAGAGCATAAGGCTTCTAAGATGCTGCAAAGGTAATTTATGGTCAGAAAACATTTCTAAATGTAACGTATGCTGTGGCTTGATACTCACAAAAGGAGGACAGGGGACAGATGCCACGGGCGGACATAAATTTCCCCAGAGAGGAAGAAGAAATATGGGGAAGGGGGAAGGTGTCAGGCTGACACAGGACTGCTTTGTGACCTTCGAAGACTGGCAAACAGTGTCAGGATGGGATAATAATTGAGAAAAATAATGTCTTATCATTGTGCCAGCTGAACTGAGGAGAGCTGCAAGCAAAACCAGACTGTCATTTTGGGCCACTACTAATGCATCTGAGTCGCTTCTGTGCAGCATCCTGTGGCCTTACAAGGAACCAGTTTGTCTGGAAAGTGAACTTTATTTTGCCAAATGTGGGTGAAAAGACTGTAAAATGCTTCTGAAGTCACGCCTAGCTTTAAGTTACTCAGTTTATATATATCTTGTTTTCCTGCAGTCCTGAAATAAGGGAAATACTTAACTAATGTGGGGAATATGTTTAAGGCAATGATGACTTCCCATGGTACTAATAACCAATGGCTTCAAGCCAAGATGTTTTTACTCATTGAGAAATAATTGTGACTATGTGAATGTGTATAGGGAACTTTCTCATGATAGGAAAGTAAGAAATACATCTCTAAGCCGTTGTCAAATTACCTTTAAAACACTGCATTTTGCTATTTACCTTCTACAGATGTTCCTGGGTATTCATAGAACAGACCTTTTCTTGAAAAAGCCTGGGGCTTGACTCTTAGCTGGTGCAAGTCAGTATTGCTGCAATGAATGGAAAATGGAGTTTGATGCAATACGCTGAGTATGTTTATGTGTCATTTTGCTGTTCCTAAGGCCCTTATAAAATCTCCCTATGGTTTCCAGAGCTGTTTTCTCAGTCTAGACTTATGAGGCCAAACTATTTTTTATTCTCCCAAGTCCTTTCTCAACTATTGTCTGACAATTTTTAGTGAAGAATTTATCTGAAAATGAAGAATCTCTAAGGATGAGAGTTACTGGATCTGCCTCCTGCACCAGGTGTTCTCTCCATTCCCTGCATAAGGCAGAAGACAGGGAGTGTCCTGGGAATAGGATACAGCTGTGCTTTGTTCTGCTCAGTTGTCAGCTGGTATGAAGGTACTTGCTCCAGCAGCACACACAAAAAGCAAGGGAGTTGAGAGAGCCACAGATGGCTCTTCCTTTTACCTGGGGCTGTTCAGATGAAAGAAAAAATCCAGTCTAAAGTTGACGAGGCAACAGGAAATTTTTCATGTTCTTCACTGCAGGTAGGTTGAGTCGGTACCACCAGATCACACAGCCCTTACTTTGGTGAGCATCTCTTCCCATGATAATTCCTGCTTGCTCCTGTGGGGGTAGCATGTGTGAGCTGGTGCGTGCTCCCTCATGTGAACAAGGAGGATGTGCTCCATCCAATAAATACTTGTGTGATTAGTCATTCCTGTAGTGAGGGAACATCTAAGTCAATTGCCTCAGCTGAATGTAGCTCACAATATCCATTCTCAAATTCAGCAACCACTTATTTGACACAGCATTTAAATCAGAAGCACATTTTCTTGGAGACTGCTACGGGCATAACCAGTCCCAGAGTGCTGAGAACACTGACAATCTCCTTTTAAAGCCCTGCTCACTGGTGATGTGGGCACAAAGAACAACTGTTAGCTTTGCACTGCTTAATACTAACGTGTGAAGCCTGGGTAGATTGCAGATTGGCCAGGCTATCCCAATACATAAGGTGGTGCCAGGCTGTGGTACCAGGCCCTGGAACCTGCTTGTTTATGTGGTTAAATTATTGGTAGAACTTTTTCTTTTGTCACCTACCACTGTCTAAACAATTGTCTGGCATGGCTTGGGCTTAGCGCAGCCCAGAAACTCTTCACAGTGAGTGTTTTGGATGTGGCCACCCTGTTTTGGAGACAAGGAGAGTTAAATGGCATAGATGTCATCTGTTTCATGCCAGTTGTCCTCTGTGCCCAAGAATGATCCAAGGCACTTTTCATTACCAGTAGAGAAAAGCTTTATCTGTCAGTAAATGGCAGAGCATAACTTTCAGAGGATGGTACAGAGGACCTAACTTTTTTTCATTCCAGACTTGCACTAGTGTCACGATCAGTAAAATCTTTCCTGGTTTGTTCTGACAGAAAAGAAAGAGAACACAACTGTGAAAGTAGCTTTCCACAGAAAATGTCCTGCAGTTTAATGGTCAAAGCATGAACTTCCCCTTGGATGGACCTCCACAAGAAGGGAGAGGTCTCTATCAAGGCCTGAGGTGTCTGACTGTTTGCTGTGACAAGTGGTGCATCTGGAGATGTCCCATGGCAAACAGAAGGTTATGTAATCTGTGTTACTTATGCAAACACCAGCTTAAGGTGCTGTTAAATCTTGCAGTCATTGGAAAGACTTGAGCCTACTTTTTGGCTACCTGCTTCCCCAAAGCTTTGTGATCCCTAATTTGAGCCAAGGCTTATCTCTTTGCTGCTGTGACAGGAGCCTTTGAAGCCTGAAAAACCCCAACTAGATTCTCAGAGATGTTCAGCTCCCCAACATGGCCTTCTAGGGCTGTCAGACAACTGGGAGCACAGTACTCTGGAAATGATGATTGAGTTGAACTACAGAACTTGAGCTTCCAGGAATCACTCAGGTTTTAAGTGCTTAATTCGTTCTTATATAATCTTATTTTTACAGAAATTAAGTGTTTCCTGTGGAGTGGAATTCCAATTTTACAGCAAAGAATTTCTAACTAAAAGTTGAGCAGAAAACAAAAGGATAACAACCAAATTATGGCTGCTCCTAGTCGGCATACTAAGCATGTGACTCAGCAGAGGACACCAAACAAGGAACTAGTGAACACTAGACAGTGCTTGATTAAAAAAGCCTTGCTGGGAACAGTTATGGGTGGGTGGGGGGTGTCTGTTAATGCAGCAGAGGAAGCAGACCTAGATGGGCTTCCTGACCCTTGTCTATCTTAAAATTTCCTATGTAATCTCCATAGACATCTCCTTCAGTGCAAATATACTTTGGCCAGTAGCCTTGAGGTTTATTAACACCATGGAAAGTAATTATTGCCTTGTCCACACTCCCCATGGCGGTTATTGTTTAAGTATTTCCCTTATCCTGGATTGCAGGAAAACAATCCACTACATAAATCTACTGACAAACAGTTATGCTGCAGCAGCTCGGGAAGTGCAATATTCTCTCTGTGCTAATTTCAGTAAAACAGCACGTTTTTGTAAATGAGCTAATCCACAGAAAGTGACAGAATGTTACATTGCAGAGGCCTGGCTGAGCTAATGGTACAAAAGGAAAGAATGTTTTCACTGCCTGTCCTCTGAGTTCAGTTGGCATAATAAAATGCTGTTTTCCCCAGTAGAATATATGTCCTTCTACTTTGCTTCTCTGTCATAATAAATGACTGGCCTGGAATTAAATGGGTTGTTCCTGGACAAGGGATGTTAGTGATGGAAAAGACCTGTTAGATCACCCGGGCCATCTCTTTGCCAGTACAATGCTACTTACCTTGCGTTTCATAATGCTCTTTCTAATTTAGTTTTAAAAGTCTCCTGCAGCCAGCCTTTCAGTGCTCTCCTTACAGGTCTTTTGCTCAGCTTCAGAGTGTGAACTTGTAAGCAAAGACAGTCAGGTTACAGAGGCTTAATGAAGCAGCCCACTGTAATTATGAGGAAAAACACATTAACCTGCCCCAGTAGCAAAGTAAAGCATGTAAGCTTAAATTACAGCAGCTGTAATTAAGAAGAAACCTCAATACCACATGTTAACATGGTTTATTCCACAACTGGGTTGGAATAAAAATTCTTAAGTAATCTGCTCGGCTGATAATGGAGAACCGGGGTAGCTTGGTCAATTCTGTTCACAGTAGTCAGAAATTTTCCTCTCAGTGTTGGTCTTCCTCATTTCATCTTACAAATCCCACCTGTATCTCTGTGCAGCACAGGTAATAATTTCCATTCCTGTGGGGCTTATATGTCTGAAATGTCTGAAGACTGCAAAAACATCCAAGGCAGTTTTTCCCCTCATAGAAGGTCCAAGTTCTGTTCTTTGCCAAGTTGTGACAGCCTAGAAGTTGCCTCTTTGTGTCCTCAGTGGTGGTTTGTGCCTGGCCAGAGGGCCTTGATTCAGGTCTGAGAAAAAATGACAAATATCACTGCTGGCTTGGCTATGGCTGACAGCCCCTTAAATCAGTGTTTAACACAGGTTTAAGCCACATAATGAATAATAAAAGCAGAAATTGACTTTCTTCTGGCAATGTATAAGTCTTTCCATCAAATGCTTAATTTGGTATCATGCAATGTGCGCTCATGTGCCTCAGTGTACACTGGTAGTCTCTTGGGTCTAGGGGAGCCCACTGTGTCTGGTTAGGATGAAAATTCAGAGGAATTTATTACAGAAACCGAATAGGGGGATTAAATCTGTGTGAAGTAGGTGTGATTAAGCATAATCACAGGTGTGACTAAGCCTGAAGTAGAAATCAAAATGGCTCAAACACAACCCCAATAAGATGGAAATCTCCATCTGGTAGTGACTCTCCAAATGGTCCAGTTCATGGAAAGCCACTATTAGGCAGAGTTGGAAAAGAGCACACCAGTCAATATTCCATACTCTCCAGCAGATCTGTGTCTGGCTGCAGCTGAATCGCTGAGACATTGCAGCTCTTCCAGAAGGCAACAAACGGCCTCGTCAGTCTGGTCTGCAAGGATCCTGAAACAGAGTCCTGCCATTAAAATTTGTGTAGAAGCTTCTACACTTTAGTGTTCCCACTACCGCCTTTTTCTTACCCCCTTAACTCCCTAACTTCCCCTAAAGTCATATAACTTTGGAGGGACTCCAGACAGCAAGATAGAAAGGTCTCTAGATAAAACTGCTGTAAATGAGAGTGAAACCTGGTCCCTATATGATTCCAGAATGTTCTTTGCTTTCTGACATAACTTCAGCTGTAAAGAAGCACATTCTGTCCAGGCTTAGTGGAACTTGGTGCTTATTTTTAAAGGTTTAACTATCACTATGTGCATCACAAAGTAGCTGTGTCCAGAA
The DNA here is from genome assembly GCA_013397775.1 of Eulacestoma nigropectus. Taxonomy (NCBI): domain Eukaryota; kingdom Metazoa; phylum Chordata; class Aves; order Passeriformes; genus Eulacestoma; species Eulacestoma nigropectus. Next base: position 713,127 of record VZTE01001498.1, read on the forward strand.
GAGTGGCTTTGAGAATGAGGACATGTTTAGATGTTTTTCAATAAGGCATCTGAGGATTTTATTGGTTGTTGTTCAGTAGTAGAGTTGCCACCAATATATCTTGGACTCAATTTTTTTTTTTTATGTTAGACCCTTAAAAAACGCTTGTCTCTTCTCTTGGCTTGGCTTGATGTGCCAAGTATTTTAATCACAATGAAATTAGTGGCTGCTCCTCTCATCTCTAAGGGATTGCACTGTATCATCAGCTGGACCTTTAGTTTTATGCAAACATGTAAGATAACAAGTGTTGCAAAAGCTTTATTTTTTTTTCACCATTGAGTTTTGGTTTGTTCATTCAAATTTCCCTAAGCCCAACATAGGACATTTGGAAGTAACTGGCTTGATAAACTCTAATTCTAAAACTGCAGCAAGAAAAAACTCAAACACTCTGTAAACCTTAAAGGGAGATGACTACTGCAGTAGTTGAAGTGATTTAGTATCCATTGGGGAAGTTTCTTTCCTTGAATTAAACTTGGTGTAACCTTAGCTTTCCTGTATTTAGAAGAGCTCTGTGGCAGAGATTAAGTTCGTGAATCACTTGTGGTAAAGCAGTGATGAGCGCATAGGAATATCACCCTCTGCTGGGATCCAGGATCTGGCTTTCCTTTATGAAAACCCATAGCTGTTTCCTATAGTGAGTTTGTTGACCCCAAGTATGTTTTATTGCCCATGGTACAAGAGGACTCATGCTTGAATGGGCTCTTTCAGAGGTCAGAAATGGTAAACCAAGCTTCTTATTCCTACAGGAAAGGGCTTATTTAACATTAGGTTACCATCAAAGTTAAAAGAATATGCTAAGGTACCATCAAGGGCTTTTAACTTGTGCTGTCTTGTGTACCAGCTTCATGCTAGTCTTACTGGAATCACTGCTTTAATTGGAACACCATAGTCACAGATCTAGTTTCCATTTCTGTGATCCATGTATTTTGGCATATATCTGTCAGATTGACATGGCCTGGCCTTGGTCATGGTCTATATCAGCTGTGCCTGATATAAAGAGGATTTCTCATTTATTTGTGTGCTCCTGATTAGAACGTCTGCGTATTCTTGTCCTCACTTGCAACCTGACCACTGAAAAAAAAAATCAGTTGCATCATTCGTGACTGCAGCAAGTTCGTGAATCCACTGGTAATTGTGAAAGCAGTTGCCCCAGGCAACTACTAGTGGAATGACTGACAGCAGTTTGGTGTTTTGGCACTGTGGAGAGCTGTTATTGCAGATTCGTTTTACACATACAAAAGGTTTGGGGGATAAAGAAGACTCTCCACAATTATTTTCTTAACCTTTTATTTCCTTCAAAAATATGTATGTCATTCTATTCCTTTTTCTGTTGTTTCTGGAGAAAGTGACAGGGACATCTCAAATGTGCTCTTCATTTTTTTGTAGTGAAGGTGCTATTTATCTATCCAGTAGCAGCGATGCTGTTGGAACTGGAGTGCTCTAGCATATTCTCTAGTGTACCTGAAGGACCCTTAACCCCACAACTTGTTCACTTTTGTCAGTTATATCAGCTAGTCTCATAAAAGATATTAGCTCTTCCTACAAACTCTCATTTATCTAGATATTATTACCAGTAACAGGAATGTTGTGACAGCTTATATGGCAGAAACACATAAGAACAGTAGGGTATTTCTGCCCTAAATATGATGATGAAAGAGGAAAGAGAGGCATCACAGGTGAAGTGCATTCTGTAAGGACGTCAACAGAGCTGAAAGTTAAACTTACGTCAGCTTAATCTTCATCCATGGCCAAGCCATGGGTACATTGATGCTGCTTTCCAGGAACATGTAGAGATTGGCAAGCTCTGCTTTTGAGCAAATAGGAAATCCACTCTGAAATGCAGAATGTGTAAGGAACCAAAAATATCTATAGATTAGCTCCCTCCTCACAGTTTTCTGTTTATTTTTCTGTAAAGTTGAAGTGTTTTGTTCATATGTATTTCAGGCAGTACAAAGTAAGCGTAGAGTTCAAAGTGACATTTTCATTTTGAAATGTTGTTTTCAAAAGGATTAGACAGCTCAAAAATTGAAACAAATTCTTGTTTTAGATTGGGACTAATCAAATAGTTCTGGTCAGCCAAACACATGTTGTGTTTTAGCAATGGAGAATGCCTCACAATGCTTTGCTCCTGTGTTTTTTCCCACTCCCTGCTCCTGTGTCATTCTGACCCATACATATCACTTACATCATTACTTTACAATGTTCAGGCAGATCCTTGTAGCAGGAATTGGTAGTGAGATGGAAATTTGAGGGTGTCATCAGCCTGGATTGAAATGGCTCTCCTTTAATAGCCTGTGTGAAATAGGGGGCTGGGCTCAGTTTAATTTCTGAGCGTGCCCCCACTATAAACTGGTCAGGTTTGTGTTTCCCATCCTGTGCAGGCCAGCAGCAGTAGTGCTTCTCATCCCCACAGCTGAGGAGGGGGATGAAGCTTCTCTGTCTTCTTCAGAGCAGGCTTTCAGGTCTGCATGGTCATGAGCCTAGTGGTTTGGGCAAGGGTTGAACATTGTTTCACTAGCAGAGAGCAGTCTCAGGGGCCAGTAAAACTGGACTGTAATCCTGGACTCCGGGCTGTGCAAAAAGCAAAGAGACTCTGTGGAAGTCAAGGACCCTCTTGAGCCTGATGTCTTGTTCACAGCTGTTCCTTGTTTTTCCCTCCTGGCAGAGATAGATACTCTTCCACTGCAAGGTGCAGCTTAATATTTTTCCATTCACTCTTGAAAAGAGGTGACAGCAGTAGGCTCTTAAATACTGAGGTGCAGTTTTTACTGGGTGTCCACCTTGCAAGGAGCTATGGGTTGTTTGAAATCTACTAGATGCTTATTTTGATGAATATGAGCACCTGTCAGGAATGATTCCATGTAGTATTAAGTCTCTGAAGCATTTGTAGCAGGAATGAGCATGTTTTTGAGACCATAAATCACATCTGCAACTTTGCTGAATAGCAAGAGAAACCAACCTTTCAAGTGACGCCTGGGCATTTTGCGAGTCTGGTCTGGCTCACATCTGTGAATTCAGACCCCCTCTGCTGCCATGTCATGTGTGAATTCCACGGCAGACACTTATATCTTGCAAGCTTAGCACCTTTAATTTGGTGGCAGTACTTTGCATAAGCCTTTAGAGTTTGGTATCTTCATACTGTAATCTTGGTAAGCCCTAATATTTGTAAGGAGGATGTGAAAGACAAATCAAATGAATTTGAAGTAACAAGAAGTCAAAAGCATGTCTTCTCTTATTTTCTTTCCTGTTTGCCTAAGGATTATTTATTGTGTTTGCCGTGATTCCAGCCACTTAATTTTTCCAAACAGATGCAGCTGATTGATTAATGGCATTTCATGTTTAAAGTCAAAAGTGTCAGCAAGACTCTTGCACGCCTGTGTCATTCTCTCCTAGAACAATAGCTTCGGCTGAGAAGTAGGGACTTGTGCCAAGTATTCTTGAGGATAGGAGGTCATGTGCCACTTTTCTGCTAGGAAACAGATATATATAAGGACAAGGGGAGGCAGGAGTTTGGGGGCTTGGAGGGCTAACTCTGTTCTAATAATAGGTGGATCACATGGTTGCTATGTCACCTACAACAAGGCTTAGTTTGTGGAGGTGAATCAAAGTGCCGGGAATTAAGGACATTTCTTCGACTATCCTATGACATATAAAAATAGGCCCAGGGAAATACATATGTGATGAAGAAAGCATTGACTGACTAGGCCAAAACTCACGAGAGGAGCAGCAGGAGTTCATTTCTCTCACCTTCTTTTGTGATTACTCTTCTCTTACTTTTTAATAACCCTGCATGTAAAATTAGCCTACAGGTGATCCAGGTTCTCACCTAATATGTAATATTATGTGTTTGTGTATAGTAGGGTGCAGGGCAGAGCCTCAGCTGTTGGAAACAGCAATAGCTTGCCTGATGCCCATTACCTCAGGATTGGTCATATCTGCTTCTTCTGGTGTGGGAACTGGGTGAAGAGTTGCAAATGGAGGATTACGCATTCGTGCACCACATTGGAAACCTATTGCGTAGTCTAGTGTCAGTAATAGAAAGCATCTATATTTGTGGAACAAAATGAAACTGGCATAGGCTCCTCTTTGACAGCTGTTTCAAATATAGGGCTCATCACGTTGTAATTCTTTCCCAGTATATGCTTAGAAACATGCAAAACACCAAGAAGCCTGAGACCCTATTGTTCTCTTCTGCACGTTCTGAGTGTTTTGTGTAAATGTGTCTTGGGCCTTGAGGGCCAGATTCCTAGATACTGAAGTCAGAGGCCAAGCTTTGCTGTTTATTATCAGTGGCATTAATCAACAAGTGGGGAGTCCCTTTTGTTTCCCTGACCTTCTGTATATTTTCTGAGCCTCACAGGCTAGGCTTCAGAGGAAACTTCCTCTGAAACTATAAGCCACTAGAGGCCTCCTGAATACTTGAATTGATTTTGCTTCCAGGAAAACAGAGTCTCCTAAAAAGTGCATCAGGCTTATAGAAGAAAATCATTCCCATTTTGCCAAGCTGGGCTGACACACAGTGTGGCGAGGGTGAGTGAAAGATAGCACAGCTGAAATTAAGAACAGAAATGCACTTGAAATTCAGCTCTTAAAATACAGCCCATGTAATATTGAGTCACGGTGAATTACTCATTTCTATTTAGCCTTTATCTGTTGCAAACTGATTAGAGAGAGAAACTACATTCCTTTATTCAGGCATGAGGCCAATATTCATATTAGTCATTTTTGGCCAAAATAAATTCTACAAACTTTGGTCAAAATGCTTAATCCAATAATGCAAATGTAGGGACTCTTTAAATAAACCACCTCACTGCAGTCTCTCTGTTTATTTTTTGTTTACATCCTCACACCTTCTCTCTCTCTTCCTGTAGCTCTTTTTTTTCTGTTGCACCAGCCTCATTTGTGTTTACCTCTTTTGCATAAGCATCCATTGCAAAACCCCCATGGATATCAGAGATACTTCGATGACACAGTTGATGCTTCCTCTCTGAGCTATGCCAGGTTTGCCCATTGATCCAGGAGCATGTTACTGTTCATTAATGCAAGGTCACCCCTAATTCCCTCCTTCTCCTCTTTACCTCCCAGCCCTCAGGGGGGCAAATACTTGGAGGAGAAACCCGTTTGCTTTCTGTGTCAAGAAGCTGGTTGGTAGCTTGCTGCTAATTACTTTGGCTACGATAATTCTTAACCCGATTACAGTGATACAAATTAAAGCACTCTTGGTGAAGGGCAGCTAAATCCACATGTCAGACACCAGAGCCTTGGTTTATTTAGGGACATCTCATTTCTTCTGATCTTGTTACCCAGTTTTCCATCTTCTTTTGGTAATCCTGAGTAAATCTTTCTGCAGTGGAAATCAGCACCATACACATAGGCCCAGATTATTCGAGAGGCCTTTGAAATTGTCTCATGAGGTTCATCCTGCAACCCTTTGGGAAGGTCAGGTCCTCCCGCCCCAAAGGATGAAGAACAACTGGTGATTTTGAGAGCTCTCAGTGGTGCATCTTTGACAAGGCCTAATTTTTAGACATTGCCTGCACCCCATCCTTAAAATCATCCTCCGCAATGTTTCAGTGTCGATCCACCAAAGGAACTTGCTCTTGCTAAAAATAGAGGTCGATGTACTTGTGCAGCCTTTGGCCTTTGCTTATGCAAATTGGACAGTTGTCAGATAACCTTGTCTCCAGTACCTTGTGTACAAAAAATTGTTTTGCTTTCTGCATTCCTTGAAAAATGCTATCTTTTTTAAGACATGTGGGTTGGGATACAGAAAGAGGAATTATTTCCTGGATAAATTGGCATCATCTTCTATGGATAAGCAGCATCTTTCTGCATCTGTTTTCTTTACTGTGGTGAGGACCCTTTTTATTCAGTTTGTTAATGAGACCATGTTGGCAGGTAGGAAGTCGGGCTCCTCTCTCTCATATGTTGACCTGGGTCAGTGAAGCTGAATTTCTCAAATGCTATCGTCATGTGCTATAAACTATGAAGTACTTCTGCTAAAATAATGTTTCCAGTATCCTGTGAATAACATACTGATCACTGAATTAGTTCCTTAGTGGGAAGGAAAGTAACAAGATTAAAGAGAAACCTGGGAACAGATTTAGTTCTCTTTTACTTCTTTTACTCTGACATTTATCAAGCTAAACTCCCCACAAGTCAGGACTATATAAATATTGAGTAAAGACTGCAGGATTTTACAGTCGGTTCATGTCACATAATTATTAGCCTCTGGCACCGTCTTATTCATTTGTAAAGCCACTAACATGAATGTATTGTACCAGATAACAATATTGCCAGGTATTTTATTTAGCAGGTCTATTCTGTTGCAGCTTCCTTTCAGAACACCTCAGCTCTACTGTATGCAAAAACCAGAAAGTACATTTTCTTTACAGTAAGGTACTGCTATGCTACGGTACAGCTGATCTCAGTTTTCTTAGCCATGGTATAACCTTCCCATGCAGTTTCACATCTTTTCTGTGAAATTGCACGCTGCTGTTCACACCAAATTACATAAACAAAAAAATATTTTGCAAGGGGGTTTGAAAGGGTTATGTAGTGAAGCATAACCTTATATTTAGGATTTTCCAATGAGTTTTATACAGTTCTGGACATATTTCATTGATTCATCTGCATTTTTATGTAGAATGTGCTGTATAGCTGTAAGGGGGTTATATGAATTTTGTGGACTGGGACTTTCAGGTAAGATAAAACTCCCCCCAAATAAAGTTGAACTTGGCGTGATAGGAAGGTATCCACTGCCTTGCTGAGAGCATGTGCTTACATCTTACATGGTCTGGGTTAGCCCTTTAAACTTCCTCACTCATTTTCCACAGATTTTTTGTTTCATGTGTTAGGAATAGAACTGAAAGGTTGAGGCCAAAATCTGTAAACTTTATTTGGAGAATTAGATGTATAAGCCCATACATAGTCGTGTTCAAGGAATAAAAAGTCCCACTTACTCCTGTTTTTTGGTGCTGTTACAGGGCTCTCTGAAACAGAGCTTGAGGCACCTCTGGGAACAAATGACTGCTACTTGTATGTGTAGACATGGGCTTTAGGTTTCTAATTTTAGGTGTTTGAGGTGTTTGACTCAGGACCCCATTTGCTCTGCACCAAGGCTCTCAGGAGACATTCCTGTGGGCATTTGCACCCAGCCTTGGTGTGGTTGTGTCCACCTCTTCCCACTGTGGATTCTGACTGACTCCCAGCTCTCATCTCTCCTGCTGTTTCCGAGTGCTGGTTCTGATGATGTCAGTGATTTCTTGTGACCTTGTGAAAGCCAGCAGGCTCCTGGGCAGACCAGGACCCATCTCCAAAAGGAAAGTTGCAGGAGGTCAAATATTCCACTCCCGTCTCACTGAGCTCATCTGTCCAACTTCTTCTTTCCTTTTTTTTCCCCCCTCCTGTCCCTTTTTGTTTGGTTTGACCTTGGTCACTGATGACAAGGCTGCTTTTCCTGCCAAACCAATCAATAAGCTAAACAGAGAGAAGATGAGTATTTAGAATATGGGAAGCCAAACTCAAACACAGATAGGTTATCAGCCTAGCCCAGAGCAGACTTCTAAGCAAATATTTCATTAACAAATTTTTCATGGCAACTTGCATGTTAAAAGAAAAAAAAAAAAAGACAACAACAGGAGAGGGAACAGTAAAGGGGATAAAGTGAAAAAACTGGGCTGGAGCCATCGGGCTTAGGCTGTTGCATTGCTGTCTTTGGTTACCAGTACTTTCCACAACACACTGCTGCTCCCTAGGGAAATGGTAAGCAGGAAGGGTGAAGACCTTGCGCAAATGGAGCTTTGAAAGCCCGTTCTGAGCCTCTGCCCCTCGTGCTTTCCTCTCAGGCAGGGAAGGGCTCGGGGTGGCTCTGTGACCATACCGTATGTTTTTGGTGGAGCAGCATTCTGGGCACAGGCTGAAGTTTAGAACTGCCCAGTCCTTACACCTCTGGCAAGGCTTGTATACATTTTCTGTTAACAAACAGGAGCCTGAGCCAGTTACACCATTAGGTTCCTGGTTAGCTTAGTGACCTGTAGAAAATGTATTTGTAATATTGCAAAACCTTGTGAAAACATATTCACAGATCTCACTTCAGTGCGTCTCTCACCCCTTCTGTGTGAGACACAGCTTTTTTTTAGATGTATTATTGCCCTTCATTTAAAACAATAAACACAAATTAATGCATTTTGTGCAGACCAGGATATTTTACAGCATTCTTAGCATAGATTAACAAACCCTCACTTTCACATGTCATGGGAATGAGGAACAGAGTCTTAACCATATTTTTGTCTTGACAGCGATTTTAAAAGGTTGACTGAAGAGCAGGGAAGTTGCTAAATAACTTTTCAAATAATGTAGAGGAGAAAAATATAGGTCACTAAGCAATAAACTCCCTACATCCTTCTGGCTAAGGAAGAGACTCGGAATCTCCATCCACCTTTTACTAAAATGAGACCAAAATTCAAATCCAACATAAAGCATTACAGCTTTAAGTACTGAAAATATTTATTATTTTTATACCAGTAATCCAATAGCATAATCTCAAGAACATCAGTGCTCCAGGAATGTCTAGAAACACAATGGATTTGCCTTTATTCCTTTATCCAGATGTTTCTATAAAATACTCTGGATACTAGGAATCTGTAGGGGAATTAAAGATTTATTTTTAATACTTGAAAAACTTGAATTTCTAATAACTATGATCCTTTAAAATGTTTTAACTGTGGATGCAACATGCTTTGACTCTTTGATGAGCTTTTCCTGTATCTTTTAGCTTGCTTTCCAAATAATGGGCAACTCTTTTACACAGGCAGCTGCAAGCCAGTCACAGGACACAGACACTTTAGTGCTAGCTGTGAGTGTGAGAATTAAACTATGTGTTGGCTTCTGTTCAGAAATTTATCCTTATTCAGCAAAACTGATTAGATTTTGTCTGTACAGCTCTGTATATATATACCTGAGCTAGGGAAGGAATCACCAGCATATTAAATAAATCTGTGTGGGGCAATAGCCACCCCTGCTTATTGAGGACTAACTTTCATTCAGCTATTGCAGGGGGGCAAAGTCTTTCTATATTATGTTACAGTCTGTAATGCTGTGATTTTACCTCATTTCTGAAATGAGATTATACCTTTTTTTTTCATTACAGATACAGCACTATAAAAATAATTTCTGATCCTTGACTGCTTATACACACCTTATGCTCACCTCCTGCAATAATCATGTAGCTCCCAGAGAAGCAGTGAACACCAGGACCCTTTTCAGGATCTGTGTAGAAGGTGTTGAAGCAACGCAATTTCTGTTGTTTATAAAACACTGTGGACTTAATGACTTGTTTAATAACAAGACGGGTCCAACAATCATGCAGAATTTTAGAGGCAGACATCTCTAAAGATACTGTGTTTCAAATAACAGGTCAGAAACTGATCCTCTGAGGAAATCCAATGTAGAAATTTCACTGTGTGTCAATATCCAGTTTCATTTTGGAGTTGTCTATTGTTTGTCTGCACCTAAAAATCTTTAACAAAAGTGGAGCACTAGCTAGTATGTTATGTAACTGCTCTAAAAGATTTCTAGTTTTCTACATCTGATGATAAAGAGATGCTTTTAATGTAAACAAAGTGAGGTTGGAAATGAAATATTCATCACAATTTCTTCAGCTTATTTAGTTTACAAATTTAACATGAATTTGGATCAATCAGGTTCACTGTTTCTCTTTAATGGCCACTTAGAAATTTAATAGATTTGATCTACAAATGGGACAAAAAATTTATCAAAAGAGATGAGCAGAACACACACAAAGAAATGCTGGTTCTCGTTTTAAAGGTAGTGTCCGCGCCACAGCCATGGACTTGTTTGCAGGAACTGCTGCCTGAAGCACTGATTTCCTAAAATAGAGATTAGTGGCTCACAGGAGTTTCTTTCAGCCTTAAAATCTGACAACAAATCAATTAGCTAGGTCTTTTGCAAATGAAGAACAATTTTGTAAGAAGTGGCAGGGGAGAGGTGGGAGAAGAAAAGAAGAGAGAAAAGTGGTTGCAAAAGAACAAACACTGACAAGATGATGTGGGGCACTTGATACTGTTTCTGTGATCCAGTTCCTGCCACTTCACAGCTTTCCTTGATGACTTTGGAAACTTCTATGCATCTCTTCCTCTCTTCTGAAAACAGTGATAAAAGGCCTACCTTAGAGGAGTGGCATGTGGATGAACCATACCAGAGCAGGACAGGAATTCCCTTTGTTTGCAGACCCTCTTGAGCAGTGTTGGTGACTAAACTGTGTCTGTGGCTTTCCAATCTGAGGGTTTTGTGGTCAAGAGACAGGCGTGTTTGTTGCATTAAACGCTTTTTCATTATGGAAGGGAGATGCCTTACCTGCATCTGTGACTGCAAATAGGAGCACAATCCTACAGATTTAAGGTTTGACACCATAAGCTGCTGAGCACAGTCCAGCAATTGCTCCTCACTTCAGCACATGGCTGGTCATGCTGATCATTTAAAGATGAGCTTCTACTATGATGCAGTCCCAAGATGTGTCTATAAGGACTAGAGGCAGTGATGTCAGTAGGGGTGTGCCTGCACCTTTGCACTGCCACCTCCCGTACTCCTGGGGCAGATCAGAAAAAGGAGGGAGAGAGAGAGCTGTAGCAAAAGCTGCTCTCTCCCTGCAGCAGGACACCAGGCTTCTCTTAGTTTTCAGGGTGGAGGCAGCCAGAGGCAGACAACTAAATCTTCCTTCTTTTCTTCCAGCCTACCAGAAGACTATATGGCAAATGCCCCACTGATGTGCTAGAGTGCCTCCTGAATTCACTTCACAGTGCTTCTGTTCAAAATGCAGTAAATCATCAAATCCCAGTCTGCCTGCAGACCACACAGTGAATTAAGAATGCTCCTCATGTAATACTGACTTGATCTCATCTTACACATACCCCAAAGCTATAGCAAGGGGAAAATGCTGTGAAGCATTTTTTCCTTTGTTAGTGCCCTCAGGGCTCAATCTGAACTTTGTAAGAGACAAAAAAGAATAGCTGGGAAAAATGGTGAATTTCTGCACGCCATAAGGACTGGAGGAGCTTACGCTGTCATCTGCTTCTGTTGTGAGGGGGTGTGCAGATGTGACAGTGAGCAGGGCTTTTTTAGCCACACTCAAGTCAAACAGGACCCATATTGCATCTCTTTAAAGAGTCACCTTCCACTTTTCTCTTACCTTGGTTTCAGGAGGCAGGAAGATACCATCTCTGTTGAAGATTTTTTTTTTAAATGCCCTTCTTAGGCTGCTAATAAATTGTGGGGTTTTTGTTTGTTGATGGTGTTCTGGATTTTTTTTCCTTCCGCAGATTTATTTATTTTATATCTGTTTCATTACTTGAACCTATTCTTTGCAGAATTGTCTCTCCCCAAACCCAGCTCAATGGAGAGTGAAGCCTTTGAGGTAGGGATTATGTTCCTTCTTGCATTTAGGTACAAATGGCTGGAATTCCCAAGAAAGGGCTACTGTAAACCACATCAATAAAAATAATCCTTGGGAATAGCTGCAGTGTGATATCTCACACAGAAACTTTAGGAAAGAAAGGGTAGGCTGTTTTCAGAAAATTATTCCTTATGAAAAATCTGTGTTATTTGTTAGTCCAGATCACTATGAATCTGAACGAAAGTTTGTGCAAATTGTCGTCTGTCTGTATGAGAGTCTCAAGACTTAAACCACAAGGGGTAGGATTAAGTCTCAGAATTCAAAGTATCAGTATTTACTTAAGGCCTGAAAATTTGGTTTCTCATTTTTTTTCTATTTTATATAGAATTTTCTATGTCACAGGATAAAAAAAAGGATAGGAAGAAGGAAGGAGATAAACATTATTCTAAAGCTGAAAAGTTAGTTGCCACTGTGCCATGTACCATAAGAAATAGCATAACAATACTTACGTGTGGTAAAAAACTTTACTACTCTCGCAAAGATGTACTTACATGATGAACTTCTTTTGTTCTGAGCCATTTCACTGAGCTCACAATATATCAAAAGGTCTGTGTTATCTATACAGGAGGAGGGCCTCAACTGCAACACACATTTACAAGAGTTAGGATATTTTTACTGCTTGTACTCTATGTGCCCATCTATAAAACATCTAATAATCTTATAATAAGTTTTGTGGTTTAACCCCAGCTGACAGCTAACTACCACTCAGCTGCTCACTCACTCCTCCCCCCACTGGAGTAGGAAGAGGAATCAGAGAAAAAAAAAGTAAAACTCATGTGTTGAGATGAGAAAAGTTTAATAGTTGAAACAAAGTAAAATACAACAATACTAATAATATTTTTGATAATAACAGTAACACTAATAATAGTAATGAGAAGGAGAGTGAAACTTAAAACTCCAGAGAAACAAAATATCTATGACACAATTGCTCACCTCCCACTGACTGATGCCCAGCCTGTCCCAGAGCTGTGACCAGCAGCTCCTGATCAACTCACCCCAGTAGATATGATAGTCAGGGCTGTGGTTTGTACATGTGAGCAGTGTTTATTGAGGAAAACTGTATCTAAAAAGAAAAACAATCTCTATTATATTAGAAAATACTTTGTAAATATTAAGTCACTTTCATGATAGCTAGTCCATCTATCACACATCAAGGAGCTGCGGGCAGTGGGTGCTGCTTGTTCCTGACAGGCCCTCGTGGGAGGCTCCCAGTCTTCACGGCACCTCTGGGTCCTGGATCTTGTACGTGCAGCTGGAGGAGGTGAGAGGAGCATCACCTACAGAGACAACAGCAGTGCAGTGATGTGCTCCAGTCTGGTGATCCTCCTCTGGCTGAAGACACCCTCGGCCTACAAGGTGCTTCCACTTCCAGTTTGATCTCTGTTGATCCTAGGCTTGGGAAAGGCGTGAAATTGGCTGAGAGCTTGGTATACCCAGGGTAACTTGGTCATGATCGTGTTGCACGTCGTAAGTTTTTCTTTTGGGTTTGCAGATGATTTTCCAAAATTTCAGTGTGAGTTTCAGAAGTCTGTGGGAGGAGCTGAACGAAAAGTAAGGGAGAGGACAAGAACATTGATGAGAAACTGAAAATGTGCAGAACTGAAATTAATATATACCCAAGGGCCATCTGATATGCAGGCTTGAAAGAAATACATTCACACTATAATGAACAAGCCCACCCTCAATTAATCAAGTGTAAGAAAGAGGCATACGTGAGGTATTAAACATCAAGTACAGGGGCAGAACAGAAAGATTACAATGTGAAGTTCAGAAAGTAATAAAAATTATAAGAAAAGCAAAGGTAGAGAATGAAAAAAAAGATTGCACAGGAGGTTGTGAAAAATGACGACTTTTTTCAAGTACACAAGAAAAAAGAGGCCTGTGAAAGAGACAGAAGGGCCTTTAAGACATGGCAGAGAAAAATTATTGAAAGGAAACGTAGGTATTGCTTAAAATATTCAGCGCACTTCTTGCTCTTGTGCTCTGAAAAGAAGGTAATGGTGGCAGACACAGGTGTCAGAAACAAGCATAAATTTCCCTAGGGAGGAGAAAGAAACACTAAAGGAAAGCAGAATCATGCCAGAACAGGTTATTAAGAAATTAGAATATCTGAAGATTTGAAAAATAACTTGTTCAGATGGGAAGCAGTCTGTTTTCAGTAGAAAACATAAGGAAAGGTAGGATAACCCCAGGCAGGCACATTTAAGCCCGTTTGTAGGAAAATATGTGGTGAAGGAGAGAGCTGATAGGCTACAGATTTCAGGCTTCCGTGGATCCTAAGGGCTCTGTGGACTTCATGGGAAGATCCTGGTGGCATAATGTCTGTCACCTTGCTGTGGATTACATCAAAAGTGTTCACATAAAACAAAAACCAAACCAAACAAAAAACCCCAAAACAAAAGAGAACAAAACAAAAAAACTCGAAAAGAACAAAAAAAGTGGCATATAATGTAGGAGTTAGTTTCTTAAAGCAGTATTTCTCTCCTGGGGATTATGGACTCTGTAACAAACTGGACTTCAGTTATTTGGCAGCGTCCTTAGTCCTGCAGCCTTCTGGTGAAGCAGCCTGCAGTTCAATAGCAGATTTGTTTAAATTAAATTTATATAGAAGTTTACTCAACTAAGTACCTAAATGAATAAAACAATTAGTATTATTTATTTTGATACTGAAGTCAATTTAATTGATGCTATTTTCCTGACGTTCACTCCCTGCTTGGTTCAGCGCTGTAACGACAATGCAGAACTGCATTGTAGGAGTTGCCATGGGGAAGCTGAAGTCCTTGGCAGTTGGGTAGGGGACAGTTGGAGCTTTTGGCACCTGGGAAGGCATGGGAGGCAGCTTGGGATTGTGGAGTAAATGCATTGGCTGGATGCTTCTGCTAAAATGATCATCAGTGGAATCATTAATAACGTTGGAATTTAAATTGTCAATTTTTGTTTCAGCATTAACACAACAGTGAGGGGAATGGGGCTGTCCACACCTCTCAAAGAGACAGTTCCCAGCTATCTGCCATGTCAGATAACTATTGCTTTATGGTCCATTAACGTGTTCGAGGTTATCTTCACAAGCATGGCGCTCGGCAAGATAACTTGGAAGTTTTGCTTCAGAAGCACAATTGTGCAGCAAGGGAAAGATGCTTTGGCATTTTCCCTAGTACCAATATCACAGGCATCAGGAAATTCAGCTGGTACTTCAAAAATATGTCTAGGGAAGATCTGGAAAATTGCATGTCTATGGGTTTGATTGATTGTAGCAGTTGGAAGAGAAAAGAATCATAAATCAGGGTCTGAAGGAAGGAAAAAGACTTAAGAGAGTCGTGATATTACAGCAGATACTGTCTGTAGGTGCATAGAAGAGATCACCTACTGGAATTTTTAAGGGGAGTTATGAAAGACTGGAGGAGGAAAGGCCTGGATACCACTCATGTGATCCTCAAGAAACCTTTTTGATCTGGTATCACACAAAAGATGGCTTCTTAGGTTGGTAGGCAGGTTTGGATGTGAGGTACATCAGTGGATAAAGAACTGGTGTGGATATCAAAGAAGGCATTTGCAAATGGATGGAATTTAGGTCAAAGGGGAGAGGGGATAGAGTGAAATGAAACAAGAATAGGTGGATTAGGCAGCATAAGAAAGAGGGATGGGGCGAGACAGAGGAAATGACCAGCATTGATATACTAATCAGTAAGGAAAAAAGTCAGTCAGGATGTTACAGGGCTTGTTCACAAGCCTTTAAATATGTTGCATGAAGAAATTTCTTCTGAAATTCGAATGCCATGATAGCCTCTTCTTCCTCCAGACTATTTTCCCTCCCTGGTGTCATCAAGAATGGGACGAGAAACACTCCTGCTGGAAGGAGCAAAGTTGGAGAGGGCTCAAAACAGGCAGGATGTGATAAGACCTAGTTCTCCACGCTGGAGAAAACCAGAGCATCAGCTGGACTGCTGGTAATTGCAAGACAGTGGTTTGAATGGCTGTAGTAAAGATACCATCTTAGAGATATATGAAAGTTCACCCATGTTTGTGTGTCTAACTAAAACCTCCCTTTAAAATTTTCTTTTTTTTTTTCTTAGGCTTTCCTCACTTTTTAAATTAGTTTAATATGTGCTTCAGGTCAGTCTTTAAAGAACACTGTGGTAATTCTATGACAAAAAGCATTCAGAATTTCAATATTTATCCTTTTTATTGCAGTAATGTTACAGAGGGCATACACTGTTTTTGCATGATTACTGTCCAGAATTAAAAATCAGATTATTTGAACTAATATGAAGAGAAATAAACGGAAGTTTCTGGTTTTGCTGGCAATTGCAAGCAACATGTATCTAGGTTGTCTACATCTTTGGGTCCCAGGAATTCTTTCTCAGGGAGTGCCATCCCCTTAGCAGAGCATCACCCATCACCTCTGCACGCTGACAGCCCTGGATATCTTCTTCAAGACGGGCACATAAGAATACTGAGATAAGGTCCCCATGTTTTCAGAAGTAGGACAGTGAAGTAATCTGATCCGTGACAGATTCAGTGTCAAATGTTCTGAGCCTGGACAAGTTCATTATGTGTCTTGGAGCATGTTGGAGCTCTGTGAGTGCTGGAAGAATGACTCACTTCAATTAAGATTGCACACACAGTGTTTGGAAGTTTGAGCCTAAAAAAAGTCTCATTTGTTGCTTCATGGTGGCCGTTCCCTTGGTTTGTGAGATGGTTTCTCAGCTTGTGTAAGCTGGTGGAACCTTGCTGAGTTTAGTAAAACTATGCTCCTTTACAACAACCAAAGATCTGGTGTATGTTCTTCCTGTTCCCTGTAAAAAGATGGTATTGGTTTAAAATGTAACAAAGCAGCCATGTGAAAATAGTGGCCTTGTACTCATCACAGTGAAAACAGAGTGTGCCAAATTGTAGGAAGACTGCTTAGGTCTAATGTGGCTGAGTCTGCTGGTGTGTCAGAGTGGCTTGGGCCTCCAAGTCAGCGCAGATCCCAGGAAAGGTCTGAGCAGTGAAAATCATACCACTGCTGAGGTTCTTACTAGCAGAGAGATGGCAGATAGATTTTGAAGCCTTAGGATGACATGGCAGAGCTGGATGTTGGGAAAATAATGTTTGGATCTGTAAACAGAACAGAAGCTTATATGGAAGGTGCACAAAGAGAAAAAATTATACAGAATACCTCATTATTTACATTACTGTTTTTCAGAAGGCTAGATGCGCTGTATTAAGCAAAAGCTAATAAATCTATTTTAGCGTCCTAATACTGTTCGGATACCAGTTGCTAGTCCTAACATTGCTGAGTAATATTTTGACTTCACTCCAGGGCTAACAAATAGTTGCTTTACAATTCTGATATGCCATATCTTGAAATCTGTTACGACTGTTGCTGCTGGCCGGGCTGGGAGGAAAGGCGATGTATGTTCATTAACTTGTGTGCTAACGGTTGTTAAACCTCACACACTTCAGAGGCTGCTGTGAGCCGGTGAAGTAGGTTTGAAAGGTGGGGGAAGGGACCAAGCACACATCTGTCCCATTGCTGCTGGAGTGGGGCACCCCAAGCTCACCATAAGGAAGTTACAGTTGTGCTCCAAGGCAGCTCAAAGGTTCAATTGGCTCAGAGCTGGCTACAAGTACCTGGGATTTTCAGTTCTTAGTCCAAGCACTCTCAAAAGATACAAAAGATTATTTTAGGTCAGATGATATAAGAGATGATTTCAAAATAAGACATTTTTTTAAAAACTTCCCCCATTTGAGACTCTTTGTGTTAATGAATACTTTTGATTAACTCAAAACTGCATTTCTCAGTGAACAAATAATTAATGCAAAAATTCTGTCCACTCCAAAATATCCTGAGTCTGCTGTAAAATAGTATTAGTAGAATAAGTCATTCGTGCTTCTTGACCTGTAAAGCCATTCAGGATACTATCAATAAAGTCTTAAGTACTCCCATGTCATTATAAAGGCTAAAGGAATATATTTTGGTACTGGGGGATAAGTATTAGAGGGATACTGGGAAGCTGCTAGTCTGTTTAACATCTGTCTTACAAATAAGCTTCATATGCTCTCTTTCTAAATTCTTCTCATTTAATTTGCAAAAATAATCAAGAAGGAACATTTGCTGTCTTTGGACCAAATCTTGAGGCCTTATTCAGGCAAATGCCGACTGAATAATTAGTGATCCTTCCAGCAGAAGGAATATCCGACTGACTGCAGAGTATACAGAACAGCTTGACATGGTTTAGGCTATAGCTTCGTCACCCATTGCTCTGAACACAAGGGGATCTGGCTGGGTGAAAAAAACAATCAAAATTAACTTACAGTTTGGCTTATTGCCTTTTAATAGGATTTTTGCAAAGCAGTAATTGAAGAAGTGATATCTTCCAGGGATGATTATGCAATGCCATAATATAATGAGCTTTTCTCATTTAAAAAGATGCTAAATGTGAACATGGCCACTGCATGTTCCCCACAGTATTATTCGCGTCCCAAACATCCTTTACTGGTGGGGTAGAGGTTTGTGTCCTGTTTCCCTGCCAGATGAGGAGGAATGCCAAACAGTGAACCTTCCCTCAGACTCTCCTCAGCCCCGCACCTCTGGAGCTGCCAGATGGTGAGTTCAGAGGGAGCAGGACCCCAGTTAATACAGCTGCCCCTAATCTTTCTTCAGCTCTGTATCACCTCTCTCATTCCCCGTTCCCCTCTGAGTTTTTGCTTTTCTACTTGTTCTGGTTGCTGCTGCCCTGCACAGCCCCAGGCTGCAGTGAGCAACCCTCTAGAAATTTAACAGGATGAAATCCCTCTTACCTCTAAGGTACCCACGAGTCTGTGTCTTTCTTGTCTCTTGTGTTTTCTTTGGTTTATACTCTGGACTGTGTTTGGAGGATGTGCTTGTCCCAGGCTGTAGCAGACAGGCTGATTCATGAAACTTCAACACAAAAGAATCCCAATGCTCTAAATCCATTAGATGAATAAGCCAAAAGACTAAGCAAAGAAAATACATTAGGAAGTAGAGAAGAATGGACACTGCTTGCACATTTTGCCTGCTAACTTGAAAAAACACGAAGAAAGAAACTGTGAAAAGAAATTCAACTCTTTTTCCTGCTTGTGCTCTTTTAATTAGGCTATCTCTTGTGTAGCTATTGTCCTTACAAACGCTTTTACTGATGTTCAAGACATGTCCCTGAGTTCCCCTTAGCTTTTGTAATTTCACCTTGGCTTTTATTTGTGTCTTTGCACTCTCTCCCTTTGTTTTTCCTCTCCACTTACCTTTTATTTTCTCCTTTTCACTTTTCTGCTACGCTTCAACCAATACCAGGAAACAAAACTTTTTTTTTCTAAGAATCAGAGCACGCTCTGATCACTGCCACATATGGATATCTTCCTTTCAGGAGGTTTGCTTGTCCAGGTGAACATCTGTTCCTTAGTAGTCTTATGAATAAACAGCAATAATTCTGACAGAGTGAGCTTAAGATGACAGCTTAACTACTTTCACGCAAGAACTTAATCTTTCTTTCTTATCTGACTCCCCCTCCTGGATTTGCACACATGCACGCACACGAACAGACACACACACTTTCTTATCTTCACTATATCTTCGCAGTTTCACTCTGGAAAACAAATCTGCCTCTCTCTATTCTGATTCAAATGAAATTTTAGTTCAATTGTACAGCTTTTGTTGTTGTTGTTATTATTATTGTTGCTTGTTTATTTATTAGGAAAAGAGGTTCGATGTGAAAGAGATTTGGAGTGACCCCTGTGTCCTCTCCCAGGTGATCTCTGTGTTTCCTGGCTGTACAGTCCCTCTCCAGCTCTACCGACATGCTCTCCATACCGAGACAGCTCCTCAGCAGTGTTGGAGGGACCCCCCTCCCCGTGCCCCTCTGCTTGCTGCCTGCAGGTTTCCTACAGCAGTCCCTGCTGGTTTGACTCTGTTGCCTTTGCTTGGCAAAGTCATTTGGGCAGTGATTCTGAACAGGTCATGGAGGGAGCTGACAAAGGATATTAAAGAGGAAGTACCTGGGTTTTATCTGTGCACGTCCTTCAAGGCAGAGTGGAGCCTCACCTCCCTCACTAAAATCTGGGAAGCCCACCCACAGAAGGTACTGGATTTGCACTTTGCTGCAGTCAGAGTGAGGGGAATAGGATGTGTAATGAAGAATAAGAGGTGTGAGGCATGTGAAAGATGTAGTACACTTCCGATATTACGACTGCTGCTGCCCAGTGGTCTCCATGTAGCATAAACCTGAGTAAGCAGCACATCCCTGGCCCTTTAGCAAGACCAGGATTAGTTCAGGCAAAGCCCTGGCCCTCACCTTGCAGGGGCTTTGCAATAACAACCTCAAATGGCACAGATTCATCCTGCTTCTGGGAAAGAGGACATGGCATGGGAGCCTCCTGCTTCACAGCAGGTCTGCTGCTTGTTCCTGACTTGGCCTGTGTGCAGGGGGATGAAGCACTAGTGCCTGCCACTCTGCCTTTCCCTACCTGGAAAAATGGCTCTCCTCCGTCAGTAAGCCTAAGTCATGCCCGTGCCTTGCTTCACTTAAGGTACAAGTCCTGTGAACATGTGAAAACTAGTGGGGGAAAGGAGTTATTTTTAATTCAGGAAAAGGGTGTGCACAAATAAAACACAGTTAAAAGCTGCCGACATGGGAGTGCCCTTTTCTTTTGAAGACCGGGACTGGAAATGGGAAGAGCAGACAAGGAAAGGCAAGAGAGCACAAGAAACGGAGCAGGATGCAAAGTGAACAGGACGAGAGAGTTGACAAGTTGTCACTTTCACTTGTGTCGGCCGAGGAGGAAGGGAGCAGCCACCCCCTCCCCGCACGGCACACTTGATGTATCTCAAGGCATGACAATATGGCTCTGTTTGTTCTGCTCTGGGGGGAGGGGGACAGTTTATTTTCTTAAGACTATTAAGTCCTTCTAAGTACCACTATCGGCATTCTATGATTGAAAGTGACAAACAGAAGCAACCCTATTTAAAAACTGCCACTTCGAATTAGTGGAAGTATCAGCTTAAGTTTTACAATATTTTGCTGCTCCATTTTTGCACTCTTTTACATAAGGACGGCCAAATAAATATCCCGGCGACTTGTCTTTGCCAGAATTCCTCCCCATGCTCCCGCCCCATTAGCTGCTGCCTTATGAACGCTGCGCTAAACAGAAAGTGACAGCAGCTGACAGCGCAGCCAGGGCCAAATTATCAAACGTCTGAAGTTGCGCCCGTGTGGCCATGCACAGGCTCAGGCTTTCACATGCAAAGCAGGTAACTGCGTACAAACAGGTGCTCACACGTGCGAAGACGTTCTGGACGGACCCTGCTCCCCAGGCCAGGCACTGTTGAAGGCTGTATCTCGGAGAGTTTGGTACCTGCAGGTCCCTGGGGTTAGAAGAACAGATTTTTGACATGGCGAGGCATTGCCCATAAAGAAGAAAATGTTTTTTCACAGTTTAGATTTAAACTGTGAATGTAATGCTTAAATTCTGAACCTAGACTGCCCGAAGAGTCGACAGGGATAAAAAGAGGCTTCCAAGCAGTGCTGTAAGCATCCGAGTCCTGGTGCCAGCCCAGCTGCGGCACTCTAAGTTGCTCCTGGGAGTGCATGGTCTGTAGGTACCCAATCTGGCTGCTTTAATTTGCAGTGCCCAAGCCTCCAAAATCTTTTTCTCCACCCCAATCCCACCACTGCCATAGCTGCAACTCCAGCTCATCTAAGCCCTGGTGGCTGCAAGATATCAGTCTCCAGCACATGAGATGTGAGCTTCATTGTACTGTGCAAATGCAGTGTGATAAAAAGCTCGAGTTTCCACCTCAGATCTCCCCTTGTCTTTAGTGATGTCTGGGAATCATATTACAAGCTTCTGCCTTATCCTGTTTAACAGGAAATATCCATTTCTCATAATTTGTGTGTTCCCCTTCCCTCGGGAACTGCTGCTATTTCCATTGTGCAGAAGGCTTTCCAGGCAGGCTGGCAGGAGGACTGAACCTCAGACTTTGCTGGGCTCCTTGTCTGTGGGGAAGGAGAGGATGTGGGGAGGCACAGGGAGTTGAAATACTTCTTGTGGAGCCTTCATCTACTACAGCGGGCCAAGGTGCAGTGTGAGTCTGAAGCCTGTGCATAGAAGCCTTCCCTGTTGTTTGAAGGGAGTAAGGCATTTGGCTTTCAAAACAAAGCTGCTTTTGAAATCTTTGATCTTTCTTTTCTATTCTTTGTTTTTCATAAGGAAAGACATAGACAAAATAATGCAGACAAAGCAGGTTATTTGTAAGCCAGCTTGAGTACCCATTAAATCTTAAAGGCTGTATTATTCTGACTTTCAATACCAATGCACAAATAGCTATTCTTTTTTTCCCATGGATCTTCCATATGGCCAGATGAACAGGCTGACTGCATGGTGTGCAGCAAAAAGAACAGCTGACATATACTTTGCAACCACGCTGCAACATCTGGGCAGAATTTGGTCAACTGCATGCCTGATAATAGTTTTTACATTCAGGCAGAGAGATTCCTTTTTATGGCATCGTGTAAAGAGGCAGAGAAAATATTAATATCAACTTTGAAGTGTACAATGAGCGGTGTGTTATAGCAGCAAAACAGCCCAGCCCGTATGCTACAGTACACAGAACATTGAATTGGGAGGTAAGAAAAGAGTCTTATCTCTGGTTCTTTTAGTACCTTCCTGTGGGATCTTAAATAAATCATTTACTCCTGCTTTTTAGCCTCTCTTTCCCCTCCTCCCCTGCCTCCACTCTCTGCTCATGTTTATTTTGTTTGCCTTGCTGGTTAGTCTGTGTACTCCTCCATGAGCAGTTGATTGACATCATTCACAGTTATGGCCCACACTCACAATTATAGCCCAAAAAGGCATTTGTGTCTCACTGGTCAAAGCCTGTAGTTTTCTCTTTGCTATTCACAACTGCAGATGGCATAAAAAGGGTACCTTAGTTTGTTACTCATGGAGATCAAGCAAAACAATTGTTAAAAGTCACTAGCGTAGCACTTCTGGTGGGACTGCTGCAGGAATACGGGACCACAGAGAGTGGAAAAGAAATACATGGATGAGGCATAGCTGGGGTCGTACGTGTGTGCTAATACAGAGAAAAGACAGTCCACTGAGCAACCTCTCTCCTTTCATCCAGATGAAGAAAAAACACAGTGGCAAATGTCACAGTGAGCGCTCACTTTCTGTCCAAATGCTGCTGGTGCAGCAGCATTTCAGCAGCAGCAACTACAGCTTGCAGTGTATCTATCCCACGTGTAACCTGGGAAGGTGAACTTGCTATTTTCTGTCTCTTTTATTAAGTACGAGGAGGGAAACTGGTGCAAGAAGCTGTTTCTGGGAGTCTCTTCCAAGGCTGGCTCAGCCCTGGTTAGACGAAGGAATGTCCCAAAGCACCACAGATGCCTTGCGAGGTGCGGTTTCACAGCCCCAGCTGAATCAGCGCTCAGCTATGCCGGTTTGCACATGGAGGAAGGCTCCATATGGTGTGTGAATGGCATCCCAGCACAGCCCCTCCCACCCAGGTGTAGAGCCCAAAGCCAGGAGGTGGTGGTGGGGAGAGGGGTGGTCTGCAGGGGAGGGGAGTATGCCAGGGAGACAGCACTACCCCGTCTGTGCTCCCTGGGCCAGGATCCACAGATCCTGGCTCCCCTCTGCCTCTTCTAGCATTTGGCCCAATGTTTTGTCCTCATTTTGCTTGTTCTGTAGCAACAGTTTCTTAGCAAACACCATTCTCAGAGTGGTGCTGATATTAATTGATGAGGCTGGTGCTCAGAGTTGTCTTGGCATGGTAAGGCACTATCTAAGTAGAAAAATAAACAGCCATGTTCACTCCAGTTCCTTTCAGAAAATGGAAAAATAAATCATTGCCTTCCAGATGGAAATGCACAAAATCATCAGCAGAAAAATGTCTTAAAGCTCCTAAGAAAGCTCTGAGAAGGGAGGATGAACAGCCTCAGTTTTCTGGGGATTTTGTTTCCATTAAACAAAGAACTACTGCTTCTCTGATGCTGTGCTTTGAACAGAGGAGTTCAGGGCTTCAGATAGGGCATAACATTTTAGAAGTTTAATATCCTTTCAGAAAGAAAATCCCTGTCTGCTGAGGAAAAATGATGATTTGTCTTGCAAATGATTGGTTTTTCTTTGAAAATGCAGCAATGGGAGATTTTGTCTCAAATTTAAATGTTTCCTTCATTCCCTTTTACAGACCTGACATAAAACGTTTTGCTTTTAACAAGTCTGTTGCCACTGGCTCAGGCTGTGTGAGAGACACTGTTCTTACTGTAATGGAGGGGACAATTACATAGGGTTCAGCTTTAACAACAGTAAAAGTAACATTTGAGATCAAAAGTTTCTTGAGTATTAGTTTATAATACTAGACAGCATTATTGCTAATATTGAGCAATGTGGTTTGGATGCTTTTTTCTTAAGTATAGGAACTCCTCTAAATTAATTTTATAAGTTTAAAAAATATATGTTATTTCCTTAAGTGTAGCCTAGATGAACTATTTTTCTAGTGTATGACATTAAACATGAGCAATGCAATTTAGAACTAGTACATAAATGATCAATAAAAAAGAGCAAACCAAAACCATAACCTGAAATGCAAAGATTTGAGCCTTCTTTGAGACTTGTTACGTTCGTTTTCCCTTTCATGTCTGAAGTGAAAATGAATTGTTTTAAAAGACCTTGAGGATCTGA
Source organism: Eulacestoma nigropectus (assembly GCA_013397775.1). Taxonomy (NCBI): domain Eukaryota; kingdom Metazoa; phylum Chordata; class Aves; order Passeriformes; genus Eulacestoma; species Eulacestoma nigropectus. The sequence continues at coordinate 737,326 of VZTE01001498.1, forward strand.
TACAGTAAGCTTTGAAATCATGGACTGCATATTCATTTTAAAGAAACTCGGTAGTGGTTTTATAGGGGTCTTCAAAGCAGAGTTTATAAATATTTCATGCTTTGGTTTTCTATGACATTTCTCTAAATAATAATGTAGAAGACCCTTCACTCTTCCTTTTTGTTTCAAGGATATAATTTCTTTAGTTTCAAATGTTCTCCCCTAAAAAAGATCCCACTAATATTTTCACTAAGCATTTCTCTGTTAATTTAAACTTCTCTGACAATTGAAATAAGGCTCCATCTGTGAAACATGAGCCGTTATTTGTTCAGACTCAGAGGAAGCACCTGATTCAAATTCTGGGAGAAAACAGGACACAACTCAAGGCTAGCACAAGTGGTTGGTCTTCATAATTTTTCAGAATAGTCTTGTAGTGAGGAAAACTGGTGTGATTCTCAGGATTGGCTGTTTAATCCCTATGGATAATCCAGTGTGTGTACAGCTGAAGAAGTGCCAGGCTGAGAAGTGAAAATTGAGACAATAGAGTCAACACCTTGTCAGAAATCAAGTGATTTCAGATTGTGAGATGGCTTACCAGCAAAGACCTGTGCAGTTGTATTTAAGAGTACAAAGCGTGCAAGAATTACAAAGTCTTTCCGAACAGCTCTCTGAAGGCAAGGTGCTAGGCAATTAACAGGTGTCTCTCTTTTACTGCTCTTTCAGAGGCATCAGCATCAAGGTAAAGTACAAAGTAGTAGGTGTTGTACATGTCCTGATAGAAGTTCAGAATAATTTTGTGATGTAAAATGTAAGAAATTGTTAGAATAAATGTTATGGAAATTGCCCTTTGTTACATTATTTGACTATAATTAAAAGAGAAGCCAAGTGCTGATAGCTTAGCAGCGAAAATATTTTCATACTTATCTAATCTGTGGTTTTAAGTAGGGACAGACAAACTCATTTTGCCTAGTTTCAAACCCACTTGAACACTATTCAGCATAGCACTTATGGTCATATTTTCAAAGCTTGAGATCTTTTCTTTCCCCCACAATGGTATCACTGCTGATATTCCTTCAGTGAGAAAGTTCACATGGTTTTACAAATGAATTTCAGGAGCATCTGAGTCTAAAAGCTCTATGAAAGTCTGAATTATAACTGTCTGGTTGTCTCTTTTCATCCCTGAGCCCGTCCTTTCCTTTCCTTAAAGCAATTGGCATACAGGTTGTTAGCGAGTCGTCTATCCAGCACAAAAAGTGCATGGAGTGAGAAGAATATAGACTGCTCCTGGGTATCCCATTGGGTCTGTGTCTAGCCAATTTTTTCAGGCAAATCTATGTGCTCAGGCTTGGGTTTCTTGGTAGCTTTTTTTTGTTTCAAGATGAAGTTAAGATTGGTTGGACATCTGAGAAGCTGCAGGGCTTTGATATAGAGTGAGAAAGACAAACCACCCTCAAAGGCCTTCCCTGTTGGGCTGAAAAGGAGCTTCAGTATACAAACCTGCTTTGTTTTAACTGACTTTATTAGACCAAGTGCAGTAGCTGGCAAAAAAGCCCAAAAGCTGTGAAAGCACTAATTAGTTCTAACATCTGATAAGAATGACCTCAAATGTACCAAGGTACTATTTGTACCAGCTCTTTTTGTATGCATGAACTGGTGACCAGAGTGGGTTTTGGCTGAGAGGCTGAGAGGCAAGCGGTGTGATAAGGGACAGTATCTACTTATTATCATGAGGTGGAAGATAGAATTAATGGAGTCAAAATACAGGTTGTTCCATATCCCTTGTCAGCTTTGAAGAGTAAGTATATTTATTTTATTTTATTTCTGTTTTTATTTCTGACTCCTCTTTAAGTAAATATGCCAACACAGAGTGCAGGTGAAAAGGGAAAAAAAAAGCAAAAATAACTCTCTTCAGCCCTTTTGGGGATGCTCTAAGGCCGTTCTGTCCCATTTCATTCTTGCAAGTTGCTTTAGAGCTGCTACTGGTATAAATACACTACTGTGATATCGTGAGCTGACAGACAAAAGCAAGCACTGCTTTCTAGTCATTTGTCCTTCTTAGCTCAAACAAGATAGAAAATTAGAGTGAAAGAAGGCCAATCAGAAGACAAAGATCTGAAAAACTGTTGCATGACTGCACAGTGAGAGCAGATGGCTGCATGAACTGTCTCTCCGTACACATGAGCACATGGATAATGAAATAAGATCCACACTCATCATCTCTCTGCAACGTCCACTGTGTCACATGGAGCCTATGACCAAGTATTAAAGATCAAATAGATGCCTTTTGTCAGAATGATGATTAACATAAGCTTTGCTCAGTCCTCTTCCTCCTACACATAGCTTTGGAAATCTATCATGATTTGTCCAAAAATGAATTGTCTGTTGATGACCCATGTTAGCTGTAAGTCAGGAGTGCTAAAGGGATTGGCACATACAGTTTTCTGTGGGAAGAGTTCTGTGCAATCTCTGTCATCCAAACCAACACTGGAGACTTTTTGGCATTTTCTCATACCTTCTGTTATGACTTTATGTCTATTCCTACTGCTCTGTTTTCCCCAGAGTCTAAGGCAGCAGTAGCAACTTCTACCACATTTTGATTTCATCCTCTGTTCACATTCTTTCACTCACATAAAAACAACCACTTCATATCTAATCCAAAGTAAAATAGAAATTAAGTACTAGAACTGAGAAGTATTTTGGCATTCTTGGTTCTGGGAAATTGCTTTATAGCCGCTTGTTCTTGGCTGAGACAGAAATGAGACAAGAAATGGGAAACAATGATGAGACTATGAAGGATTTAATGAACTGTTTAGCCAATACCCAATTCTCACAAACATTTCCTCATCTGAGAGTATTTTTCTGCCCTATTACTTGAGTTTGTACTGCTACCGTGTATCATTCCCTGGAGCACCGTGGTGCTTTCAGGCCTGGTTTCACATTATTAACCAGTGAGCCTTTCCATCCCTGTACCTTCAAAGCACAAGCAGCCATGCTGGCCATCTCAAAGATCAGATAGTCAATGGCTGAAGTTGCAAGGTGTTTTCTTCATCCAGGAACTTCAGACTGCCACTTTTAGAAGTCCTGCTTTAATGTCAGAAGCCTTTTAAGTGAGGTACTGGGCTGTAAGAGTGAAGTACAAGTTCCTGACCTTGCTCTATGTGAGTAATCTTAAAATTCTGAGTGGACACCTCAGCTCTTATCATTATATGTTGTGTTAAAACTAAATATGAGAAAATATTCCCTAAATCCCACCTCTGCTTTATCTACTCCGAATCCCTGGCTAGGACTTTGATATGACCAGGGAATTTTAGAATCATGTTCCTTTATTCCTCCAGCCAAGCGAATATTAGTGTCTTCCATGTGTAGTGAAACAGCTTTAACAGAGTATTCCCAGCATCCCAGCCTGCTTTATGGGCCACTGGTCAGCACAAAGCTGTGGAAATGAAAATGCATAGGTTCAAGTCACTGCAAGCAGATGGAAGATATGAGATCCCATCTTTCATACACCAAATTGACTCCTCTACTTAGGTGTTTCTCTCCCTCCATGACTCTAGATATTGGAGTGCAACAAATCTTTGAGCCTACAATCTTCAGTGCTGAAGTGGGTTTCTCCCTTTTTTAAAAATCATTGTTATCCAATCTGTGTCCTCCCACACTCTCTTTCTGGATAGCTTTTAAAATCAAAACAGGAATCTTGTCACATACTTTCTCCTTCCTGAGAGGGTATTGCCTGGAGCAAACCCCAAATCCTCTGACTGAGGGAAAAACAGGTGAACGGGAAAAGTGGATGCATAATGCTGGAATGAAAGTTTTCAGCTCAATTTAGCATTCCCTCCGGCGTTTGTAGAGGCTGGTTGTTAGAGATCTCTGGCACCCATGTGAGTTACATGGCTTATTCTTTATAGGTGGAAATGAAGTATGACTCTACAATATACTCTACAATTTAAATAATGCAGAACTAAGTGTGCAAATACCTATGTTTAATTATGTATATTATTGCACTCACACAAAAAAAGTCGGTAGCTGAGCTAAGGTTGCTACACTGCATATTCCTCCACAGCAAAACAGAAAAAGCAATTAAATTATTTAGCAATCTATTCCACCCATCAGCTCTTCCCTTCCACCACCCACAGCCCACATATTTCTCTCTTTTCCCTGAGCCATCCATCCTAGCAGTGTTCATCAGTTATAGGCACACTTCTGGGTGAATGTTGCTGCAGGGAGGTTATTTCCGTGAATTACAAGGAGCTCGTGTGTCCACCTTTGAAGGGAAAGTGAGGTAGAGGAACAATTGGGAGTGAGGAAGGGTAAGCTTTTCTGTAACATGCAGGGAATAAGCATAAGTGTGTGGGAAGATAGAGGAAGAAGTGAGGAGCTGCAATGCTGCTATTGATTCCTAGTAGAGAGCACACCACTTGAGCCTGTGTCCATGCACGAGTGGATGAACGGGACTTCTGGGAGCTGTAAGACTGCACCTTGCTGCTCAAGGGTGGAAGCAGCAGACTGGGAGACCCCAGCATCTTGCAGTGTCCCCAAGACATCTGTGCCATGCTTGAAGACATTGAGATCCTTGCTCATCCTTGCTCTAATGTGACAGAAAGCGAGGACAATCCCTGGAGAGACTCACTGAGAAGCAAGGGCAGAGCAGAGATAGTCTTGACCCTGCTTAACAGAAGGCCCAGTTTCACTCTGCGCTGGCTGGGCCTGAGCCAAGCAAATATTCAGGGTACGAGAGCTGGCTCAATTTCTGGCACGCTCAGCCTTTGAGGAAGGGAGTGAATTGCAACTACAGAAAAGAATCTGTTCCCAAATCTCTTGTTGTTCTTTTTTACTTGGCTGGTGAGTTGTGAAAGAGCCTTTGGTGCGACTTGTTGCAGCACGTCTCCCTGTGGCTTCTCTGTGCCCATTGCCACAGCACATATCTGAGCCTGGAGACAAAGGGGAAAGGGTTCCCTCCCCCACAACTTCATTGTACTTCAATAAGCATTTAAGCACAGGGGAGAAATTCAGTTGCTTACACCCAGTCTTGTTCTGCTGTTTGAGACACCCATGTTTATCCGAGATATTTCCTTGGAGCCAGCTGGCATGATAATGACAGACCAAACTCTTCTGGAGCAGCAGTGGCCACCAGGTGGAATACCTTCCAACTTCCCCAATGGCACGTGCTGCCTACGTTAGGCAAATTAATTAAGCACCTGCAGTTCATCCCAGCAGAAAATCTAATATAGGCCGAAGAAAAACTGAGGGAAGTTTTCTCTAACTGGTCATAACTGTTTTAGGACTCTTGTTTGTTTTGACTAAAGCAGTTCAACATATCCAAGCTGGAAAGATTAGGTATGGACACAGGTGATGTTTCTGTGAGTGCTATAAATCATGACTTTGTGTAAAGTCCTTGCTTAAAACTTCTCTAATATTCTTGGTCATGACTGAGTTTTTGACCTTCTCTCTTCTTTTTTTGTTGTCTCATATGTATTTTTTTTCAAGAGCTCCCTTACTGCTTGAGTACACCATCTGCAAGCATGGACAATCTTTGTCAGTCAAATTATGTGAATGGATTCCTCAGACTTACTGAAAGAGCTAAAATTAAATCAGATTTTTCTCAGGTAGAAACTTTGTAGAAAGAGTCTTCAATATGAGAACAGAAATTTGGAAACAAGTTTTACTGACAGAAACCAGATGGGGAGGAAAAAAATGTAATTTGTTTGAATTTGGTCTTAAACAAAGCCAGCTATCAGACTGCTCTAAGAAGTGAGTGAGAAATCCCAGCTTCTTACTGGATGTGTGACACTGTCTTTAGTGGCATCCACAGCCTGCTGGCACACGTGGGAAGAAGGGACAGCTGGAGTGGAATGTGGCAGAATTTGTCTAGACTGGTTAAAACTTCCATAGGACCTCATCCAAGACTACAGTCTTACGGAAGCATGAAGCCCCCCGCCATTGCCCACAATTCCCTGGTGAACAAGCTCAGAAAAACAATTTTCTTGAAAACAGTCTTTGACTTTTCCTGTTACTTTTCAGCCAGATCAGTTCCCTGACCCAGCTCAAGATGCAACCTGTGCCTGCCAGCAGAGGCAGATGTAGAGGCACAAAGATAAGCAGCTGAAATCCGGCTGCCTGAAATTGGCCACCGGGGCTGCCAAACGCATGAGTAGGTGACAAGAGGGAAATGGGCAAAATGCGTGTGTAAAAGTGACTTTGTAGGTCAAGAGAGAACCTCACTTTACAGAAATGTTAGCCCAGCACCTTTTACTAAAACATTCACTAAAAATATATGTTTATCGTGTTGGAATATGCTAATGGCTGCAATCAAGTTGTCTGTCATCTGCAGGCAGTTGCTGACCTCATTAAGGCAAATGGGTTTGCAGTCACATATCACTGGTGTTACATGGATGAAGTTTTCCTTATGAAGAAAGATAAAGACAGTGAAAGACTTCACCTAAGGAATTAGGCCTAGGGGAAGCCAATCAACTTGAATTTGTGCAGGCCACAGCACTTTTTTATTGCAAATGTGGGGATCTGGGTGCTGAGCAGTTGGTGAGAGGTAAGAGAAGCAGGGTGAGGTGGTCCTGGAAGAAACTGAAGAGAGATTTGACCAAAGCCCTTGCTGAGAGACAGGCTTGAATTCTTAAATGGAGAAGTTCCTTTTCCTCCCAGTTTCTCAGAGAAACAAGAATTTCTGGATGTAATTGGTAAATAAATTGGATTATATCAAAGAAACATCCTCCTCATAGGCCAAGTTTTTTTTCTAATTTCTGTAGGTGAATTAGCAAGATCACTGGTACCCGTTAAGACCAAGGTTCAACAAAAAGTAAGACAAGGCACAGATATGCAAAACAAGGGCTTTGAGTATTACAATATACCTCTTCTTTCCATTATACAACTGCAAAGGTGTCTTACCATAATGATGGAATTCGACAAAAATTAACTGATCATATGTTTTAATCAGTTTTAGCGTTTTGAGAAAAAAACCCCCAAAACTCAGACAAGATACCCAAGGTCTAAAAAGCAATCAGCCCCTGATCATATGCAGTAAATGTCTTCTACCAAAAATGTCAGTGTTTTCTGCAGAGGGATATAGTGTTCATATGCAGTAGGCAGGCTGACACAGAACAACTTTGCAATGATTACAAACAGGCCCATGATGTTTGACATGAGATGTTTAGCCTCTGTAGGGTTTAATCTGATGTCACCAGTTGTAGGGAAATCATGAAACTGCAGCATGATTTAGTGGAAGTGAAAGAAAACAAATCACATTTTCGTAGATTTTTTTGTTTTGAAAATATAAACATCTTCTTGCCATGCAAGAACAGAAGTCACTGTCATCCTAGGGTCTGATTGTTTTCAGCAGAACTGGATACATGAAACAGAGGACTTCATTGCATCCTTTAAGAGAAATATTTCCAAGAAACCAGAAAGCCTGGATGCAACTTTCAGCCACCCTGATTTCTCTGTTGAGCAGTCTGGGGTTGAGTTAGTGGCACAAGTATGGTTTGGACCTAAGCTTAGCTATAAGAGGAGGTTCAAAAAACCCCCAACTGAGTAAACCATATAACAGTAGTAGCTCCTTCTGACTTATGTTGTGGGAGGACTGACCTCACAGTGACTTGATATTAGTGTTATTACTGTTGTTTTTGTTGTTTCTCCCTCCATTGTGGCTACTAGCACTAGCCATGAGGCAGGGCCACTGAACTGACTCTGTACACAGCGCAAGAGTTGTCCAAAGGTGAGAGAATGGATCACAGGTGGAGTAATAAAAGGATTTGGGGGTGGTGTCAAAAGAGAATGCATGCATATTGGTCAGAGAGAGAAAGCTCTGTTTCTGTACCCCACCCTGCGCTGCACTGCATGCTAGAAGGGAAAAGAAGCTCTGTAAGTCATCGCAGCACCTTCTCTAGGAATTGTAGTGCTTGGTTGTGCACCACTCCTCATAAATGCAGCTCCTCAAGAATCTGGGATGTTTCATATTATTTTTCGATTCTTCTTTCTTCATTATTTCATGAAACAATGTGCAATTTGTCTGCTACTCTCTGTGACTGAATTGCAGTCTTCCTCTCCTTGCCCTGGTTTCAGAAACAAAAAGCTAAAAAGACTGGTTTTTTCAGCTGCTGTGTGTTTTGGACGTGGGAGCTGGCGAAGGCAGAACAATACTCTGGGTGTGCACACGTACATATATACACGCGCTGCCAGTTGCTGTGGCACTAAGAAACTGGAGAGTGGAATTAGAAAGACAGGTTGATGTGCTGGGGAAGATCAATGAATATGAGAGGTTCACTGATGACAGATGGCTGGTTTCATACTCTGAAGGAGTGACAGAGGAGGAGGAGAACCAGCTGTGAGCAAGTTGCAGGATGAGTGCATTGGAAGCGCAGCCCTATGCTGGAGAAGCAGCCCTGTTCCAGCAGAAGCAGGAGGATATAAAGGACAGTGGCTGGGTAACTGAAAAGTGATAGTAAAGGAGGAAAGAAGTGTAATAAAGAGAAGGAGGCTCGTGCCAGTGCCTAGAACATTTCCCAGAGTTTAAATGATTCAGAAGACATGGTCTCACAAAATGATGAAATGGGCATGGGGAAATCTGCAGCACAATTAGATCAGAGAAGTGTTGATGACAGAGTTGATGTTGAAGACAGTTGTTTAAAACACCAAATCCTCACACAAATGCATACAACTTAAATGCTTCCAGGACAAGAGATAGGGAATTTTTAGTCAGTGTGTTATGGCAGATAAAAGAGCTTTAAAACAATTCTAGCATAATGGATGGTGATTTTTATAAATTATGTAGAGGGAAGACGTACAGGTATTTTTAAAAAGAAAGCCTTACACACCTCAGCTAGCCTGGGGAAGAAGAAAGCAGCATAATGGTATTTTCCAGTATGCAAGTGGCTCATTTTATCACAGTAAAATTAATAGATTAGATTGATGGGGGGGGAATCAAGAGAAGGAGGAATGGGAGACTTTGGCATGTTGTAAACAACGAAACAGAGAAAGCAAAACGGCAAAGGAGAGATGGCCTGCATTATTCCACACCCTATGGGAGCAAACAGATTGTCCACTAATAAGGAAATGATCTAGCCATTTTTTTAGATTAGTGGTGTGGGAGGAGAAGAATTTAAAGGAGGGAATGCATGGATCTCTCAGTAATGTATCCACTGTTTGTCGTTGCAGGAGATAATGAGAATGTAAAGCAAAGGTGGGAGGAGAAAATAGCTTCTATACAAATGCTGTGAGCATATTAATAAGGTCACCAGTTGAAAGCATGCATTTCCAAGGCTAAGCATGCTATTCCTGGAATGTGTGAGCTAGAATGGACTGAAAACAGAGTAGGGAGGTGCAAAGTTTATTAAAGGGGGCAGGTTGTGTTCTTCAATCACAACAGAGACAGCAGTATATATCCATGTCTACAGCAGGAAACACTACAAATGTTTTGCCTGTCAGAGCAGAGACTGTTTGGGTAGAAGCTGAGGAAGGACAATGAATGCAGTCATGCTATTCCTGGATGTTGCTACAGACCCCCAGGGCAAGCAAAGAAAGTAGGTTGGGAAATGTTTTTACAGATAAGAGAAGTCTGTAAAACAGCTAGAACATTGATCATGAGGGATTTTAATTACTCGGCTATTGATTGGGACAGCCACGATGCAGAAGTGAAGAGGGGGAATGGGTTTCCAGAAGTAATGCAAGATTGCCATCTCACATGGCCAGCTGAACAGCCAAGCTTGTGTAGTCTGAGCCTACACAGTCCTAATTCTAGGAAATGTGCCAAGTCCGATCAATTAAGTTGAAGTTAGGGAATAGTTAGGATCCAGTGACACGGTCTATCACCAGGAAAAAAATGCTCAAGAGGAGGCGACACAAACACGTAAGACACAGGAAGAAATTTGACCAAATGAAAGTTGTACTAATGAAAATTGACTGGAATATTGTAATGTGTTGGAAATGTGATAGGGGATATTTCTTGAAAGAGGCTATAAAGCTGGAAGGGAAGGGAATGGAGCAGTAATTGAAATTCATCCTAGTTCAGCCTAGTGAGGGAATACAGCAGCAGAGGCTAATAGTTGCAATGATCCTTGGCTAATGGGGAGTTCATTGGGGGTGAGGAACACCTGCATATTTTAGAACAGCCCTGACAGTGCTCTAAATTATGTGGCTGTCTGGCTGTTCCTGGGAGCTATATTAATACCTTTACACCTTGGTCCTCTCAGGTGTATCAGTATATCAATTGGTGCTCCAGTTCTAAAACTTTGCCTTCTATTTCCTATGGCATGAGCACTCTGAAGAAATAAGTGTCTCTGTGGCAAAAGTAGAAACACTAAAGAAAACTGATTCTTATCTCAAAAGGAAAGAATGAAGGAGGACTTAATCAGGCTAGGAAACAATGCCATTAAGAATGTGATGTGCTATTTCTTCTCTCTTAGCAGCAGTAGATGAGGTAAAAACACCTTACTTGAAAAGTACTGACATCCACTAAATACCACAGGTGATATGACAGGCCTCTAGTATGGAAAAGTGTAAACTTTTTGTCAGTTAGAGGAAATTATTTGGCAATACCTGATTGCCATGAAGCCTTCCAGGGGACTGTGGAAATTAGTATATATAACCACAACATGAAAAATGGCATGGTAACTATATATGAGCACATGACCTGGTGTGGACTTTCTAGAGGATGAGCTGTCAGATGTGAAGTACATCACTCACCTCAGATTAAAGCAAGAGAAGCAAGCAGAAGAGCAGACCAGGACATGGCGTTGCCCACAAAACTCCCAATGTGTCGTGCAAGTAATCTGCACACAGCAGAGAAGGGCAGATGATGCTGGAGTACAGCAGCAGGAAGCACCTGGAAAAGGCAGCCACCGACCCAGGTAGGTGAGCATACCTGTAGGAGCTGGCATGAGCCCATCTACCTCCCCTGCTCAAACCGTTTCATTCTGTGGAGTTGACTGAGTGTCCAGGGGGGTTCTTTCTCAGCTGCAGGCTGTGCAGGGTAGAGCTCTCCATCTGATTCACTCCCTCCGGCTCCACTTACAGTTGATGGAGAGCAGCAGTCATACTCAGGGCTTGAGTAACATGTACTGAAAACTCCTGCATCTCTCCAGCAGCCATAAGGCAGTATGGGTGATGAGCTCAGATGTAGAAGCCTGTATTGAAGGCATCTAAAAGGGGCCAGATAAAGCTTACACTCAGCCTGCAATGTCAGAGCAACAAGTCCCTGATTACATTAGGCAAGGCAGGGACTCAGACTGTCTCCTACCTCCTTCATTACTGCCATATTCACTGGGCTTCTGGCTGTCTGGGCTGTTCCCTTGAAATCTGTTTCAGTACCTATCAATAAAGAGTGTCAGTGTTGATGAAAGGCATTGCTCCAACTAGATCACTCAATTGAATGTTTTCTGGTGAATTCTGGTAAGAAACCATTTGCTTGAGATTTTGTTCCCTTTGATCATTCTGATCAATACGAAGGAACATCTAGCAAATGAGAGAGTATCCTAAGACATATATATATATATGAACATAAAATTTGAAATTTTCCTTTGCTTTCTGAGCAAATATTACCCAGACTGTCCCACAGTTCTTGAAAATGAACTAGTGGGTGATATTGTGTCTTGGTCTACACAGAGAAAACCCTACTTGCCTTAATGCTTCCTAATCTAGCAATCAAGTCAAAGGCTATTTCCCAAATTCACGAGAAATAACAGAATAACAGAATTAGAAAATATAGCATGGAAAGTTTCCTCACACATAAGCAGTACCGGCTTGAGCAGCTGCCCTTTTCTATGAGTATTGAAAGACACATGAGAGTATAATGTTGTCAGAGGAGTTATATTTAGGGTACTCCCTCATACTTTGGAATACACGTTTAGTTCTCATCAGCCTTCAGCAGCATGGGTGGTTACAAAGATTAGCATCTGCAACTTTGGTGTGAATATTTTGTAAATAGCCTTTGTTCTGATGTACTTGGCACTCTAGTCCTAGCACACCAACAGAATCTGACGGCTGAATATCGGGGGATAGCTCAGCCTGTGTATTTCCATGTGTCCCTGTCTCTGCTTGTGTGCTGAATTTTACCTCCTCTTTCCACTTATGTGAAGAGATGGGGAGGTAGGAGAAGACCAGCAAGGAGGAGATACAAGGCAGAAACCAAAACCCAAGGTGAAGAAAGACTGTAAAACCTAGAAATGAAGTTTATTGTAAGACACTTAGAATATTGTCTCGAGGCAATACCCACAGACTACGGGAGCCTGGCAGAGAGTTTTCATCATGGAAACCCATATTTGTATATCTTCATCATTTATTTTCATTTCTTTCATTCCTGGCAAGCTGTTTTCTGTTGAGGAGTATAAGCCCATGGTCATCTTGAGATCAGATTAAAATTTTGATATTAACATTGGTAGATTTTTTTAGAAGGAAGCAAAGATGGAGAGATCTGTGATGTAGCTCCAAAAGGGAAGCAAGCGAAGAAAATCACCTTTACTCCAAGACCAATGATTAATGAACAAATATGTAACAAATATGTGAGAAGTTAGCTGCATGTGAGGTATTATAAAGAGGTTCTGAGCATGACTGCAAAACGAGACAGTAAACAATGATAAGGCAGGAACAGGGAAAAAAAAGCAGTAAGATTGCAGAGGAGATTAACATAAATAATGAGAAAGTATTCAAGTATGTAAAAAACAGAGGATCAGTAAAGGAGATGTGGTGCACGTGTTTTATTGACAGAATAGGTAGACATAGCCAGAAACATTAACAAATCCACTGCTTCAGTGTGCTCACAGAAGAGGATGATTACAGAAAATAACTTCCTGGTGTTGTCATGCTGGGGGGTGGAGGAGGAAAAAAACAAATAATAAAGAAAATGAGAAAGGTCCTACAAGCTTGCCCCATGTCAGAACATTTGCCAAAGAGTGCGTTACTTATAATTAGGGCTGAAGCAAGACATACCTCTCCTGGTAAGATAAGTAATGCAGATTTGGCAATTTACTATACAAAATATTTTGATGAAAGCAAAAAATGGAAAATGTGGTCAAAAAGAGATTAAGTGGTGACAAAGAGGAGAGACACATTTGTAGGCCAAACTAGATAAGCGTGATGCCTGAGATTACTCAACTCCAATATCAAACTTCCCAGGAAGTGAACCTAAGAAAGAAGAAAACTTATGTGGGCCACAGAATAAGGCAAGAATAAACGCAAAAAGTTTCTGGTAGAGTATGGTGTACAGAGGGAGCAGAGTGACTGCATCAGCTGCAGAAACTTGGTTTTGTTTTGTTTGAAACTCTCTAGCGCTCTCCAACAGTCCTATGACCCTGGGCTGATCTTCCCAGGAAGGGCCAGCTGACAGGACCAGGAGATCACTCACTCCATCCTATGTCCTGTGGTTCATTTTGGCTTTTTCTGCTCCATATTGTGGAAATGCTACAGTGAAACACTGGGGAGAGACTTGCATGTGGGCACAGAAGCAGGACATGCCGCCATCCTCCCACCTGCCTGGGGACATGTTCCACCTGGATGTGAAGAGAGGAGGTAGCAGGCTTCAAACATGATGGTGATCTCAGGGATAAAACTATTGTATACTAAAGCATAGGAATTACTCAGATCAGTGAAAGCCAGTGCCAGGTCTCTCCAAGCATATGTTTCCCTGAGGAGGTCAAAGGAAGGCTTGAGGAAATGAGTTCAGGCCAGAACAAATGAGACACAAGACAAAATGCTTGAGAGGATCAGAAGTGTAATGACCATGGTGCTTTCACCTTCTGATTCAGGAGCAGGGGTCACATCAAAATTACAATCTTATTTACGAGGCTGAAGCTTTGAGTTTTTACTAAATCTGTTCTTTTCATTATTGGCTCATCCCACCTGTTTTCCTTTTTCCCACACAGGTTATTTCCTGCCTGACTTGCTGACTGTCTGTTTTCTGGGGGCAAAGGCTGTCTCCTTTGTCGCTCAGCCCTGCAGTGTCACATGGGCCCTGATCCGTAACTGAAGTTTTTAGATGCCACCATCACCTAAGTATTGATCACAAAAGAAGCATCTAAGCCTGAGCGTCTGCCCTGTATCTGCATGACTGCAGCATAGGCAGAAGGCTTCTAAAATACAGCTCCTACCAGGCAGCAGGTGTGTCATGTGGTTGTGGGGTGAGGGATGGGAGTGTGTGGAGATGATGATGGCAAGGAAGGTGGCAGGGCACGCCAGGAAACAGGGCTCAACTGGCCTCGCTGGCACCAGTCCAGCATTTGTTTGCTGAAAGATTTGGGGCAAGAGGTGTTTTAAGAAATAATCTGAAGTCCAAGGGTTCTTCTTATGCAAACCCTCAGCAGCTGGCAGCATGGAGGAAATGACTAACGTTGTGTTTGTTGTTTCCTATGCAGCACTTGTGTGTGCGGAGCCTGTGGGAGGGGGAGAGGGGGATTTTCTCAAACTATGCCTGCAAACAGACCCTGCTGATTGCTTTGCTTTCACTGCCAGCAGCCCAGAGGGGGAAAAAGGGCTCATCCTGGTCAGCTTCACTTCACATGGGGAGAGAGATGCATTTCCCCAGGGAGATGGTCAAGGCAGTAACTGGAGGGAGGAATCTAGCATAAGATGTGTGATGACTAATGTTCCAGGTGCTCAGCACCTTCCTTGCAGAGTTAATAAAGAGTTACCAAATCCTTTTGGTTCAGAACTATGCCTCACCTGCTGCAGTCACCACTAGTCACACACTGAAATTATGCCGAGTTAAAACTCTCCCTCACTTCTTAACTTTGAGTTCCTCTGTAGAGTTGGAGCAGTCAATGCTAATGTGATATTTTACCTCCTAAGTGTCTGTAGGAGGCTGCCACCTCTAATCCTACAGGGAGAGGAGACAAAGAAATGAGGGAGATGGAGGGAGACTCCTCTCTTGCTTCCTGGGCAGCAGTGTTGTCCTCAACAGAGGCACACGGACACTTTGCATTGACTTCCAAGGGCCTGCAACGCGGCTCAGAAGACAACCTGTAGCTGCACATTTCTAAGGTGAGCAGAGAGGTACTGCTGGGCAGCCTGGGAACTGTACCAAATGCAATGATAAGAAATGAACACTGGAGGGTATTTCTGTGGGTTTTTTTTTTTTGTTTTTTGTTTGGGTTTGTTTGGTTGGTTTAGGTTTTGTCCTTTGTGTGTTTTTTGGTTTGTTTTTTTGTTTGTTTGTTTGTTTTTCTTAATTAAAAGAAAAAAACCAACCCAAAGCTGCTCTTATCCTATTCAAGTCAAAACCGAACACAAGGGAAGGGGAAATTCTGATAAATGCATCAGGGTCCCTATGGCAACATATTGGTTTTACTAAGTCAGTCCTTGCTGCGAGCTGATGTCCACTCAAGCAGAGTCCTTATGAACAAACACAGAAAAGCTGGAATGCACTCAGACAAGCAGAGGTCAAATGTTCCTGTTGATGGGAATATTTTCTCCTCAATGCTTGGGGCATTTGGGGCAGTTGTTTGCTGTTGTTGCTGCAAATGTGACAAAAGTTCAAAAAATTGAAAGTTGACAGTTTCTGTCACAGAAATCACCTGGCCTTGAATGAGGCACCAAAGCAAATCAAACTTTTGGTTTGTTTATGCTATTGTTGTCCCCTTTTCTATTCTTACTATATAATTATTTTCAAATAAATGCCTACGGACTTTTTTGTTGTTTTTAACCCTAAGTGCTTTGAGGATTATTTTAGTCAGAGAAGCCATAAACTCCATTTGTTTAACTGTTTTGTAAAACCTTTAGTTCAAGTATTTTAAGAATATGCCAAAGAATAGTGCTATCCTACCTGCTTTCAGAGAGGCCATGGAAGGAAAAAGTATTTAGCAAGAACTGGTGGATCATTAAGTGGCTTTATCTCCCCTCAACATCTCTCTGTAAACAAGTTAAGGTTTGTTGCAACCCTGTGCAAGTGCTGGCAAAATTTAAAGCCTTAAATAGTGAACTGCTTTGAAGAAAGCTTATCTTCCTAATGGAAACAAATTGTGCCTGTTATTTATACATGTGGTAAAGCTTTATTAAAACATAGAGGGGTGGACTTAGTTTCCCTCCTTAAACAGGTGGATTACTTAACATCAAACTTAAACCTTGGATTGTAGTGGTAGAATGTGAACCATACACCATAATAAAAGCAAATAAACTCTCTCTTTATGTACCACCAGCAATGTTTTAGAACACAGATGTGAGCTCAGAATTATCCATTAAGGGAAGTAATGCAGCACCAAGAAAGTAGTAGCTTGGAGGAATGCCTACAGAAGTCAATGGGATAATCTTAGTTGTGCTCCTTGGGTGTCGGATCACACCCTTTTTGAGCCAGATGTGCCTGACACATGTACCACTATTCCGGAATGAAGTATACTGTCATCATGGAGAAATAAATACAGCATAGGCTTCTTCCTACCCCCAAAGGATTTCACAGGTTTTTTGACATGCCGGATAGCAACTGGAAAAAGAAACAATTTTGCTTGCTTTCATTTATTTAAGCTTTTGAACGGTTTTTCTTAACTTGATGTTTTATCTTTTTTAATTCTGCATTTCTCAGTCAGGAAAGGTTAGACTTGATAATTACAGCTTTCAGTTACAGATCTGGTTTCCATTTTTGACTCTTACAGAAATGTGAAGATTTGTGGTATTAGGATATCTACTTCTTCAAGTGAGTAGAAATAGCTCTTTTTTTTTTTCCTTAAAAAAATAGAAACAACGCAATTGGATTATGTTTATAATTAGGTCAGTTAACTGGAACATTTTTTCTCTCTTGATATATATATAGGCATATATAAACCTTTTAGGTTTGAGCTGTTCAGAGGTGACATCAATGCTTCAGTTTAAGATCTGCCTCTGAAGTTTTAGGCAGGCTATTGTGGTGCAAAGAACCCATACAAAAGTCAATTTATCTGAGTTCACTCTGAATAATACTTGAGCATTAAACTAGATTTCTGTCAAGACTTGAAGCTGGGAAAAAGTTTCTAAGCCCTTAATGGTGGAAGGAGGTCCACTGGATTATCAGGTGTGATTGCTAGTGCATCCCCAAGTTGCATCCCTAGCTTTTGGCTTGGGTAAGGTCTAACAGAGCTGAAGTACTGCCTTGAAGAGTATCTCTTTCCAACACAAGGGTATTGCTCTCTTGACAATCTTGTAGCATATTTTTAGCATGCACATCTTGCCCAAGCCATACCAAGCTAGGCACAAGACCCAGGCTGTCCTCTGCAGGGGAGGTGAGGGGCCAGGAGGTTCAGTGTGTATGGTGGGTGCTGCAGAGCTACTGGCATTGAGAGCCCCAGCACAGACGAAGGGGATGGACAGTCATTCCGATTTTGTTTGCAGCTGCCAGGATCCCAGGGAGCCTATTGAATTTGGAAACATAAGATGTCAAATGTAAAGAACTACATTTGGCACTTGGTTTGCCCCAAATTCTGAAAAAAAAAAAAAAAAAAAAAAAAAAAAAAAAAAAAAAATTCGATTTCAAAATTAAGACAAGAAAAAGCATTGGTACAGCCAAAAAAAAATATCTTACAAGTATCTCTTCCTCCCACCCACACTACTGTAAGCCAACAGCTTTGAAATGCCACATTCCCTGGATAGGGCGACTTCATCTCCTGTCTGCCATGAAGGAATGGTACCTCAGCCTCTGGCTTGTTGTCCATCTCTGGGAAAGATTGTTGAAGGTGAGGCGTGTTTTGTGCTCAACAGTGACCACTTTGCCAGGTAGGGACCCACATGTCCAAAAATAAGTGTTTTAGTACATATTCTATCTGTGGGCTGGAGTATCTGAGGACCTACAACCTTGGTATATTTGTTTCCTTGACAAACACCAAAACACCTGGAAATCAAGAAAGTCCTTACTGTGTCCTCTCACTGGGTGGAGAGTGCAGGCAGGGACAGAGGGACACAAGGGACACACACTTTGACTGTGTAGCTCTAAAGCTTCTCTGGCCACCAGCAGCCACCAGTCATGAAGGAAAGTAGAGCAGGGAGCTGGAACCCATCTCTGAAATTGCATGACCCCAGGCATGGGAGTGTTTTGCCTTCCTTTTAACTTTGCTCCCAGACTGATACAGGAGAACAGAGAGAGCATTGTTATTAGATGCAACATGAAGTAACAAACAAAAGCCTATCTCTCAAAATGTTGAAAAATAAGTTTGGCCAGAAGTACTTTGTTGATCTTACTGAAATAACTCCTTCTCTGACCCAGATACAGCATGTGTAATCCACTTTGTAATGTCACTACAATGCTCATCAAGATTTCTACCTTGATATGACATCTGTAGATCAGGCATTCATTGTTCTGATCAGCAGCGTTCTCGTGGTTGTGTTGCTACCTGGGCAGCTGCTGACACCAAAGAGACTTTGGCTGTATAAGATCATTTGAAATTTGCAGCAGCAGAGCATTTAGGATTTGCAGACAAAACCATTAAAGTATGGGCAGGATAGTTTTCTTTCCCTCTAAATATGAAGGAAGAGGACACAGGGATGACACTTTATTTAATTTGGATTAAAAGAATGCTGTGAGGTTTCATTTTTTTGGAAAGGTGAGTTTTGATGTTACCTTAAACTGGTAAAAAAAATATATGAAAGTTCTGGCTGAAACTGTTTCCTCTGGAGTTTATTTCTAAAATCAAAACGCCTCTCTGATTTGAAGTTCTGAAACCCACTGCTGTGAATAAAAATGTGCAGCCATTTCATTTATTCATTTTGGAAGAATGAAAGAGGCAATGAGTAAAACTGCAGTGAGGTGAGGAAAACCTGCTGATCAGAATGAAGGTTACTTATATTACAATAAACATGTGTTGGTCTTGGCTAATATTGGTTTAAGTCACAGTCTCATTTGAACTCAAAGTGCCTTTTGCTTTGGCTGCTCAAAGGACACAATTGTCATCAAGGAAGTAAAATCTCTTCTGTTCCCCCAGCTGGAAGAAAAGAGATTGGAGGTGGCAGTGGAAGGGACAGGGCACAAGAAAGAAAAGGAAAGGAAGGCAGACGCTTGCACATAACTTCTTACAATGGCTCCAGCATGCCCTTCCATTGGCAGGAATCCTTTTGATCAAATCCTTGCCCTGGGCTGAAAGCGTTTTAATGAGCATACAGACACCGTCTTTTTTTTCTGGGTCTATTTTGTGTTCTTAAGGATAGCTAAGTAAAGCGTGCACTTAAATGATCATGTCTGTGCTCCTTAAATGTGCTAGAGAGGAAACGCACGCTGCCTGAATGTGGAGGCTGAGCAGTGCCAGCCTGAAGGACAGAAGAGAGATAGCAGAGGAGGAAACTAATTTTCTTCAGCATTTTGTTTGCTTGGGGAGGAGGAGTATACAACCTCCAGAGGTGAAGATTTTGGGGTCAGGAGGTGTTTTGCAGAGACCCCCATGTCTTTTACGAAATGTTCCCAGTCCTGGTTTCTTTGAGATTCCCATCAAGGTTACTGTGGTTCACCCAGCTCCTTCTAGGTGCACCCAGGAGACTTTGTGTGGTGCCCTGCTGGGAGATCTCACCCAGATGCTTGTGGGACAATGTCCTGCACAACTCCTTGTGGGGATTTCCCCCTTGAACTCAGTCCTAGAGCTATGCTGGTAATTCTCCTTCTGGGGAGGACATGTTTGGTGGGGTCTGCAGTGGTGATCTGTTGGTTCCTGTCACCCTACTGCATTGAGGGCAGGTACGGGACCATATGGATGAGATCCTTTTGACAGCAGTCCCTGAATTGTGGGTTTGTGGAGCTGAAGAAAACTTTGCTCACCTGGGCTGCCAACATGGATCATCCAATGAGCTGTAAAATACATAAAACATAGAATAAAAAAAATAATTTATAAAAGGATTATGTTAGACAAAAGGCAAATGCAGTTTAATTTGTCACATCTCATTATTCTGAGGCATTTGTGGGAAAAGGCAACCTTTGTCAGTGTGTCACAGGGTACTAGCAGTTACTGCAAAGCAATAAAGGGACTTGTTGGGCTTGGAGAAAAACCACATCACTAACTTCCGATCTTCCTGCTAGGCTTCAAAGATGCCAGTGCAAGAGGTGGGGGCCAAGACCTCTGTGCAGAAGAAGCAGAGCCTTCCCCAAACAGGGATGGTGAGGGTTGAGAGAAAGTATTACCTTGACAGTAGCTGCCAAAATGAGCACCTTTTAAAAGTTTTTTGATGTGCATTGCAAGAGGCGCAGCTACTGGGATTTGCATCCAAACAGGAACCCTGCAGATTTTTTGAAATCCTGGTGACAAAAGTACGAAATTTATGATTTGGGACTCTTGTTCCTCAACTGTGAATTACCAAAACAAAGCTTCCGAAAAGGGAAGTCTTATTTGTGACTAATGCAGTTTGTAAACCAGACAGTGCCAACACTGAAGCTGTCTGGTTTAGCTCAGGGTCCCAAATGCTGCTGAGGTAGAGCTGTTGCCCGGAGCTGGCTGCCCCAATGGTGTAAACAATGCTCTTGCAACAAGGGGAGTGTTATCTTTGAATGGCTTTGGTGTGGCTAGCAGGTATGTCTGAAGTAACTGTATACTTTTAGCAGTGTGAGGCTGGATAAACAGTGGAAATTCATGTAATGAGCCCATAGTTTATCTAATTTGATATTTTGCCTCCAACAATGGTAGAAATAGCCCTGGAATAAAGGTAAGACGCCAAATATGGATACCAAGTTGCAAAATCCCTGATTTATAATATTTAGGTATTTATATAGGTTTTTGTAACTGGTAGTAATTCAGCTCACGTCATCATTATTCCCATTGCTGCTTTTTTAACCTTCTCCTTGGTTATTTTTGTCACTAACATTCTCCAACACTGTCTGTTCCACAAGTTAAATATATGAAATGTAAAGCATTTGTGCTTCCAGATTTAATTTTACTGCATTAGTTTATTTAGGAGTCTCAGATTTATCTCATGTAGAATATTCATTAAATCACTCACTTCCACTCATTTTCATGTGAACTAACCCTCAGTACGGAAGGAAGAAGGCCTATGCATCAAGTCACTTTGATTTCCATTCTTCGTAATGATTCTTTCTGCTGCACCTATTTCAGTGAGGTAACCAGATATGTGACACCAGCTAAGAAATACATCTTTTTTGGCTGGTTGGTTGGTTGGTTGGTTTTTTCTTCAACAAAACAATATTTTTAGAGTCATTCTCTTTTGCTTCACATACCTTTGCAATTCAAAATATATTCCACCTGGTAAGATTTAATTTTAAATTTTCCATTAGTTTAAAGATTTATTAGTTTCTTGTGTTAGTTTTACCCTTCTAAATCTGGGGTGATTTTCTGTATCTCTAGCCAAAAATAGTACTAGCAACTGAGATTCTACACATGCTAACACACACAAATATATGTATTTATAGATCTACCTGTCTATAGGTTTGTGTATGTATATGTTTGTGTATATAAACTCTCACATCTGAACAGGCTCTGCCTATTTCACTCAGCTTTTCAAACAGCCCTCCCTTCATGCTTCCTGACTACAAGCTGTATTGGCACAGGGCAATTTAGAAAATAATTAATTCATTAACTAATCTCAAGGATACCTGAACAAAATACCAAAAGAGACAAAACCAAAAACTTAGGAGGCTTCATCTATGAGAATGAACATGTAGAGAATTCAGATAGCACGCAAGTAATTCCGAAAATGTTTATGTGGAAAATTGGCCATGCATTTTATTACTTGTTCACAAAAAATCTCAGTGCACAACTTAGCTAAATTACCGGCAAAGTTAAATTAGGCATGCACACTTAGAATTGAAAACACCCCTTCTGCCTGCCACACAGAGGCCATGACTTCATAGAGAATGGGAACACAGAAATACCTGCAGTACCTGCTCTTCAGTCTGTCAGAAGATGGGCTGCCTGGATATCCACGAAACAAATCCTTTGTGGAAAAAATGGACTTAAAAGAGAATATTAAGAAATTACAACAGGATATATTTCTGCAATGGCATTTTTATATGAATCACACCAAAACATCAATTCTCTTACCAGAATAATGCCAAAAGTCACTACTTATAATGTTGCAGTATTCCATTTGTATGTGTCAGCATTTTGGAAACATATCCTGCAACTCAATATTTGGAGTATTTCAATTTTTAAAGTAGTGCACCACAGGAATTTTTTTATTTCCTGATATTTGCTTTTCTTTCAGACAGAACTTTATACATACACACACTAACACACAGACACAGACACATATATATATATATGTATGTATGTATGTATACATATATATATATATATGTGTGTGTGTATGTATATATATGCCAGTCTCTTTCATGTAGATTTATCAATATTGTGTATTTACAAACTAATTGAACTAATCAGATCACTGGGGTACCTCCATTGCCTGAATACAGCTCAGCTGTGCCATGATGCAGATAGAGGGAAAACTGCACCTTCAGAGATCAAAAGGTCCAGCACCATCAGACATTTGCATGCTGCAGAGACTGTGAGACGAGGCTTGTGCTACAGCACTAGGCTGCTTCTCAGGAGAAATTTGTGACATTCCTTGGAATGATGGCCACTTTTTGTGAGTTTGAGGTGGGATCATATGATGTTTTTATTCCAGGAAGGGTTATGTGACACATATTCTTATGAATATATATGCTCTCATGAGAATAAATGATATTTAAAGTGGCCAGGGGCAGAGAGTGGAAAAAATGTTCTTTTATTTCTCTGTTTTCCTTTCTTTAAGCAGCTTGCTGGCAGCCAGGCTTGCATAGGTATTTGGATACTGGAAGATGCAATAAGTGTCTTGTGGACCTCCCAGACCTTTTTGCAACAAGAATGATGTATGGTCACAGCAGAGGCTGCAGACGCTAACGGAGAATTTTGAAAGATCTAACAAAGGAGCTCTGTGAACCATTAATGATGATTTTCAACAAATCTTGGTGCCCTGGGGAGGTTCCAGAAGGCTGGAAGAAAGCTTATATAGAGCCAACATTTATAAAGGTTAAACGGGATGACTTGAGTAATTATAGGCCTGTCAACCTGACATCGATCCCAGGCAAAATACTGGAACAGCTGATATGAGACTTGATTAATAAGGAATTAAAGGAAGGTAATATAATTAATGCCTTTCAACATGGGTTTATGGAAAATAGATCTTGTCAAACTGGCCTGATATAATTTTTATGAGATTACAAGCTTGGTTGAGAAAGGTAATGGCACTGATGTAATGTACTTAGATATCTGTAAGGCATCTGACTTGGTACCACCTGACATTTTGGTTAATAAAGGAGAATGCTACAAAATCATTGCAGCAAACACCAAATGCATTAAAAAATAGCTAATTGGTACATCTCAGTATGTAATTGTAAATGGGGAGTGTTCATTGAGCAGGTATGTCACCACTGGAATCCTGCAGAGGATGGTTCTGGATCCAAAGCTGTTTAACATTTCTAAATGTGTCCTGGGGGAAAAAAAAAAAGCAGTCACTATAGATTATGGAGATTATATAGACTACACATACAGACCACACAAACACTAGGAGAGTAGACAATTATAAAATTAATGTGTTGCTGATAAGAAACAAGCTAGATATTTTGGACAAAATCTAATGGTTTTTGTCTAGAAACAGCAAAAGTTGGCCTTACAGAACTTTTCCGTAGTAGATTTAACTTTTAAAATTACTCCAAACTCGTTACAGGTGGATAATCGGGAAAAAAAAAAATCTTCCAGTGCAGTGTGGTACCTAAAAGGGTCATAATTGAATGTTCAGTAGGGAATGTCAGGTCTGAGCAGAGTGGGTTTATATTACTGCTAATATTGGCATTCCCATTCTGAGTCCGTCTCAAGAGTGAAGTTGATAAGCTGAGGAGCTGAAAGAACACCCCCAAGTGCATGTAAGGAACTCCAAGAGGTGATTTATCATGAAGAGCTCAATTAATTAAATTTCCTCCAGAAAACAGAAGACTGATGTAATGAGATGATCCCAGTCCAGAATGATGGGATTTGTTTTGCCCAACTTTCTCCATGTGAATGACAAGAAAAGGGTTTAGGCTCACTGCTTTGTCCCCTTATTCAGTCGGTGCAGAAATTAGATATCTCCAGTGGGCAACTAATCCTGTACAGGGATAGCTGCGATGAACTGCCCTCTGGTAGTGCCTGTTTCTCTCAATTGGTTAGAGAAGGATCCCCAAACACTGGGTGAGACAAGATGCTCCATTTCTGCATGGTTAACGTTGGGATAATCCCACACTAATTGCCTCCATGGGGAATGCAATTTTTAAAAGGAAGCTTCTTCAGTCTGTTAAATAGCAGGCTCTGAAGGCTCGAAGTTTTATAGGGACAAATTCAGATTAAAAATCAGGGGCACATTTTTCTCAGGGAGCGTAATTAACCTTTGGAACAAATTGCCAAGGGTTGTGGCACTTTCTACACCGGTGGAAATTTTAAAATTAAGATGGAATGTTTTTCTGAAAGATTTGCTCTACTTAAAATGCACTGATTTGGGGAAGTTAAGTGCTGTGCATTGTACAAGAGGTCAGAGAAGATCATTGCTTTTGCCGTTTCTGGACTAATGATACATGCCTCTACGTCTTGTGGTGCTAGAACACCTTTAAAAAAATCTTTCCTTAAGTCTTTCTCCACTCTTAAATTTCCTTCCTGTTAACAGTAATTAGAATTACTTACCTAGGAGAACAGAGTCGTTAAGGAGCTTGGGGTATGTAAATATCCTGGAAACAAAGGATGACTAAAAATTTAGGGTATGCTGAAGAAACGTAGATTATTAGAAAGAGCTCGAGTAACGTTCACTGCCCAAGTGCTAATTGTGTGTCAGTCTTGTTGGAAGTGGGTGCTGACTGGCTACCAAATCTATTGCCAGCTTCCATGTAATTAGGGCAGAAGTGTCTTGAAAAAGACACACTGTTTTCAAAAATATCCCACAAAATACCCCACGATTTCCTTTCTGCAACAGACACTGGAGCAAGGCCAGATCCACCCTCCTCTTGGCCTCCACACCCTGATGGTTCATGGTTCAGACTAGCAAGGTCGCACTGTTGATGTGGGGTTAAGTGAACAGGAAAGCCATTAAAATTTACATGATTTTGGCAAGGTGCTGTGTTTTCCCTGTCTCAATTCTATGATTGTCTGCATTAAAAAAAAAAAAAACAAAAAAACAAACAAAAAAAAAAAAAAAGAAAAAAACCACCCCAAAAAACCCCCAGTAAGCAGAAAGGAAGGGGGGAAAAAAAAAAAACAAAAAAACAAACAAAAAAAAAAAAAAAGAAAAAAACCACCCCAAAAAACCCCCAGTAAGCAGAAAGGAAGGGGGGAAAAAAAAAAAACAACCAACCAAGAAGAGAAACAGGGAAGGATTAGAGCCATTCAGAGAAATTTTTCTTCAGTTTGACTTTGGCTTGACCATTTAGGTTAAAGTCTAAATCCCCATCACCAAAGGATGATGTGCTGGTGGAGATAATACACTTTGGAAGCATTCAAAGAATGCAAAGAATCAAGCAAATAAAGTGTATGGTCACAAAGTTTCCATATATATTTATTTGGGTGACCAATTGGTTTTTAAGCTTTGTGAAAATGATCTACTGTGGAATTTTTTGTGTTTTGTCTTTACATGTGTGCTAACACACAATAGAAAGGTTTTTAGTTTTAAACTGATAATTATCAGGAGCCTGTATTTTAAAAGCCACTATAGTGGCTGCTGGAAATTGGACTTCAGGTACGTTAATTTCTTATTCTTTTAAGTGGGCCAGGCTTTTGCCTACCTTTCCAAAGTTGCACTGTGATGTGCTGAGATCAGAACATCCATTCTCTATTATATAAATATAACATATTCTTATAAATAAAAGGTGTTCTGCAGTTTCTCAGTGAGACTAGCAAATCGTGGAGCCAAGGGGCTACCAGAGCATCAGAGTGACAAGGAAACACATGAGCTACAAGCCCATGAAATACCATGACTTTTTAAAATCAAAAGTCATAGCCTTTGGAGGAGCATTTGGGAAAAAAATTTTAAAGATGAACACTGAGGAAAAATGAGTCTTTTTGGAAGCCACAGGGACATTTAGGCACATCAGTAAGAAGGAGCATGTGAAAAATATGTGGGCAAGATAAACTGAAAGCAAACTGAGCAAGTGATATCATGTTAGGTGAGTCCTAAAGAAAAATATTTGAGACCAAACCAGTTTTAGCTGGTGTGTGCCTTAAATCCATGCATCTTCTGATCCTCAGGGGTATGCCTTGGTGTGAGGACAGGATTTTGTTGCCTCTCTTTTTTACATGCTTCAGCAATGCTTTTAAGAAACTCTAAACATGTGTTGGGAAGGAAGGGAGGTACTGAAAGCTCTTGGGCTGTATGGTCAAATCTCCTCCAGACGCCTTTGGAATGACATCTTTAGTGTATGCGCTGGGCTTTTCTTTCCTTTATATTCGAGCTGGGGATACTTTGACCCTTGGCTGGAAATGCTGAATACTTAGAGGGGTAAGGAATTTGCAGTGAGCCCAGGTGGATGTATTGTTGTGGCTGAGCATCTTCTGAAAGGAAGATCAGCCATACTTCACCAGGGGGTTTCTCCACCTGAAATGCAAGGAAATTGCACCTTGGTGACTATAATTTCTCCTGCCCCTGTCACTCAGCAAGCAGTTGGTCAAATGCTACCTGGAAAATCCAAAACAAAACCAACCCAAGAGTCATAGCCAGGCCTTGCTTCCCAACTTTTGCTTTCCATGATGATTTTCTGCCTGAATACATATAAAAGGAAGTAAATGGGAATTCAAATTCTGTGACAACTCATTATAGTTTTTTTCTGCTTCAGTAACCTTATTGATTACAGAAAAGACTGATTGAACGTATGCTTCATATTTTTCCCCCCCAACACTTTCAATAAATCCCCTTTATGCGCCACAAAATAAATAAATAAATAAATAAAGTGAGTCTTCCTGACAGCTGGCTGTAGAGTAAACTTAGAGCACCTGCTTTCTTCCCTTTTGTTCATTTTTTACTGCTAAATGAATAACACTTAACACTAAATAAAGAAGGAGGGTGACCATGACTACTGAAAAAGATTCAAAGGCAGCCTGTGCATTGCTTGTAAAGAACTGATTGCAAACATGTAGTGTATGGTAGATAACAATATTCCTGCACAATAATCTAGCAGTAATTCACACTGTGGTTTAAGTGCCAGATCCTCATGAAAGCCACTGAATAATCTAAGGCAACTCTACTCTGTCAGGTGCCACGCATTTCTCTGGCAAATGTAACCGATAACACATTTAAAGGTGCTGGTAGGACAAGCAGTGTCCTTGAAAGCTGGCAGGAGGGGACACAAGCAACTTTACTTTATTTTGGCCTAATCTGTAGGAGGGTTTGGGGAAAAAAAACCCAACCTTCTTGAGGTCTTGATTGTTTTGTTTGTAAATAACCATCTGCTTCTTTCTGATCAAGAGCCAGCATAGTAAGGTATGACCCCAGGGAAAGCTGTGATTGATACTCCGCCACCTCTGTTAGCAGGGGTGCCACACAAAAGATAGCGTTAGGCCCACTAGTGGCCCATGATGAAAAAGAATACACTTTCTTTAAAAATGTAAATGATCTGATATCATAAAGGGATGCATGTGGCATACGGGAAAAGCCCAGCCATCAAACACCTCTTTTCTGTCATACCTACCTACCCTCCCCTCTCCCACTCGTTTGTCAGTCCAGCTGCTGATCTTCGCTCTGGAGAGAGAGGCTCCGCCGGCAGAGCCAGGCCAGGCATGCACGGCATCACCCCCGGTTGTGCCGTCTGCCCCGAGTCACGTCTTTGTCACCGGCTCACCACTGACTCAGAGTGTGACCTTGGGCAAGTCCCCTAAGCTCTTTGTGCGTCAGTTTATCTACTGGTGAACTAGATATAATACTTTTACTGGGGATTATGGCAATTAAATGCTGTTTGTAAAGCACGCCGAGATCCTCCATGCTCCAGAAATGAATATTCTGGCTATGAGTCTGCTGTACAGATCTATCACAGCATACCAGTGAGAGTTGCTTCTAAGTTCCTGTGCTGTCTTCCTTGTTTCCAAGGACTTTGAGGACCTGTCCTGGGTAGCAGGAGTGCTAAAGAGATCAAGAGTGTTTTGCTGAACAAAATGGTTAGGTATGCTCTTGTTCTGTCACTTGTGGCA
This sequence comes from Eulacestoma nigropectus, assembly GCA_013397775.1. Lineage (NCBI taxonomy): Eukaryota > Metazoa > Chordata > Aves > Passeriformes > Eulacestoma > Eulacestoma nigropectus. The sequence continues at coordinate 765,369 of VZTE01001498.1, forward strand.
GTCCTTGTGCATTCTGTGTTTAAAAGAAAAATTTCAGCTGCTTATAAGTGTTTCTGTCTATTCAACATTTGAAAAATCAGTTGTTGAGAATTGTTTCTGGCTATTCAGTGTTCGCATCCTTCCCTGCAACCCAGGATTCACACCTGTAAAGAGTGAATTTTGCCGGGCAGAAGCTGGTGGGGAATCTGTTCAACGAATTTAAGAAAAAAAAAGGGGTGGGGGTAAATAGGTTATAAAAGCCTCTGGTGTCTGGTGGATTTTTTCACTTAGGTATTTCAGCCTAATATGCTTTTAGTGGAAATGTTCCAAAATGTACAACCAGGAAAAAAAAGGTGGTGGGGGGGATTTCCCAGGCAAAATAACTAGAGGTAAATTCAGTGTTTTTCCACTCCAGTGAACACAACCTTTGCTTTTATTCTGGTGCAAACAGCTGCAGGTGCCTCAAGTCAGCCAGTTCTATCTATCTGCAATGTCATCCATGTTTACTTGCAGCACTGGACTTTCGATTCTGTCAGGGTGCCAATCCAACGGGCCGCCAGGCACTGCAGCTGACAGTCAAATCTGTAATGCTGAATCCTTCTTCTGGAAAAAAGGGCTAAAGAGGTTAATACACTCAAGTAAGGATAAACACACCAGCTGTTATAGTTTCTAATATTTAATGTCATTATCAAATAAAATAACTCCTAAGAAATAAAAAAAATATGCAGCCTCCAAATCACTCATCTTTGTTAGTATTAATAAATTATCCAAAAAACCTACACTATAAAATAATAATAGCCTACAATTAGATTCATATTTGCTCTTCTGCTCTGCTGATGTTGCTCTGTGCTGATACAATTACCTTTTGGTATTTCATCAATACTGATGTCAAGGACCACACAGTATCTATAGGATGGATCACTGGAATATAGAAATCAGGCATGGATTATTGGAAGATAGAAAAATATTATTTAACTTTTTTTTTAATTACAAGATACTTGTAGAAATATTTTCTCTGATTTACTGAATGTTATTCAGAGATTTCTTGACTTTCAGTCTTTCTCTTTTACAAAAATCTGCTTAAGATCATAAGAATAATGAGTCTTGCAGCAACAAGAGTGCTTTTGTGTGTATCTGTGCGTGAAATCTCAAAGGGTGCCCCCCCTCCCCGTGCCCCCAACTCATTATTGGGGCTAAATACTTTTTAGAGTCGGGAAGCGAATCTATGTTTTCCTTGTGTCATTATAGTCACAGCTTCTAGTGCTGTTTGTCAGTGTGGAATAAACAGGAGCTAACTTGAATGCATTCAGAAAGGTTGAGAAATCACACAAACACACAATGGAAGAGGCTTCACAGCCCACAAAACAGCCTGCAGTGGGCTCAGCTTCTAGTTTATGGTCTATGTCATAGCAAGACACACTCACTGCCTTGTACTCGGTCTATGTAATTGCAATTGGTCTATGACCAATTCCATAAATATCCTTGAATTTTAGGATTTATTAGCCAGCCCTTTCAAATTCCATCAGACTGAACTTGTCAATGTATTTCCGCTTTCTTTTTGGTTTTAAAAGATTTGTTTCTCCAGTTATTGCTTAACTGTGGGCAGAGGCACAGGGTTGGTGGGGACTTTGGGGTCTGACTGTTGGTAAAGGCAGTGCTGCTGCTTGACCTGGGGTCACTGCTCCCACCAGACACTTTGAGGCACAGAAGGAGACATTTACCCTTGTTCTGTGGCTTATCCAAATAAATCTTAAATGTGACTAATTGTATTCTTTTGCTGGCCATGCAGGTGTATTTATTTCTTGCACTGTACTTCTTACCAAAAAAGAGAATAGACATTATTTTTTCCCCACCAGTATATTAGCAGACGTAAGGTAAAGCTGTGTGAATCATAGAAATACCTCTTCATGCAAAAATGGTAATTTTGAAATTATTCCTCTACCTTCTCCCCGCCTGTAAACTGTGAGATTTTAAATTTTGTTTTTAAACTTTTTTTCCCCCTAGTAAATGCTCTCCAGAAAAAAAAAGAAAAATCTCTTCTAGGGGAAGCAAACTGGAATTTCTTGGGGCTTGCCAGCTGCCTGGCAAAAAGGGAGAGCTGCAGGAGCCTCGTCGGCAGGCTGCTGCAGGCTGGCCACCCCATGCCTGCCTCTCCTCCTCCTCCTCCTCCTCCTCCTCCTTCTCCTCGCCTTCCCCCTAGCCTGGCTGCTGGGGAGGCAGCTGGGCTGCAGGGCCGGCAGAGCGCCAGGGCACTCAACCTCCCCTCCTCCCTCTTCCAGACCTGCTGCATCTCCCCAGCTGCCTGCCTGGAAGACTATTGTCAATTTTGCTCTCTCCCTGCAGACGACAACAAAATCGACAGGAGCCTTCCAGCCAAGCAGCCATGGAGCCATCAGTTTGATTTTTCCTAATAGCAAATCAGAAATTTCTGGCAAAATTGAAATTTTCCCATAAAAGAAATACCGATTTTATAAAAGGCATATTTTTTCCCCCAGAAAGTCATTCCAACAGAACATTCCCAGCTGCCGTAGTTCGAGAGACCTTTGAATTAAAGTCTATAGAAAAAAACTGTCCGTGTGCTTGGCTGTGAAACAAGGGCGGGTGAACAGTCAGATACAAATAGAAACTGCCTGGGAACCAGTGTGCGGGGTCCCATCATCTAGGGATCAGGCCTGGGGTATTTACTTGACATTAAAGGAGGTATGAGGGATAGTATCTTTCCTAAAAGGTACTAGAGATGATAATTAAGACTTACATAGCAAGGTTATGTCTCCTTTGAATAATTTACACAGGCCTGAACTCTTGTGAGAATAATTCCCAGCTCACAATTACGACCAAACTGGTTCAGAAAAGTATTCAAGCTTTTGTGGCCTCATTGGAACAGAAACCTTTTCAGCAGTGGCACATCAGACACTGCGAGAGGCGAAAAAAATGAATTTTTCACTCAGAATTGTGCTACAATGTCACCTTTGTCTCTGTTTTATCTGCCTGCTGTTGGGGGCAACTCTCTCGGTGGAAAACAGGCCAATGGTCCTGCCTGTGGCATCCGTATCCATGGATTTCAGGGCAGAGTTGCTCCACTGCCAGTGATGTTAGGAAGTCTCAGTGCATGACCTGAGCACAACTTTCATAGGGGTATGAGTGAGAAGCTGCAGATAGTCAGGACCATTGTCCTGTGTAGGTTTCTGTCTGTGCCATCTTCAAGTCTGTGCTGAAGACATCACCCTTCCTTCTAGCTGCAGGACTGCAGATTGGACTAGAAAATGCCTCCACTTCAGTGGTTTTCCTTAGCTAGGATGCCAAATGCCAGCTCCTGATTTCCGGAGGAGTGGGGACAATCCGTGTTGCTAGCACCTGAGTGGGGCTGTAGAAGCAATTTTGAAAACCTTTCCTTGTGATGTGACACTCCCTTTTCCCCGGCGCCCTTGCAGCAGCAGCGAGGAGCAGACAGCACAGCCCGCACTCGGGCAAACCTCGGCTGAAGGCACCTGGAGCTCCAGCTGAACAGGAGCTGCAAGGGGGGCAGGTGTAGCTCCCTTTGTGCTCCTGAGCTGTGCGAGGCCTTGTGCAGGCTCTCTGCAGCAGGTGACTTTCTGTCCGATGGAGAACAGCACGGGAGCCTTTTACATGCTCTGGAAATAGTCTGCAAGTAAAGCACCGTTAAGTAATCAAAACGCAGTACAAAATAACTTTTATCAGACATCCAGATGTGGATAAAAATGGCCGAATGCAGAGTAAACCCATGGAGATGTGGTGAGGTGAAGCCCCTCCGTGTGGTTCCTGGTGGGCAGAGTGCCTCGCCATGGCATTGCAGGATCCACACCCCGTGGGGGCTGCACATTGCCCCTCCTATGGTATTGATTATACTCCACCAGAGACGCCTGCAATACAGAGGCACAGCAGGGTGAGTTAAGGGATGGAATAGCAGCTTTCTTTCTGAATGCGCCAGCCTTCACAGATATAAACCAAGCCCTGTATTTGCATGTAAATATTTGCAATTAATTCTTGATAGTTTTGTTTTCGAGTGTTCATTAAAACTTCTCTCCCCTATATTTTATTCATATAGATCAGTCTTTGGCCAACATCTTTCATAAAGTGCTGAAATTTGCCCTTGAGGCATCAGATGGAGTAGTCAGATTGTCAAATAAGTCTCCTAATTGAAGTTAACACTGGCACAATATTTGTCTTTTGAAAATAAACATTGCCAGCAAAGTTGCAGGTCCACCACTCTGTATGTGCTGTGGCAGTGTGGGAGAGCCATGGAGTGTAGAGCAGAAAAGGGGGAGTTTGATATGAGGAATGGCTCAGAAATGGGTATGTTAGCATATTGTTTCAGTGAAATACCAAACATGCTGCATTTATCAAAACAAATCCAGCAAAAGCTGCTTTTTGTGTTGAAGCTGCTTTTTGTGTAGCAGGTATGAGGAATAAATAAATATTCTCTTTAAGCAACGTATTTGCATTTTTATATCTTAAAGGGTCAGAAACAGACGGGGGAAATCAATAGTTCTCCTTGTGCTGCGTGAAATTAATCAGTAACTTTGGAGACACTCTGTGTTTAAGAAAACAAACTGAAAGAACATTGCATGGCTTTTAAAGACGTCCTCATGTGATGTTCCCAGCGGGTTTGCGGCGTTAAAGGACTGAGTCTTTTCCAGTGCAGTGGTACAAGAAAACCAGAACCAGAACACAAGACAAAGCACTGTTTGATGATGCCCACTCCAAGACAGATTGGGAAGTGAGTGTTGGTGCATTCATAAGAAGCCTGATAATGTATTCTTCTGGTTAACTGTCTCTGAGGGAGAAGTCACAGACCTGGCTTTTGCCTCTCACCTTGAGTGCTGATTTACCTCTCCATTGCAAATCTGGCAGCTGGCTTCAGCACAGTGCTTAAAATGATGGTTCTCCCAGATCACAGGTTTGGCTTGAGTGGAAGTGGGGCACATGCTTCAGGGTGTGCTGGGGCTTCTGAGGGCAGTGCCAGTGACCAGATAGGACCACTTCAGGTACTGGGTGATGTGCAGATGTAACAGAATGTGGTACATAATGAAGCCTCTAAAGCCTGAGTTTCTCTTTTTCCCACTCACACAATTCACAATAAAAAATGCTGGTTTCTATTTGCTGTTTGCCCTAATTTTGAATAAGAATCTTCTGTGAACTGTTCTTCATAAATGCAGAACCCATGCTCCATAATAACTGGTTACGTACATCACCTGTTTCTGTCTCTGCTCCCGAGCTATTTGTTTGTGTGTAACAAATCCAGAAGAGATAGAGGGGAGTGTAGCATTTGCTATTCAGGCTCAGATGACTGGCAGGTTTTGGGATAATGAAATTCCGTTGGTGATAATTCAAATACCTGGACTGAAAATTCAACTTCATCAAGGGCAAGAGGGCTATTAGATAAACTGAGCCCTTAGCAGTTGGTGATCATATAGCTGACTCCTGCCTTAAGTCTCTTTCCTGTCTGGGAAGCTCCTTGGAATGCTACCTGCATTCCCACTGCTAGACAATCTCATTCCTAACCTAAGCAAATCCTAAGAGTGAAGTGAAACAGCTTGGTTTAAAATGACTGTGTACAATGGCTGTAACCACTGGAGGTGATGGGGTGTCCTTGATGCCTCTCCTGCTGCCCAGTGAGTGTAGCTGCTCCAGGCTGCACGCCCTGCTGCTTTCAACCCAGCCCAGTGCAGGGCTGCCCCAAAGATGCTGATAACCCTTCATCCAGCAGGGTCTGAAAGGGCTCCAGAGTGGAACTGCAGCAAGGGGAGCAGAAAGATGATGTAAAATTGTGTGTGTCCCTCGGTCTCCCCAGGCGAAAAGCTCTCGAGAGCTGAGTGCTCTTACACACTCTGCAGTAAGGACAGAGAGTTCACAATGAGGTTGAGTGGCTCTGAGCCACGGGGAATCCAGTCTGGGAGCTTCAGTTTAAAGCACTAATACCCTAACACGGCTCCCACTGATCAAACAAAGCCTGCTGACTTTGAGATGAGCAGAATGAGGCTTTTGTATCAATGTAATACAACACAGGAATTGCTTGATTCCTGAAGTGAAGACTCACTGATAGCATGGGAGCAATAAAGTGCTGATCCTACTTCCATTAACTTTATTGGGAGCAGCCCCAAAATATTTAAGTGGAGATTGGCATATCACATATATATAATCCAAAGTATCTCAGGATTTATGTTATGGTATCAGCCCTGAGACAGACAGATGAAATATTACTCCTACTACATTTAATTTATAAACTTCATCTGAGTAGACCTGTACCTACCTACTTATATGGACTCCATTACCAAAGTAGCTGAGCAGCTGCCAATTATTTAGAAATATAAATAAAATAGCAGAAATTATTTTGTTCTCTGTCTCCCTGCTTCTCCTGTAGTTTGTAAGATTTCCCATAAGGTTTGCCCTTGTTTTGTTTAAGGTCTTGTGCATAAGTGAATGGCACTGGAAATCTCCAGGTTTGTTCTAAACCTTTTGAGAACAGGTCTGCCATAAAGAAATGAACATTTATTTCTGATATATTGAGATCAATGACTATCAGAAAGCATAAAAGCAAATAATGAAGTCTAGCTCCAGGAGCTGTGAGGATTTCATTGCACAAGCTCACAAACTTTCCCTGTTGGATCACAGTCCAGATTGTTCCCGTTAAATGTCATGGGAGGTCATGTTGGTGGAAGGAGATGTGATATCTCAGGAAGCAAAGTCCAATACCCCGAATGGCTTTGACTATCAAGACAGAAGCACTGGGCAAACCAAAGGAATTTGTGCCTCTGAGTAAATGGATTGACATGTTTAGAAGTTTCCAGAGCACATGGCTTCATTCCTAGATGTGATAAACAGCCATGGCAAGACTTCAAAGTCAAACAGCACCCTGATGTCCAACCTGTGTCTCGTAGGGGTGGCTGCATGCTTTTGGCTGCTCAGTCACAGTCAGAAAATTGATTGCCAAGGACTGAGTAAAGACGTGCACTTATCCTCCTCGTATAAACTCTCCAGCGCGCAGCAGGAAGCACCGCAGCTCCCAGCGCTTCAGAGAGGTGCTCTCAAAGAATGTGCTGGTGCTTGGGGTTGGAATGAGACATGCAGGACTAAAGTTGCCACCTCTTTGGGACGTGTACTCAGCCCAGTTCTCACCACGTTTAATTCTCATCACGTGACAATCAGGGAGTGAATCTTGGGAGGGTTAAATATGAGGCAACAGTTGGTCTGAGAGTGGTCGAAAAGGAGGAACATGAGATATTTCAAGATGTTTCCTCCAGGACTATATTTTCTCTTTTCTATTTCTGGGCTCCTGCTTGAGCTCATGAATCTCCACCAATGGATAAACAAATAGTCCTGGACACTTTTCATAATCGTTTCTGGATATATCCTTCCTCAATCTTATTCTGCACAAAACTTCTTGAATAGCTCATTTAAGGAGAAAACACTTGAAAAGTATATTAGCAAACTCTTTCAGTGGGGTAAATCCATCAACATGGAAAATTCAAGTTTTCAAGAGAGCCATTAAGTGTGATTAAACCTTTAAAAAGGGAGAACAATGAATGCAGCCTTGTATTTAGCAATTTCATATCTTTAATTGTACAAAGATTTTCTTTAAAAGCACAAGGCTGAAAGGAAGCTGAATGTTACAGTATTTACTGAAGGAAAGCAATGAGAGAAGGCCTGTTCAGTAGCTAATGGAGTGAAGCCCAGAAATAATGACAAAAAAGCGGTAACGACCGCTCTCCAACACAACATATATAAAAGAGGAAGCCATAAAAAGGCAACAATTCTTGACTTAGCTTTGAGTTTCACAATGACAGTGATTACAGACAGCAAGTGGAAGAGCATATAAGCCATGATGAAATCTGGTTGGCTGTGCAATTGAGATTCAAGTGAAAGAAAGCAACAGGGACATTGAATTTCTGCAGCACAAATTTTGGATGGGGTATGAGAAATGGAAAGAAAGGAAGAAAGAGCAAGGCCGTCAAAAAGTTCAGCAGAAAATGAATATATTCTCGTCCATTCCATCTAATAATAAACACAATGGGGGCTAGATCCTCAGCTGAACTGAACTGGTGATGCCAGTGATTGAGCTAGTTTGCTGTTCCTGCAGATGTGACTGTCACACTGTCACACATATCCCAGCACACTGTAGCCTCTGCCACCTTGCAGCAGCTTCACATGCAGAAAAACTTTGACTACCACAAACTTGAATAAAAATAAAAAAGGGGAGGTGTTAAAATCAAGCTGATTAAAGCATACAATAATTATATTTCTGGTACATTCAATGCTTAGTGTTACTTTAAATAGAAAGTATTTCGATACATTAATGGCACATGCTAATTACCAACTTTGCTTTTCTTGATCAATATTTTCAAAAAGCAGTGTTAACATCTGATCTGCAATCACATGTGTGCATGGCTTTCTTCATGTATGTAATACTAAGATTATACATGCATTTACTTTTCCATGACAGGGTTATGTTGTCTCAGTTACAGCCTTAATTGCACTTCAAATGTTAGTGGGCATCCAGTGCTTTCCCTAAAGCTTTCCCTCTGCATATCTATGAACACCCTGAAAGTGCAATGTCTATTCGCTCATATATTTTAAAAAGTTTTTGTGAGTCTAGAGAAATTTAAAAATATAACAAAAAACCTGACCAGCCCTGAACCTTAAAGGCACAGAGTCCAGAAGACAGGTGAATCCCAAAAATACTGAAACTGCAAGTGGATGACTAGCAGCAGGAAAGCCTCAGTCCAGTGTTGGTGGTCCTGGGCATAGGGAATATCATACAGCACACCACAAATCCAGCAAATTCACAGGGAGAAGGCTGACTGAGGTTTGAGGCTGTCACATAGAAAGGTTGAGCAGAACCATATTAGCTCTCTGAGGAGCTTGCCTGCGCAAGTTTCTCGCAGTTACACAGACTAACATGAGCTGTGGGCTTGTTATTTAAAGTCATGTCTACTTGCCTGAGCAGTGACATAAGGAGTCAGGGAGGAATGGAGGGATGTTGTACAGGTGGCAGCGCACTGGCAGGCAGAAGGATGATGAAAATAGATATGATTTCAAAGACTGTAAAAGCTAGTGAGACTGTGGGACAAACATATGAGAAACTTAAATGTCTGATGCCTACCATGGAAGCAGCGGATTGCTGATGGTCATAAGGAGATACATCTGATAGAGATGATCAAAATAAAGAGTTGGATGAAAATGCTGTTCCAGAGCAGCCAAAACTATCTGCAAATGCGGTGTCATTCACAGAATAGTTTCAGTTGGAAAAAGAAAACACACTGATATTGAATCTGAACGGTGGTTTGTGAGCCTGGTAACTTGTGGGTAGATCTGTTGGCTCAATATGTCCCTTCCCTCTCTGCAAAAACATACCTCATACATATCATGAGAACATCAGGACTGGAGCAATAGTGCAAATCCTCTTTGCCCTAGTGAAGCGATGGAACACATGTACCCTACAGACCAACCTGGGTTATCCTAGAGAACATACGCTTCTTCTTTGGTGTTTCCTTTGCATTTATGTCGTAACAGATAAACAGAGATGGTCCTGGAAAAACTGTCTGGTTTTTATTTTTTGGTCCTGGTACTGAACTAGAGCAGGTGCCTGAAGCTGGAGGCTCCTTGCCTTTTAGAAATAGCCCTGCCCCTGAGACATATTTAGTAAGTGGACATAGCAATCAGAAGAGTCCATCATGGTGGGGACCCTCCAGGTTTGGCTGTTAACTTTGCAACACTTATATTTTTAATTATGAAGATGGTTCAATCTGGGATTGAGGATTCCAGGTAGTCCTGAAAACAACATTCAAATTTGAGACTTATTGTTGTTAGAGGCACTGAAAACAATTGTTATTAGAGGCAATGATATTTCCTGCAGTCCCACCAACTCTGGACAATGTTGGCTGAAGGCATCATCACAAACCTGTTGCCTTACAAATGAAGAAGAGGAAAATGCCTGTAATTTGGATTTTGCAATCTGCCATCAGTGAACATGTATGAAAATCACTCGATAGAAAAGGGGTTTTGAGTGGGAAAGATGAATGAAAGTGCTCCCTATAGACTGCATAGGCTCAGTGTTCCACTGAGGTTTTGGTAATGAAGAAACAGTGCAAATACAGAATTCCACTGTCTAAAACGAAAACAAACTAATTTTCTTTGTGCCATAGCCCTTAGCCTGTAATAACAGGCACTTAAGCAAGATGATACTGTGTGATTATAGTAAAAAAAAAAGCATCCTTATGTAAGTAGAATTATTAATTGATTTGTATAGGCTACATCCATCACACTCTCAGGATTGTGGCGTTTTTTTCCAATGGATCACTTAGGCAACTACTCTTTATGAATAAGGCAGGAGCATCTGGATGCACAATAGTTCCTGCATTAGCAAAGTTGCTGGGAATATAGTCTGTTTGCATCTACTAACTGGTGGTGACCAGAAGCCATTATTTCCAGGGCATACAATGGCAACTAGAAACATTATACTCAATACTGAAGAATGCAAATGCATTAGCTCATGACCTCCCAGGAAATGGTATGTGGCACTGCTGTTCCAAAAGTTTTGAAACTAGTTTGTGAGGTACTTATGTCTACTTGCTCATAGAAAATGACTCCTGTCACTTGTTTTGTTTTGACCTCTGAGGAGAAGGAATGAATGACTCACATACATGATCTTTAAAAATGTGTCCACATCAAGAGCAGGAGGGCTAGGAGTGAACAGGTTGAGAAGGCGTAAGAGAAATGAGCTATTGTGGGTGGGGAGTGAATAAAAGCTTGGCCACATGGGGGAATAATAAACAAGGCAGCAAAGCTGTTGGGAGAGATTTTTTGGTTCCCAGAGGGTCAAGAATGGTTAAACAAAGGTGTTTTTGAAAGGGTATCACCAGGCCTGCACTAGCCATTCACCAGCTGTGGTCCATCTAATCTTGTCCTTGTGCAGGCCAGGGCTATCTGGCACCTTCAAGGAAGGTGCGTTTGCTTAAACTGAATTTGGCCCTACAAGGAAGAGAGGTGTGATACTGGAAAAGCACAATGAGAAGCACACACCAGAAGCCACGGACTGCAAGGATTAAGAAGTATCCTGGATGGATTAGCCCACCAAGATCATAAATGATAACTGTGCCCTGTTTCCCTTGCTGCACTATGCCATGGTGTAAGTGAGACATTTGGCGATCATGACCAAAACTTAGATCAAGCTGACATTAGCTTCATTTTTTAACTGCTGTTTTTCTCCTCATTATCTTACTGTGATCAAATGGTAAAACTGTCTGCACACCTTAAATGTGCATTTCTTATATTGACAAGCTGGTAAACAAATTTGACCTTTTGTAGGTTTTATTAGGGTCATTGAAGCCCTTGGTTTCCTAGCTTTGCTTTATAATGTTGTTTTTGCCTTTGTTTTGTCCTCCCTCTCCCGTACACAAACATGTACACATGTCCATGTGCACCTGCTTCCATATTTGCTTTCATGTGATTCCTTTTTCCTGGAACCTTTTTCCAAACAAGTTCTAAAGGCCCCAACAAAATGCTGTTTCAAAATTATTACTGTTGTTGTGTCCCTGTTAGCTAGCAGCACAAAAAAAAAAATTCAACGGGTTGTTGCCTTTTTAAAAAATGCAGCTGAAATTTGAGCTTTCTTTATCATTGGTGATCTGTAGTCTCTGATTTCTCATTGACCCCTAATCCAAAATGTGTGTTGGGCTGCCTGTGGAATATTCTGGGATGACCAACATGGCAATGCAGGAATGAAAATAGATATGAGATGTCTCCTGCTTTTTCTAATGTTTAGGAGAAGGAGAAATCGTGGCAGGTGGACAGCTGGTACAGCTCATGCTGCTGGGCAGACTCAGGTGGCCAGGAAGAAACTCCACCAAGATATTTTTTGTGAGGGAGTGACAGAAAGTGAGTGCAAAAGAAGAGGATGAGAGCTAGATCCGATTGAAGGTGTTTAAAAATCCCAATGAAAGTTTAGAGAAGTGCAAGTGTCCCTGAACTAAGCGAGTCACATTTTCTTAAAGTGCCTGCTGGTGTGCCAGCTATGGGGGCTGTTGGAAATGCCTTTGGAGGAACACAGAAATGATCGTATCCGTAATGATACAGGGATTTAAAAATACACTCAATCCTATGAGATCCTCTGTTTGAGCATTTCTAAACTGCAGATAACATAAGCTGCATGAGCGATCTGCAGGAATGAGGCTCCTTCATCAGGAGTAACCCAGTCCCACGTTCAGGAAAACTACCACCATTCCTGGCTGGCTTCAGGGGTTGTGCTGTTTCCCTGGAGCTAAGTACCATGGTCAGTATGGCTTTGACTTGGGAAGGTATTACCAGAAAGCTGCCTCTAACAGGGGAAGGAAGCTTCTGAAAAACTATTGCCATCATGTTTCTGAAATGCTCTAATTCTCATGAGAATTTTCACAATTTTAAAATCTGTATTTCTGCACAGAAGAGGATGAGAATATTGGGGAAAAATAATAATTGTGCAAATCAGAAGTTAGTAGTAATACTGACTTTACAAAAGGGGAACATTTCCCCTGTCTTTAAACTTCTTTCCTCACCTGATTGAAGATGGCTGCATGCACAAGAATTTTGTTGGACCCAGACTCTTGACTCTGTGATATCAGGTCAGCCTGTTGCTCAGCCTGGTGCACTAAACTTGAATGGAAAGATGCTGGAAACCCCATAAAGAAGAATCACACTTACAAGCACAATGACAGCAGTTTTCTTCCTCACAAATGTAGTATTACTTCCAGGTAAAAAGGGTAAATCTATCTGTGTTCGCTTTGTTTAAAACAACAGGAATACTTTGTGTTTCATCCAGTTTTACTTTGTTTTTTAAGGAGAAAGATGGGGTTTCTGCCACACTTGTGAGACCTTAATCTCCACCAGAGCCCTGCCGAAATGGTCCAAGAGTGGTCACCAACAGAACTGTCATTTCCATGACTCTGCTGTGTGACCAGTGGGACTCATCAGTGGTGCCTGTAAGAGCTGGTGGGGAGAGCGATGGCTGAGAAAGAAATAATTGCCAAGGTATTTTCAAGAAAAATATGAGGGGCAGGCAGGACGTGACATTAGAAAGGATGGGAAGGTCAGAGTGGGGGACATCTGTGGCATTCAGGCAGGGCCATTTTGTCATCATTGGGTTTGGGGGTGTTTTTTACCCCATTATGGAAGGATAATGCAGTACGTGGATGGATGGTAGTGAATGTAAGTGGCTTGAAAACAAAATAAGCAAGTACTTGACCAAGACACTGTGGGTACAATTGCTTATCCAATCTGATGGAGATGGGTTTCACAAGGGCCTCCTGTTGTCCTAAAACATCTTATTCTCCTTGTTAAAAGGCATTTAAAAGCACAAAATACTTTTATTAAAAATGCTTTTCAGGGCTATATGATGCTAAAAGCACTTTCTGTAGCCTGCATTGCTATTTAGGAGAGCATGTTATTTCTTTTTAATTTGCTCACTCATTCCTGAATAACTTTTCATAGGACTCCAGACATTGCAGTGTGACAGCTAAACCAAGGAGCATCGGATGCGATGGAATTGCTCTACAAGCAACCTTGCCAAAGGCCCTTTTGCTGCACAAAGCTGGCTCTATCTTTGTATATTGAGGGAGCTAAATCAATGTTAAATGCTTGGCTCTTTTCACAGGACAATGACCAGGACCTAAGCTGCGTCCTTCCTTTTTGATTGACACTTGAAACGTTGAGTTGGAATCAGCCAGAGGCACTGCTACAAGCTTGAAGCCTCTGCTGGGGATAACAACTGGTGACATCTGCAGAAAGGCCGACAAAAGGCAGTTGAAAGCCGTGTTTGTTGCTTTCCCCTCTCAGATCTCCTCTCTTTCATGGAGCTCCTTACTTGCTTTAATATTATGATTCAGCACCTGGCTCTTTTGAACCTTGCTTTAAACTTCAAAAGGCGAGGTGGTATTAACAAACATGAAACGAAAAAGTGGCAGTAGTTTGATTTACTGTTGTCGTCTTATCAAGGGGGTTTTTTGTCACCAGCTGCCACTTTCTGTCATCTTTGGAACCATTATCATTTCTCTAAAATCTAAAAGACTCCACTTAATAACAGCTTTGAATACAGGCAGGATCAGTAACCTATACAGTTCTGGGATGACAGAACCGTCAAATGAAAAGAAAGATGTTGCCAAAAAAAAAAAAATCTTTAAGAAAAAGACCCAATAAAACAAATAAAAGCTGTAGTACTTCTAAGTGACCTTGATTTCAGAATTAAACAAATCAAGCGCAATTCCATTGTTCTTTTTGGATTCATTCTGCACTTTCCTTGCAACATTTCTTTTTTGTTCTCAGGACCAAGCAAAAACAAAGCCAAGTCTTCCAGAACAACTGCTCAGTGCACAACGAGCACTTGGTATCACATGAGCCCCATAAGCTCCTCACTTGTAGAAGTGCCAGCGATAATTGCCAGTCTCATTCCACTGCTGTCCTGGTGCAGCGGCTCTCATCAGGCTGGGATGGAGCCTCGAAAGCTGCCTCGCTAGGGCAGGCTCACTGCTCAAAAATCTATTTAACTCTCATTTTTACAGCACCTTTCCATGCTTCCCTGCCATCTTTCCCAACGGCGCTCTGCTGTCCTTTGGCTGCCAGGGCAGAACCTGTAATGCCTCTGTGCCTCCTCGGGCCAGTTTGCCCACCAAAGCTTTCCAGGTTCAGTTAAAGGCAACCAAATAAAAGCAAACAAGTTTCTGATCACAAACCTGCTGCACCTTCTTACTTGTCACTCCACTGTCCTCTACAGAAAACGACCTTATCCCTTTTGTTGGTTGTTGTATAACACTATCCAAAATGAACCTACTTGGATGGAGAAACTTCTCTTGGTGTCTTCTAAACTCCTGAATTATTTGATGCACATGCCTCAGACCAGCAGTGACTTTTATCTCACATGCTCCTGTGCATTTTGGTAGTTATTTCCACCTATGCAAAAAGAGTAAAATCACCAAAGGATCCTCTATCCTGTCCCCGGTGAAGTGTTCTCCCTCCCACAACCCACACAAACAACACAAGGCAACAGGGAAACAGCTGCTCCAAAACATCTTCCCCCAGTATCTCAGCAGCTGGTCTCCCTCTGCTGCTCATCGACTCCTTTCCAGACCCTTTTCATCACAGAGATCTGGAATGGTTGAATTTCAGCATCTCTTGGTAAAATGGAGATGAAAACAACAAAGTGAAAATCCTCTGGAATGTGAAAATGCTGATGTTCTGACTGATTGAAAACCAGGATTGCCAGAATCCAAAGTTGATTATGTTTTTTTTTTTGGATTGGGATATGACAAAACTCATACAAAAGTGAGACGGGGGTTGCTAAAAATACCTATTATCTTCTGACAGAAGGCTCACTGTGTAATCACACTGAGGTTTTCTCACGGAGCATGTCCACATTTGAAATTTTAGTCATTTTAACAACTGTTAATTACCACATGCTAACTAGCAGAAGTGTGTGTGTGGGAGATGTTGTATATTTATTTGTTCCAGACTTGGAACATATTAGAATGTAGGCTTCATTCCAGTTTACTGTCCTATGAATGAATGTGTTACCCAATTACAAATGAAAGATATCACAAGAAAAAATAAGTAAGGATCTTCTCCCAGCATGTTCTTTCGATGAGGAAACCCAGAATATATTTACCATACTGGGTCTAGTGAAAATCTGTTTTTCAGCATTTTAAAAGTGCCTGTGGCACATAGGAATGGAAGAAAAGTGCCTCTGTAGGGTGGAAGAATAATGGAGAGGTAGCTTTTTATTTTACCCCCAAAAAGAAAAAGAAATTCTGAGATAAAGAATAGGAAATGCATGGGAAAAGATTTATTTAATTGGATGGATGTCCCTGAAAGAATTAGGATGAATGCAGGAGAAGAGCAGATGGCCATGTTTTACATGTACATACATTTATGAATATATGTATAACTTTTTTGTGTAATTCAGCCACTATATAGTCAGTACATTCAACAATATGTATGTTCAATATATTTGTATTTATAGCAACACATATACAGGTTGAACATAGAGGAACTGAATTTTGGCTTTATCATTTCTTTGATAGCTTTTGGAAACGAGAAAGCTGAGATCAGACTTTTCTTAAAGTCACTGAGCACATAATCCAAGGTAAATATCTGACAGATTAAGAAAACTCAGAGCATCTGAAGAATTTGAAGATGCAATCCCCACATCTGATGCATACCTTTGTAGTCTCTACAAACTGCTGAGTATAAACTCCCAGAAAGAGAAAAATGTACAGCATTAAAATAGTTCCACAGTCTCTGTCAGGAAGTCTCCAGTGCTGGCAGAACAAGCGAAAAAAGGGGAACTGGAGAATGACATGGTGTATGTGATTCAAGACAAAAGTACTGGTGTTGGAGGAATACCTTCAGAAGGAGCATCTCTCTGTGTGGAAAGAGATGCCAAAGCGAAAGGGAAGGGAAAGGTTCCTGCAGCCTACATTTATTTCTAAATTAAAAACAAACCCCAAAAAACAAGAAACAGAAGCACTGCAAGGATTTAGTCAGATCCAGCAACTCCGATGCAATTTTGAAAGTAGTTTAATCAACATGCAGCCACTTCCAGGAAAATGGAATGAGGAAAAAGTAATAAACACATGTCTGTATGAATCAGCTTTCTGCATAGTCTGATCCATACTTGTTTTAGGAAAAACTGTGAATGGAGATTGTTTCTTCTGAAAGAATGAGTCTGTGGATCTCAGATTCAAGCTGATGGCACTATATAAGGTATTTTAGAAACAAATAACTAGAATGAGTATGCTATAATACTGATTGAATTTGTGGCAAATGTAATAAGGAGTGAGATAAATAACTGTGTTTAAATATATATCCAGAGTTATAAATTCTTTAGAGGGAAGTCATGGACACAAACCTGTCAGAGTTTCTTTGAAAAACCTCAGTGACAGTCAGACAGAAAACATGAATGTAAAAAATCATTGAAAATAGAAGTGAGACAAATACCAGCAACATTCTGAACTGAGAGCAGCTTTGCTCCCTCCTTCTCCTCCAAATTAAAAAATTAAAAAATATTCAATTGCACAAGTGTAGAAACAGAAAAGCATGAGAAAATACAACCAGAGAAGAGAGAAAATAATGCAAACTCTATGTCTTGGAAAATAAGTAGGTTTAGAAAATCCTAAAAAATGCAGAGAAGATGACTAGAGGATAATTATGATTATTTGTTATTTCCCAGAACATAAGAACTAAGACAATCTGATGAAACGAGGAGGTAGCAGAATCAAAAGAAATTACTTTTACATGTGCTGCTCTATTAAATTTTACAACTTATTCCCAAGTGATGTTGTAGAAGCCCAGGGTACAAATGGCTTCAAAAAGCAACTACACAGGAAGATCTCTCAAGTGAAGACCTTTTTTTTTCCTAAACAGTTAGCTTTGGACAGTTAATTTCCCTTATATAAATATACCTTTAAAATTTATGAGAGTTATATGCTGAACTGCACTACTTTTATCATCTGTGATCTCTCCTGTGTCTATATTTCATGCAGCAATTGCCCTTCCCCTTTGTCAAAATTTTCTTACAGAAGTTTAGCTTTCATCTGTATGTATGAGGATTAACTTAAGCCATCCTTTGAAAAATGGACTTGTATCTAGCTTTAATTGGGCGGCATGGGTGATTTTAGACTGCCCAATTTTCAGTAGATGGAGGACATAAGTAGCACGTTTTCAAGTTCTTCTGACACCAGTTAAGTGTTTGCAGGGTTAAGTTAGAAGCATCTGTGTAGGATAACAGCAATAAAAATGCTGATGTGTTTACTTTTTCAGTAGCTCGCGGACAGTTTTGTGGTGGACACTTTTCCTTCTGCCTATATTAACACCTTAATGAAGCCCTGACAAACATTGCTCCTTCACTGAGTTTCCAGGCTGCTGCAGACATGGTCGGGCCAGATCAAATGAAGGGTTTAGAAGGCAGGAGTTTTAAAAGCAGCTCATGGCAGTCACTGAGAGGTCACTGCTCCAGGAAAATGCTCTGAAACTCCTGCTCACTGTTAATAAAAGTATGAAGCTTGTGTTTGTCTGAACTCTAGTGCCACCACTGCAGTTTAATATCTTTCCTTACTTCCAGACTCAACCCCTCAGTCCCCTCCTAGAAGCAGGCACCTTCACAGTGTCATTGCAGACATCAGGCCAAGAATTGCAAGATTTTTGTGCGGTGCTTTTCCAACTTCGCCAGTCAGTTCTCCTCCTTATTCTGGGAAGGGGCATGGTCACCACTTCATAAGCTAATGTCAACCCAGCAGCATCCTGCCTGTGGGAAGTGTGCCACAGTGAGGAGGGGAAAGCAAGGTTTGCACATTAAAGGACAGAGTCAAATAGCACCATCAAAGCCACACATCACTTTCTCATTTCTGGGCACTGCACGTGACTAGTGACACTGGAGACTAATGGGTGGGTGGTT
Organism: Eulacestoma nigropectus; assembly: GCA_013397775.1. Classification (NCBI taxonomy): domain Eukaryota; kingdom Metazoa; phylum Chordata; class Aves; order Passeriformes; genus Eulacestoma; species Eulacestoma nigropectus. The sequence goes on from VZTE01001498.1 coordinate 783,784, forward strand.
TGTTAGTGGGAGCTGCTCTGCAGTCCTGGTCAGCATTAGTGCCGGCCAACTTAAGTTATCTTTTGTTTTTATTCATATCCGCTATGAGCAGCTAATCTCACACCGAGGTGAACTCCACAGTGTGCTGAAATCATGTGTTTCATCTGGAAAACTCCCTCATACACGTGCTTATTCCTCCAGCTATAAATATCCCAAAGCAAAACCTCCGAAATGGCACCCTCCTCTGGCTCAGCCTCACCCACAGCCAAACACACTTATCTGGCAGTCACAGCAGCTCCAAAAGAGCCGAAAACTGCAGGAAACTTCATAGCAAAACAAATAGGACTGTGACGAATGCCTGCAAAGCTCTGGAGATCCCAATTCCTGTCACTCGACCGCAACATATCAAATGTCAAGGACCAGCAGCTACACGGTGGTGCCCAGCCTGCACGCCTTCCCTCAGCCAGGTGGGAGCCACGCACGTTGTCCTGGTCTTGCCTCCATCACAGCAATGAAAGCTGCCCCCAAACAGGATAGAAAATTTAATTTACATCGTGTATATTGTGTGGATGTAATCCCCTGCACATGGATGCTTCCAGCAGGCGTGTGATTTTCACCAAGAATGCCGTGAAGCAACAGAGTGCATGCAGGATTTGTCTTTGTCTGCTGTAAAAAGGTAAAGCACACAGCAAATCAGAGATTTGTACATATACACATCAACGTTTTCCAGTTCTGAGTTCACTTACTGTGTCACCCTCTAGAGGAGATGGAAGGCTCCAAGTCACCTTGAACTTTCAACAAGTTCTTCTGTGCAATGATCGAGGGCCAAAAGAATCAAGTACACATGGCAAGGCATATGAAGCAAGACTATGGCAAACCTCATGACACACCTCTTGTTCTTGTCCATATAAAAACTTTTATGCATCTAGAAAAACCTTCATCCAAAAGAAGTTCCAGAAAGCTCAAGTTTTGCCATTGTAGCCTCAAGAAGATGGTAGTCACCAGGAAATGGAGCTTCTCCAGAAGATACTGATACCTTTTTTCAAGTAGGAGCACAGCTTGTTAATCACATTGTGATTTGACTTCAGGATAGATCAGGAATACACTTTTTTCCCCATATTTATATGGGATAGCGATCACACATTACCACCAGTACACCTACAGCACTGAGAAGCACTGGCAGATGGCTTATAGTCATACTCACCTGCCCCCAGTTCCAAAACTTGGAAAAGGAAGCTCCAGGCCTGGCCCAGCAGACCCGATGTACCCTGATGCAGCCGTTCCTGATGTACCCGTGTGCTTTTTGTGGCACCTGAAAACAGAAGCAAGAAGAGGTTTGCAGGAAAGTGGCCAAAGCAGAACTTGCTTCTCCTCCTGCAGCTCCCACTCCAGTTCCTGTGCCTGGAAGAAGGTGTAAAGCATGTTCGATACTCCCTTGTGAGATGGTGTGACCAGGGAGCTGCCTGATGCTGGCTCTGCTTAAGGATTTTTTTCAGCAATGCCCCAAACATGCTGAGTTCCCTGTCAAGCTAAGGAGTGACTGCTTTGTCTATTTCAACTGTTTTTATTTTGAACTTTTACTTTTGGAAATTTCAAGGAAAATTAACACCAGCTGAGAGCCTACCTTGGCTACTGACAGTAATGTTTCCAAAACCTGGAAACTCCACACAAAGCCAACCACCCACTAGATCAGGGCTGAGGCAGAGAGGCTTGACATTGTGGGAAAGCTGAGTGAAGTTGCTTTTTCTTATGGCTTCATTCTGCACATGGGAAGAAGGCTTCTGGTCTTCAAGAGCTGTCAGCTGAGAATTATTCACTAACAGTAGAATTTCCTCCAAAGGAAAATAAACAGAAGACATTTCAAGTGACTTCAGCAATGCACGACATAAAAAAGTGAGAAAAATCCACAGACATTTCTCACCACCCTTGTGCTTAAAGAATTCCAATTCCTTCTTAACTTTTTATTCGTTGAAAGAAAAACATTGTTTCAAGATAATGAAATTTATGGTCTAGTGAAAAAAAGGGAGCCAGCCATGTGACCTTTTCCCAACCAAAATCCTTGCAAGTTATATGGGGACATATGCTTCTTTCCTTTTCTTAATTCATTCAATTTTTTTTATATTCATGCCATATTCTAATTCCAAGCATTTCACCATATCAAAAGCCCCAAGCTTTTGCCAGTAACACTATCTGGCTGGAGTGAATTTTGACACTACCAGAAAAAATGATGCTCCTATGTAGAACCCTTTTTGCCTAGAGCTTTTCAAATTTGAGGAATTTGCTGAGCCCAGGCAAAGGTTTTCAAACTGAAAGATGCTAAATTTAGGCACGACTTCGTAGTTGTAGTGGCCTGGAGAGCTGGAGTGGCACTTTCTGCATTTCCGCCTGTGAACAGCAACTGAGTAGCACGAAGCCACAGATCAGTGAGGAGCACCTCTCTCTCTCTCCACTGAAATATCTCAGATAAGTGGAAGAGGTCAATTTAATAACCTAGATTGCCCTTAACTATTAAGTCAGATTAAAATGTCAAGCCCCTCCAATGCTAGAATTTAGGGCACTTGGTATTCCTCTCCTGGCATTTTCAAAGACGGGGGCCATCTGCACATCCTGGGCCCCGTCCAGGTTCGCACTCCCAGCGCCTCAGTATGGAGATGTTCAGTTTTGGTGGTTTGTCCCCCCATTTAATTTCAAAAGAAGTAAAATGAAATGATCTTTTTTTTCTTTCCGTTTGGCCTAATAAGATCTCCATATTTTTAAATTACCATCTCTTTGCATGTGTTCTCTGTAGAGCTGCCAGTCAATGTCAAATGAGGTGTATAAATCAAAACTCTGGTTATGTTCTGATAGCATTATATAGACTGGCAGAAAAACACAGGTGAACGAGTGTCACATCTACACGAGATTTTTTTCTCCCTTTTTAAATTGAGACATCTGTCTAATCTCAGTACTTCCCAGTAAATGAATATAGGCACCTCAGAAGCTTATCTAAGCTTGATGTTAAAGAAAAACATTTCTGTGGGCACATTTGTACCTGTCAGCACTTACTGTAGAGATCTCTCTCTATATATTAACGTGAGTGACATCAGAATAATTAAAATTATTGTTAATGTTAACACTGCTTTAGCACCCATTTTACTCTATTTTGAAAGGGGGCTTTCCATGAACCCAAATGCAAGTGGGTATTGGATCATTTTTCAAAAACTTTGTGGAAACCTGGGAAGGACAAAGTCAAAGAGAAGGAAAGTCAGCAATGCACGTCGCAGGGGATTATGGATGTATACATCTATCTATATGCTGGACTGATAAGCCTTCTCTGAGCTGTTTTTGCAAGGCAGTCATTTAATGCTGAACAAAAGTACAGCTGAGACTTTCTTTTCCCCACATCTAGCCACATCCACACTTGAGTGAAATGCCTTACATGTAAACCAAGCCCACTCAAAGACACCTCAACCTTGACATTTTGTTTTCTTTTGCAAAACTCTGTTTCTTTACAGCACCACTTGCCTGACATGCTCCCATGTGAAGCAGAGTTATCAGAATAATAATTAACAGGCTCTCATTAATTTAGGATCAAACAATACCCCCTAATGAAGCAGGGACCAGCCAATGTGATCCCTTAAAGTGAGGCGTATGCTTTTCTTACACCTCGTGGCATCTAATCTGCCGTAACCATTAGGCACCGAGCTGACCGTAAAGGCCCGTGTAACATTGAGTCAAGGACAGTTAATGGATGCCGGAGCACAAACAAGAGTGCTCCAAGCATGTCAGTCAAGACTAACCTGAGGCAAAAACATCAAAATGCAGGTTGGAGTTTTGACATTCCTGCAGGCTCTGTACGCCTCGCCAGTGAATTTTTAAAGTCAATATCCCCCTCCTGCTCGCGAACACTTTCTATCTGATGAGTAGCAGTAATGTGGATCTGATTGAACTTTGACTAAAGTATTACTTAAAAGGCAGCTTTGAATGTGTATGCGTGTGTGTGTTGTTTTTTTTTTTTTAATAAATGTCTGTGATAACAATAAAGACAGTTTACACAGATTATCACAGGCTGTGTCTTTAGACTTCAAGGTTATATGATTAGGAAATTAGAAAAGAGATGAGATTAGAAAAACCACAGAACATTTTGAAAAAGAAAGCTTTTTACAAATTATCTGTGTACTGAATTTGCACAGAATCTGATAGATAAATCTTCTCATATTTGGAAATGGATAAATGCTGCAATGTAAATAGAAGGAACCGGCTTGGGAGCACACGTCTGGCAAAAGTTCAAAAAGCATATTAAGTATTCTAATTTGTTTAAAGCTTACTTATAAAAAAATGCATATTGTGATATAAAATGTAATGATTTCTGCATGGAAATGTAATGAGCAATAATAATTGCTCTGGATGAGCATAGTACACAGCGTTAGAAAGTGCAGTCCCTTTGCTTTCAGATTTCGCATTAAACCTTTATTTCTCTTTCCCCTTTGCACAGTGGAGTGAAATCATTAAGGCAAATGGACACAAAATTTAAGCCAAGATCATTCCTAGTATTGGGCACTACACAGAAGCACACAGGGTGCCATAAAATTGGGGTGGTGGCAGCAATAAACACACTTCCTATTACTGGAAAAGAAGGTTTGCTTTCAAGGGGAAATTGTATTAGTTGAGGTGGTACATTATTATTTAGAAGTCCTGACCAAAATTTCCAAGCAAGCTATAAAACTTGATTAATTTAGGAAGCCAACATTTTCATGCGTTCTTTGAAGAGCTTCTGATACTGCACTTATGGTGAACATTTTGATGGGGGTCATTTTGCTATTAGAGCACATCAGTGGGTGAGCCATTTGATGTGTTTTTCATTTGTCTTGTGACCTTTCACTTGGCATTGTCCTGTTGTTTCTTTGGTTGTAACTTTTTTAACCTTTTAATTTTTTCCTGGACTTGAGATCATGTGTATTCCAGGGACACAGCAGTACAAACATTTTGCATTAACTGCACACACCTTGGGCATATTTTTTTTTTCCTTTGGCTCTTGGCTTCATGTAGCATTGCTATGTCCTATTAAACAGTTGTATTTCAGCCCAGAGATGGATGCATTCATCAGTGGAGAAACTCTTACCTCAAAAGTGTAGGGTTTGTTAAGAGCTCAGATTTCTCTGGGTCTTTCGGGAATGCACTGTGCTATACAAATAAATGGGCAATAAATCTCCAAATATTTTCTTTTTCCTACATAGAAAAAAAAAGAAAAGATGTAAAGTCTTTAGCTAAACCCTTATGTACTGCAATTTCTTCTCTGTGAAGAACAATTGCTTGACGTTGATTCTTTTTTTCTTTTAATGTTTTATTTTAACTGTTTACACCCAACTTTAATCAGATCTCTCTCCCAGAGCAAAATGCACATTTTTCACTTCCTTTTTTAAAAAAGAGACTCTGTGATAATGATAAAGACATTTTTGTTTCGACAAAAATGTTTTAACATTTTGTGATTACAATAAAGAACATTTTCACAGATTATCACAGCCCGTTAGGTTTCCACTGAAGTCAGTGTTGAAATACCTCTTTTTTCCTGACCAAAGACCTGTAGTGCAACGAAGAAATAGAAATAAAATTTTCAAATCCTAACAGCAGTTTTCTACAACATCATGTTTTTCTCTCTTGCATATGACTTAGCATAGTCTAATGATCTCATGATAGTGTCATGGCAACTCTGTGGAGCAGAGACCATATTAAGATGTCATTCTGGTGGCAAAATGATGGCAATTCAAGCCTGCAGAGACTTTATGACAAGCAATGGCAAAACAAACTCAATACAAGTCTATACAGAGCACATTATTGTGTCAAGAGAATAGTATAATCTAATAGATCTTTTCTGCCTCTAACTTCTGTGAAAGCAGTGTTGATACCTGCCTAGGAGAAGAGAAGTGCAGCATCAAGGCAGCAGCAAAATGAAATCAGTATCTGCTCTTACCTCCTCTCCCAAGTATTGTTTATGAGCCACAACACTGCCTGAGCATATTAAACTGCACTGAGCCTTTTTATCTTAGATTTGTTCACAATGAATATCTTTGTCTTTCATCACCTAATTAAAAGAGAAAAGAAAGCACCAGAAAAATGCAATGACTGCAAAGTGTGCAGTAGGGAAACACAATCCTAGCCTTGAGCCCATTTTGCCAATACTCTGGGGTAATGCCAGTCCCCAAGATGCCAGCTGGTCCAGCAAGTAGCCTCCAAGCCCCAGGGGCAGGTAGGAGATTGGGGCATCCCTCTTGGCTCCATTCACAATGCCAGGGAAGGGCAGCATCCTGCCACGGTCCTGTTTCACAGACACCCGGATGATGCACGGGAGCTGGGATGGCAGCAGTCCTGGCGTGAGCAGGCCCCCAGACTGTGACAAGGGGATAGTGGCACCTGGAAGCATTGGGGATCTGACTACACAGCTCTGCTATGGCCAGAGGAGATGCCAGCTTGAATCCCTGCTGTATGATCCAGTTCAACACAAGACTCAGCCATATGGGTCACTATGATCTGATTAAATTAAGGATGCTAGAGAAGCCTTAAACCTGAATTTCCTATTTTAATTTGAATGTTACTTTTTTATGCTTAGTTAATAGTCATAATCATGTAGAGTGTGCTAGTCCATTACCACTATGTTAATGGCCAGCTAATACTCAGAAGCCCTTGGCATTGCCTTGGGGCTTGAATTCCCAGATGGTCATTAACTACCTAATAAAAGACCACCACATCATCCATAATTACTTAACATCTTGTACTTGAAAACATATTAAACAAAGTGAGCTTTTAAATATTTAGAACTAAATTACATTAAATAAATGTTATACTTGGTAAATAAATTCAGAGGTGGGGATGTACTATATGGAATTAAAATCTTGCTGCTGCTTCCTCATGACTCAATTGGTTCAGCATACGAAATGAAAACATTCAGCCCATTTGCAGAGGGGCACTGTGATTCATTTCTAGCTAATGCTGCTCTTTGATACTGAGGGATGCAAGACAGCAAGGTGTTGCTTTTGCTTTTCTTTTCATACTGGGTACGTTAATTAAAGTTATAAGGAAAATCTCTTCGCATATGCTGGTATCTGTTCAGCTTGAGCATTAAAATGGTGAAGTTTGTGCTGGGTTTCTAGGGAAGTTTCTTGTTTTATGGGGCAAAAGTGAGCTGTTGATACCATCCTTTACAACTTCTGTGCCTACAATCAGCAGCTCTAATCACTGGTTTTGTTTGTGTCGATTCTTACTTCTGTTTTTAATGGTTAAATTATAATTATTTTTTTGATCAGACAAGAGCTGTGTATACTAAAGAGCCAGACCTACAGACACAGAAGAAGTGCATCTCTTTGATCAGTGAAATCAGTAGGATCAGACATATGCCTCAACACTGCTTATTTTCCCAAGTGTTAGCAAGAAATAGGTCTGTACACCTGAAGCTGGGCTGAGGTGAAGGACTCGTTTGATGTTGGCCTGGAGATAGACTGCCAGCTCAACTGGATTTGGATACAGGACCTTGAGGTGAAAGGCTCTGTATTGCCCCACCTCCCCCTGAGCCGTGGGGTTCCCCTCTGAGCACGCTCATTTGTTAATTTTCTTTTGAAGTTAAAGGCAGGATGTGCTTCCCTGTCTGTATTTTTATTGGCTTCATAATTGCTCATTGAGTATTTTGAGGCCTCAGAGAGAGAAACACAGGTAGATTTGCTATTGCAGAAGCTTCTTTTCCAGGAGGTGTTTGAGATTTTACATAGATCCTAGGCCTTGGATCCATTATGGGCGAAAAATTCAGACTTTGGGGAGTATCAGGTTTCTTCATGTATGTAATGGATATAGCTCTCACAGGAGTGTAATCATTTATCCCATGTTTTCTGCCACAAGCTGAGAAGAGTTCAACAGGCACCGAAAAAGAGACTTTTACAGTTCCTGGAGGAGACAGGCACTCCACAGCTCTTTGGTCTGGCAGTGCAGGGTAGAGCTTTCCCCTTCTGTGTGCCAGTCTCTTACAGAATGTCAGGGAGCTTGCAGAGACAGCACATCAGGGCTGAATGTCCTGGAGCTGTGTACTTTACTGCACGATCCAGATCTCAGAGATCTCACCCTTTCTGCTTAAATGTGCTCTAACCCAGCGGTTAATCCCCAAAAGCATGCTCTGATATCCGCTGTAAGTCACTCAGCCAGTCCCGACAGGGTCTGGGAAAACTGCAGGACTCTTGGCACCTCCCAGACCATGCTTCCCACTCCAGGTGTCCAGATGAGGATTTAGATTCCCAATGTTCAGCCACCAACAGACAGATTTCTGGAAACATTGACATCTCAAAGAGAGTTAAGTGTTGAACCTGCTGGGGGTTTTTTTGAGGAACACATTCATTTCTCCCCTATAGCAACAGTGTTGACATAACTCTGAAAATCTGCTAATTCATTTTAAAACTACAGGCCTGTGCTTTTCCATAGGGAAGAGAATAACTTTACCAACCACAACACATGACTCCAAGAGAAATATGAATCTTTATAGTTGCTACATCCATGTGATTTATCACTGAAGGGAAGCATTCTTTTTTCATCCAGAAGGCTACCTCCAACCAAGACTATTCTTCTGTCAATCTGCTATCCAATATGCCTGTTGAAAGAATACATCTAACAGAAAGAAAAGATAAAAACATTTTACCATCTATTTCCACCAAGTATACTTTTTAATGCACTCCAAGAAGCACATTGGACCGAATCATCCTGTTCATTTCCTGAAGTAAAGAAAATATTTAGGAGAGAGGGCACAAGGACTTTGGCCTGTTACGTACACTAATTTTCTTAGCTCTCACCTATTGTTTCAATGAGCCTTTCTCATGTGAATGCATAACCAAAAACTCTTCTAGGAAGAAAGGAGAGAGGGCAGAGGGCATTCAAGCACAAAGGGCACACTACAAGCAATTCCAAAGTAATTTCCAAGCTACGGCAAGAACCTTCATAGGTGTTATAGAAATCAAGGACATTTCTAAGTAAAATTTCATGCAATAGGAATCTCTGTTTACTGGTGGTATATACTTCATACGTGGATTCATCAGCAGGAGGTAAAACAGTGCTGCAGAACACAGAAAGCCAAATTCTTCTAGAGAAAAGGGGGTTTATTAATATTTTTAAAAGGTGTTGATACTGATTCAGATTAGCAGTTCAGGAAACCGAGGCACAGAGCAGGTGGCTTGTCAGAGGTAATCTCTGCAGTCTTGTTTAACTTTGCTGTCCTTTCTCTGGCCCGAGAACAGAGCACTGACTTTTCCTCGAGGATCTCAACTGCATTTCATGTTTCAGGGTGTGTTATCTCCTGGCCACTGGTATTCACTTGTTAAGCAATGGATGTTCATCTGACTACTCGTCTTCATTGATGAAGTAGCACCAGAAGAGCTGTTTCTACACCGAGACGATTATGAAGCCATGTGCTAACCCGTGCCAATGGAGGGCATGACCCACACTTCTGGCCTGGTGACCTCCTTTTAGACAAAGACATCAGAGTCACCCTAAACTTTGGGCTGCATGGGACATGCTGTGCGCCAAGACAGCCCCGACAACAGGGTTGTTTATGCTGATGCTTCTCATGGGATTGCCCCACCAAAAAACTTCTCTTCCCAGTAGACCTTGGGGTATGAATTCAGGATTCCCCAAACTTGTCCTTGTTTCTGCCCAGGTGTGCACTGTATTTTGCCGCTTATTTTCACTGCCTTGTAGCACATCTCTGATGCTGCTAATCTGCTGTTTAGAAAGGAATGATTGTGTTACTTACAGGATACAGACTGTGGATAGGACTGTATGGATTAGCCCCAAAGCAGAGATGATTTTATTTATTTAGATACGTAAAATTAAATTTTTTTAGATATGGAGAACTGATATCTAATTTCAGAAGACTGTTTCTGCTTGCAATCATTCCTCAAGCCATTGCTGGAGATTTTGCAGCCTTGCTCTCAGCTGTGGAGATCCCTGAACAAGTTAATTGCCCACCATCAGCATTTATCTTTCTCCTTTTGCAGACTGTAAGTATGAGAAAATCTTACTTATTGTGCTAGAATTTAACTTCACAAATTGAGATGACTTGTCACTTGATTCCCCAAATGACACTTCTGGGTATGAATAGTACTACGCTGTATTTATTACAGCTATTCTAAAAGGGCTCTTCGTTGCCCCCAGTGAAGTGCAGGAAGCAGAGAACATCCATGGCATTTTTTCATTTCTCAAAAAAAGTCTTGGCTATTTCCAGGTTTTGATCACTATCATTTTAACTTTGGACTTTTATTAAGAGTGTTTTGAGTTTGACACAATTGTAGTGGCAGATAGAGTGGGTAGATAAATGTACCTTCTGAATAGGCTTAATACCCAAAGTGGCTAAGAGGAATGGCAAGGTATTTCACCTATGAAAATTTCACATCCAGAAGATTTGCCACTTACTGCTGATAATCCTTTTAGCCTCAAAGGGTCAAAAGGTGAAAATGATTGAGGTACCTTTTGCTATGAATATTTCACGAGCTGCATATCCGTTTTTCACTGAGATCTATGTGCTGACTGAGGGCTTCTTCAGGATGAGTCCTTAGTTGACTGATGAATACAAAACACCTCTTGAACAAAAGGCATTCAAGATTAGCGGAAGACAAGACAGCCTACTTTGGTTTCTGTGAGCAGTACCTGAAGTATCAATGGAGATAAAACACTGAGTGACAGGTAACTGAAATACAGAATAACACCATATATTGTTCTCCTATTGATTGGGGAAATAATGAGAAAGTTAGCAAGTCACAGTAATGTCACAGACAGTGATGAACTTTGGAGAACTCAAGGACCAAAAAGTAACATGAAACAAGGAGCAAAATGAAGATAATATTTGGTTACAGTACAGTTCTCAAATTGTAGTGAAACACATCCCTTCGCCTTTGAGTATGCTCGGTTTTTAAAACGAAGACAATGGGAAGAAATTGCCGGCTGAAACAATATAGCTATTTTATTTTACTCCAGCCAGTAATGTGAACTTCTTGGAAGACATCTTCTTTCACCACACTATTGCGGCTGGGAACATTTAGAAGCTATGAACCAAAATTATCCTCTCTATGCATAACCTTTCTAGTGTCATAGCCTGCAAGGTATTGTGGTAATTGAAGACATTCAGTACCAAGAATTGAGTATTGTTTCGCTATGGCATTGAGATGAAAAAGCCAATCCCTTTGAAGAGGCCTCTCCTTCAAAAGAAGAGCGGCACCTTAGCAAAATATATCTGGAAAGTTATTCTTTATTTCACACATAGACAGCATTTGGAAAGCTTTTAGCTCATTTATCCCTGTAAGGCAGAAGTGCTCTGCCCCTGCCGTGGGGTCCCCAGTCCAGCCCCAGGCATGGGAGCTCCCAACTTCTCCCACAGCACAGGGCAAGGATCCTGTCCGCCAGCATCCATTGCCTTTCCTGTATGCTGACTCAAAACTAGGCCAGTTAAAATAACCACAATGGCAATGAAAAAACTTCTGCACCACCTGGGACTTCTTTACTTAGATGATATTGTAAGTATATAAATAAGGCTGTCTTTCCATCACTTGAACAGAACAGAGCCTGTGTCAGTCACAAATCCTTTTCCATTTAAAACAAGAAAAATTACACATGAAGGAAATTCCTTTAGTTAAAACTAGGCATCCTAACTTTAAATAAAGATAAAATTGAATTGTGCTTCTCATCTACTTTTCAAACTGTTTCTTCTTATTGTTTTCAGGAGCTTGTCTTCTTCCTAGCTGAGAGGTCTTCCAAAAATATCCGTAAGGGTTATATTTTTAGGTGTAATCTTTAAGAGTCAGGAAGAACCATGTCACCCTAATGCAGGACACATTTCAACAGCTTCATCATCACAACCACAAACATTTCAGATGGATTTAAGACCTACAGGGATGCAGCATCTACTGTCAGTAGGATTTCAGCACCCACCTTTTCAGTCCCCTGTAAAAGCTGCAGCCCTCAAGCTACAAAGCATTGTGAGCCAGAGCTTAGGTAAGGAAAGGTGAGGGGAAGGTGCAGGTTGCATTTGCCCAGGTCCTGCCCAGCTCTCCTCAATGTCTCCAGTGAGATTCTGCCCAATCCCTGCAATTTGCAGGTGTGTTCAGGTCCCTTAGTTTAGAGAAAACCTCATCTCTGTTTGAAGAGGTTCAGGTCAAGACTTTGACATCCATTTCTTGGTTCTTTCTGATATAAAGAAATCAAAGTAATTGTTATGTTTGCCTTATGCTGGAATATAGTAATGTCATAGTACCTGGCCTGGTAAGACAGGATTAATTTAGACATTCAGACTGCAGTGCTCTTCACTCTGAAAATGTAATAAAGATGTGGCAATTATACTTCATTAGGTCTACTCAGCTACCTGGTTCATTTGTGAAACTATTTCGACAAATTCCAGGCTGAAGCATGGGGTGGATGGGACAGCAGAGGGTGTGAAAAGAGGCATTTTTTCCTTTTCCAGGATCAGGATGCATTTGCTATTCCAAGCAAAGAGCTGGAAGAGCAGCCCTCAGACCTTTTCTGCAAAGGGCACTGGAGGTGTATGAGCCATATAATGAAGGTAATAAATACGTGCTCCCTAGATTGCCCTATACATGCAGTTTTAGGCAGCTTGTTCACTAATGATTGCCCTCAGACTCCTGTGCACCCTCATGCTCCACAGAGGCCGGTATTTCTCTCCTAAACATGTTGAGAAACACCTACTCATGCCTAGTCTTCAGCATGCTTCACCTTCCATGCTATGAACCTGCGATGCTATTAAAGCATAATTCCTGATCATGAAGATACCCAGTTCCTGCAAGATACCCAATTCCTGCAAGATACCATCTTTCCCGCAGTCATGAGGGAGTCTGGGAGGGAATTTGCAGCTTATCAGTTCTCCCTTGAGTAAGACCCAGCCAGAATCTGTAGTTGTAGCAGAGAAGAAAAATCTGAGAATGGCCACAAGACACAGCCCTTTGCTGCTTATGAGGAGCACAAAGCACATGGAAGCAAAGGTCATTTCGCTTGGGTCTTACCACATGCCACACACTGCCTTTTAAAAGGAAGAATTGTCTTGCCTTTAATGAGTAGTCTATCCAGCCATGAATTTGTTAATAAAAAGGTGAAATTAATGACAAATAATCCCCTGTAAAATAATGTCCTTGTGTTCAGGTTCAGGCTTTCTGGCTACAAAACATTTGCTACTCGTTTTCTGCCCCACTATTAACAGATAAGAGAAAAGAAGGGGAATTTGTTACTGAATGTAGGATGTGCATCTCATGCCATCAGATTACATCAGGTTCATCAAGTCATGCTTATATAACTTGATTTTAATTTATGGGTTTTATTGTTGGCAGGTTTCTGAGATTATGATTTGATTGAACGTCTGTTGAATGTCTGTAAAATATCTGTTAGTTTGTAAGTGGACTCTAATGGATTACGCTGCTTGAATCTTTTCTTATGGAGCTGTTCACCTTTGCATGGTATAGCAGACGAGTCACATCTTGCCTTGACTGCACGCAGCATCAACTGTAATAACTATATGTCAGAGGCTGTAGCATTGAAGATACAATCTGCTTAAAATCACTGTACATGTATCCAAGGAGAAATGCTTAGTGTCCAGGAGAGCTCCAGCAGAACAACTCACTCCTGTCTGTAGCTTTATAAATGCCTCCATTCTTCTACTTTGTGACTTATATTATTTATCACAGGAGGTTTCTTTGACACCAAAACTTTTAAAACATCTTTTAAGATTATGGGGCCAGATATCTGCTGGTTTCATCAAGCTGGACCGACTGGAAAAAAAAGGTGGCACTAGAAAACCATTTTGGCTTCCTCTTACTTGGGATGGCTATTGGAAGCTGGATCCTGTTGTAAGCTAGACAGATCTCCACGGGTCCCCAGCTGCTAAAGATGCCCTGCTTGCTCTGGTACAACCCTGGAAGAACTGCTCCAAAGCAACCCAAGTTTCACCCTGGCATGAAACTTTGTGCTGTCTGGTTCTGCTGCTGCCAATTCTTTGGGTTGTTCACTCAGCTGCCCTGAACCTCCTTTTTTTTTCAGCAGAAATAGAGAGATGAGTGTGATAAAACAGCAGTAGAGAGCTCTTCTGCCACAACATGAAAATCACCGGGCAAGCACTAAGAGAGGTTATTCAACATAAGAAAACAGTCACACAAATAAGGAAATTTAAACTATGCAGCATCACAGTTATTAAGGTAGACACTTTTAAGGTTTTGACAGAGAGACAAACACAGTAGGAGGTCAAACACTCTCAAGTTCTTTTTAATCTGTTGGGCTTTTCCTGATACACACAGAATAACTACAAAATGGCAATGGGTCTGAAATTTCTTAAACACAGCTAATGCGTTTCTTAAGCCCAGCTACACAGACTGTGATTACCAGTTCAACACAAACATAAGAAGTAGTTTGCAAGGAACTGACAATGGCAGGCACTTTGTTGGGCAAGAAGATAAGCAGGACACTGCAGTGTCACTGGCTGAGCTGGAGGGAGAGCCCTCAATCCAAATGTGGGCTTTGGGAGAAGCCAGCACCTCTGTCCAGCTGCGGAGACCTTTTCCCATCACATCTTGAGCATTGGCTGCTCCTCAATGAACAAGATGCCATGACTCAGGGCAGAGCAGTGACACCATCAAGCTACACAACGGCTCCCCATATGTATTTGTGCTTGCCCTGACTTCTCAATGCCACACCAGATGCCAGTGGGCCAGAGATAGCACCTGGGGCTCAGCACAGTGTGGGGTCATCATCTGCATGGCCCTTTTCCTTCTGCTGTCCTCTTACACCAGCATCGGGAAGCTGGAAAGCAGGAGAGAAATCCCTGTGCTGGCTGGCAGGAGGTGGCTATCGTGTGACTCTGGGCAGGTGGTGAGAAGAGGGCATCACCTTGCACTGCCTAGAGGAGAAAGTAAAGGGAAGAGCAACAAATTGCAGAATTTAAGCAAAATTAAGCTCCTCGCCACTAAGCTTTCCCTATCCCTAGAGCCTCCTCAGCACACAACAGCCAGCAAAAGCCACTGCAACATCCAGTAATTTTCGCACGGGCTGAATTGTCTCTTAGCAAAGCATCCGTCTGTGCCCAGTCCCTCAAGTTTTATGCATTATAAGCGGTACAAACCAAACAACTTTGTCTCTTACAATTTTACAAGCAATTTGCCTCCATTATTTTTGACCAAGAGTTTCTATTGCAGTTCGTAACATTGTCCACTTATGCCCCATGTATGGACAGAGACAAAAATTTAGAAAAAATAGCTGGCACCTCTTTTTGCTGTCTATGACTGGACTGTAGCAGGGACCTCGTATCTTTCTCCAAGAGAAGATGTGCTGGGTGGGGGGGTCTGAAAGGAAGCAGCAGAGCCCCAGAGCCCCAGGCAAACACTGAAACCCCTGTCCGAGAGGAATTATTTTTTATACTGCTGGACAGTTTTCTCCTGTGAAACAACTGGAAATGATTTACCCCACAAATGTCTGGCTGTTGGCTGGGTAAGTAGCCAGCAAACACAAGAGGAATCAGACCATGCCAGACTCAGCTAGCTGTACATGATCCATCGCTGATCCATCTGCAGCATATGATATTTGCTGGTTTCTCTGCTCCAGACTGGTTGGGAGAGAGGTACTTGAAGAAACGGGAAGCTGTGTCTCCACAGCTGAGTGGTTCCCTAGCTTTGTGTCAACATGGTGTGCCTTCTGGCTGCTCAAACACTCCTAAACCAGAGCCCCACCACATTTATAACACTGTAATTTAATACACTTATTTATTGGGTTAGAAGCTTTGTAGAAAATTCAGCTTTTGCCCACCGCTAAATACAATAATCTAAAATTACGTGTCTTGGACAACCTACTGAGCAGTGCCTGGGTGTAAGTAAAGAACCTCCAACGACATGTCCTGCTTCTTGACCATCCTCTCTCCCTCCTGGGGGTTTGTGGGAATACACTCCAACCTGTGGGTGCAGAGGGTTATCCTGAGGCTCATTCTGCCTTAATGTATGTTTTGTTTTGAAGAAAATAGATGTCTGTCTCTGCCTAGAGGCCTGGATAGGGTGCATTCTGTAACCTGAAACACAGCCTAGGAGGTGCCACACCACTTAGCAATGCTCTCGGAGCAAAGTAGATAATTCAGATAAGACAGATCTCAGTAGAAATGAACTGTCCTAGCAAAAAGCTACCATAACTCAGGGGGCTATCTATAGTTTAGGCTTAAGCATACTCCACGCTGGTTATGTGCTGCTCAAACTTGAAAGGTGTTGGGATTAGAGCTCCGCTGTACATCCACATCAGAAGGTGAGGATCATTAGAGTAACGCTCTCCTATACAACAGTGATGCAGGTCAAGGTGATCAAGGCTTTTACCCATTCTCTGAAAACCATATAGGTCAAAGTTGTTCTATATAATTTATCAGCTTTGATTCCCTTCCCTTCTTATATGTTCTATAGGTGGGGGTTTCTAGGTTTTCCAATTTTTAAATTTTTTTTTTTTCCCACTCCAGGCACAAGTCCTTTTTCATTCTGTTCCTGAGTTTTCCTTGATGTAAAACGAGACTAATGATCCTTATTTGCTTGGAGACCTACTGAAGAAAGTACTTTTGCAGAGTCAGGGAGTATAGCAGGGCCATTTTACCCCAGGTTCCAGCAGGGACCATCTTGGCAGCATTTCCCACTGCCACTATCTGTAGACATCTAGGAAGTCCTGTTGTCTATCACAGGGTCTGGCCACACAGCTCTCACTCAGGAAAACTCTCCTTGGACTTCATCAGGACTGCTGATGTGTCAAGAAAACACAAGATTGGGGGTGCTGGCTGGAAGGTGCACCCTGGGCCTTGTCTCCGACGAGCTGCTCTCAGGTCCTAAGGTCTGAAATGCAACCTGGAGAAATCGGAGCAGCAGAAAGTTGGTCTGTGACTGTGCCTCATGCCGATATTGTACCATTTTGAAATGTTTGATGTTTTTGGAGTCAGTCCTGACTCAGGCTGGTGAGTGTAGAGCCAGGCCCACAGTTCAATCACACCACCTTCTCTCTCCGTATTTGTGCTGTGCTCATTACACAAAGCAAAATCAATTACTTCTAACAGAGGAGTAGGTTCCTGGCCTGTCTATAAGTCATTGGGTACATAATTGTTCTGTTGCTTACACTAACATCTTAGCACATGATTAGCACTCCTTGCGATTCCTGAGCTCCGGTGGCTGCTCTGCTCCCTGCACGGGAGGCTGTGGGCTCTCCCCTCGCAACCCATCATGGCACCAGTGCTACATGCAATTAAAGGCCTCCCATGGCTGAAGCCTCCACATGGACAGAGAGACCTAAAAACATGTCTTTCCCCTGATTAGGCAGCTTTAAACCAAATAGGATTAAGGAGAGAGATACCACCACAGAGGAGAACATGATATGGGCACCTCACTGAATGAGTGGGGAAGGAGGGGAGGACAACAACAATTGGCTGAGAAATTCGCCCACTATTTTTTAAAAGGGCTTAAAAAATATAGAAAGAAAATATATCTCCTTCTAAAATTATATTTGAACGATTGAAAACATACATCTTTAAATTTCAAGTTTGAAAAACATATAATCTCCAAAACCGAAATCTTTGAGGCACTGGAAATCAAAGAAAAGTTAGTTATGGCTTGTGAGCTTTTTGTCTGTAGGAACAAAGAATTCATAGTCAACAAACAAGCAGCTCAGAATCCCCCCCTTTTTAACAAAGAAAAGTCTTTTCTTATGAGTATTCTTGCTGGATTAGGAAACTGAAAAAAAAAAATCAAACAGGCAACAAATAATTTTACCATTACCAGGTAATATGTGTTAATTGCTCAGTTTATATACTCTGAATGACATACCATTAGAGACTGTGTATGCATTGTAACTAGAGCATTAATAAATTTAAAATGTGCCTATTAGGATGACAGCTTTGGAGGTGCAAAGGAATAACAGTTATCACTTGGCAGAAGCAGATCTCACCCCATCTGCCGAGACTTTGCATACATTTTCAGCTTCCTGAGCAATGATTAGGGCTGTCAGAACCTCTTTAACCTTCTAACTGCTGGTCCCAACTGGCCTTAATTAGAGACTAATGAATTCAGAAGATGCAGGCCGTGAGGAAAACTGCCTTGACAGTTTGTGTACAAATTAAGCACCAATTACTTCATGCATCTTTTGCATTGCTGATACAAGTCTCTGTTATTATTTTTGAATATGGTCATTTTAGCATAAACGGAGAACTTTGCTAATGTATTTTGTCATTTTTATGGCTCACCATAAAAAAAAAAAAAAAA